>QTSX02006434.1:0-477328 GCA_014839935.2 Entomophthora muscae | reverse complement strand
TCAAAACAACAAAGGGTACCAAGTGTCCCTCCAAGCCCATCAAAGCCACCAAGAAGAAGCCTGTCTTGTCAAAAAATGCCACTCCCAAACCTCTCCCCAAAGCCTTCTCCTGAAAAAGAGGCCTCGCTCACTCCACTGGGGGAGAGGAAAATAATGGTTCCTTAAATCATAGTTTCTACAACTTGGCTTCAGAAAAGAGCCTACCAAGAAGCGGTGCCAGGCCAAAAATACCCCACCCAAGAATAAGTCTCCGCCCATGAGGGAGCATCAAGATAAGCCCCTTTTCTGCTTCTCCCCACCAAGCTCCCCCTTTAAATTCATCTGAGAAGATACAAAGCCCCACCCCAATTACTTCCCCGGCTTTCACCATGCTCCTGCTGGCCCATGAGACCCTCTGTTAGCCCACAATATCTGCACCGTTGAAAGGAAGTTCAAGGTTCCTTCTTCCTTGCCAAAGTTTTTCCCATCATGAGTGTCAAAGGTGGGCCAGCCATGGTGGCCAACAGTTACATCTTCAGCTGCAATAATGCCAACTGGTGCTTCAAGAGCCGGCACTATACCTGTGAGGACTGCTCCTGCCTAGTGCAGCTCAATACTGAGCGCTGGGACTTGGTATAAACCATCAGGGGTGAGCACACTTGTGTGATGCCAAACACAACCATTGCCCGCCTTCTCAAATGGTATCTGGTGCAGGTCATGCCCACCTCAAAGGACCTTTCCCCAACCCAGCTGGACGTGCTTGCGTACAAGTACCTCTCCCCCCACCAACCTCAAGAGAGTGCCAACCCACACCCAGTTGGTCAAGTTTGTGAGTGATAGACGCCAAGCCTCAAACCCCCTGGCCAAGAGCGCCACCACTATTGAAGACCTGGTCCTTTCTGATGCCCTCAAGAAAAACCAAGGATGGAGAGATATTCCTGCTCCATGACAATGGGCAGGAAGTGAAGGATAGGATCATTGCCTACACCACAACCCAAAACCTGGAGCAGCTCAACACTGCTACCACCTGGCTGTGCAACGGCACATTTTCAACCTGCCCAACTATCTTCAAGCAGCTTTGGGTCCTGCATGGGCAGTTCAATGACCAGGTCATCCCCCTTGTGTTCTTCCTCCTGCCTGGTGCCAAGACAGAAGTCTACACCAGAGCATTCAAAATTTTCCGGGATGCTTTGAGCTCCCTTTCCAACAACCAGCTCCCCCTCCCACCCACGCCACCAGAGTGAACCCTTCCTCCGCCAAGAAGGATGAGTCCACCTTAGCTGCAGAGCAGCTAGCTCATGCGCGCTCACTTGGGCCAAAGGTGATTATAATGGACTTCAAGCAAGCTCAGTTCAGAGCCTTTGAGGCCACCTTAAATGGAGAAGTACATGGCTGCTTCTTCCATTTTAGGTAGGCCCTCATCAAGAATCTCAAGAGTGAGAAGGAGCTTTTTGAAAAGTATCTTAATGATGGTAAAGGGAAGTGTTGATTTTCCATCACCCAGTTTGCTGCCTTGGCTTTTGTGCAGCTGGAGCATACTGGGATTGGCTTTGAGGCCCTCCTGGAGGATGCTTACGTGAAGAAGCACTCCACCATTTTCAAGGTTTACCTTGAGTACTTTGAAAAGCAATGGGTAGGCAAGAAGGTGACTGCCTGGAGAGAAAAGAGCGGGGCCACTGCCCCTTGGAATTGCCAGGGCGCCTGCCTCAAGGGGGAGATGAAGACCACTTTCAGCCTTGAGGGTTTGGCACAAGCATCTGAAGACCGAGTTTGGGTCCAACCCCAAATACAACAAGTTCTTTGCCAAGCTACAGGAGGAGCAGACCAGAAATATCTCAAAGTTTTGCAACCTGGCCAACTGGGGGCCCCCAAGAAAAGAAAAGAGTAAAAAGCAGGAGTATCAGGAGGACGTTCAGAAGGTGGTGAAGAAAAAGTACAAGGTGGTGGAGATTAAAAAGTACCTTGAGGATGTTGCAACTGCTCTTGCTGGTGGGTTTAATTAGCCCGATAAACCTTGCTTTGTTTTGCCTGTATATTTTTTAATTTTGGACTTTATATATATTTTATTTTTTTTAATAGTACTAATCTTTTTGGGTATAAATTGGTAAGTTTAAGATACAGTTTCAATGTGGTTTTGTAAGAAATATCTTATATTTTGTTAATTTTTCTTTAAGGCATGAGATTTTTCAGTTGTGCTTATATAAAGTATAAAAAATTTAAATTAGAGTTTTCTTATATTTTGTAGTTATTATGATATATAAAATATATTTATTTTTGGTTCATTGGAATTTTAATTTTTATGGGAATAAAAAATAATTTTATAATAAAGAGTGTAATTTACACAAAAAATTGAAAAATAGTTGCTTATATCTCCTTATTCTTATTACTTATATTAATTTTTTATTGTATTTTTGAAATTTATGGGGTCATTTTAGTATATTAAAGTATTTAAAAATATTTTTTTATATAAAAAATGTTCAGAGTAAAGTGTGCTATTACTTAAAAAAGTGTCAACATCCAGGAGACAACATTATGTAAAACTGGGCTGTCACTTTACTATAGTGTTGACATGGGCACTGTTACCCAATATTCTTTTTTTGTACTCAAGTCTGCTACAATACAGACAAAAGCCTGTATGAACTTTTATGAGGAATTAATTAGCTATTATCAGTAGTTATACTCTTGAAGCACACCTCCTACTAAAGATGATACCTAATTATGATGATCCCAGTGTATGAATAGCAAGACAAGATCAAGAAAGCAAGTATATTAAAATTTTGAGAGTAGAAATACCTCTTCAAGTGAGAAGGTTTCAAACAGGAGATAAGATCCAGGTAGAAAATCACAACAAATATAAAATAGATCATAGACCAAGAGGTCCAGGCTAGTCATGGAAGTCAGAAAAAAATAAACTATCTCATCAAAGGAAATAGGATCTTCACATTATTGAAAATCATACATCTAAACAATGTCTATTTATATATGAAAATACATTACTAAAGGAATTCCTGATTACCTGTATATAAGGCCAAACTGAGTCAATATCAGGAAAATATTCTAGATAGACTCTAGAAAATTTCTAAACCTCTGCTTTAAAGCACCACAGGGCCATGTCACAAAATTTCTTATTGTTTCCCCTCGGGGAATTATTTCCCAATAAATATCTTGATTACAAAATATTAAGTGGTACTATTGACACACTCCCATGTTGTAAAAAGTATCAGAAATTTCAAATCCAGATTTACACTAATTGGACAGGCTTCATGAATTTCATGAAGTACATATGCAATATATAGCTTGTCACATTCTATATAAAACACTTTTTTCTATCAAACAAAGTATCTTCTCTTCTTAATTTTCCCCTTTATTTTTCATTTTGTATAACTCCCAGAAGTATTTACTCACATGCTGAAGTTTTATAGAGGGATAAAACAGAAATAGTAGATATGTTTTACATAATAAGTTACAATTATACATTTAAACCATTTGGCTATCTAAAGTTAATTTTTTTATTACCTTAATGATATTACACTTCTTATATTTTATTTATTCTTTTATAACAGAGATAATTAAAATCAAAATTTATTTTAACAAAAAAGTACTTTAAAGATAAAGTTTTAAAATTTATGTAAATATGTTTGTGAAATATTTAATAATTTTGCAGAGTATTTTTTTGATATTATAACATCTTTATTGAATATATAAAACATTGAGGAAACTGATATATTACAAAGTGTCCATGTGAATTATAAAAATCATGTGATTCATAAGACCCAGATTCTATTATAACTTGATGAGTTGATCCTGGTGTATTATCTGGTTTTTTCTTATGATCACCTTCTAGTTGAAAATCAATTGACTTCTCAGGAAATCATGCTCAAGATGAAGTATCAGGAATTCCCTGATTAATTAAGGATGACTGGTAAATATCCTTGTAATATTTACAGAAAAATTAGATGAGAAAATATTAGAATAAAGCTCTATATACTATATAAGAGAGAGAATAACATTTTGATCATCACTAAAGAATCAAGTGATTGAAATGATGTTAAAGATATTATTACCCTATTTGAGAAGATTTGAGACAGAGCAGCTGATTTTTTATTGATAAATAAAAGCCCTAAAAGATAAGGAGTTTTCAATTGATTTAAAAACCACTCATTTAGTTATATAAAGCACAAAGAATGTATATAAGAAATACTCTGGAAAAACCATCACAGATGGATGATTGTGACTGTAAGACAGTCACTGTTGAGTATTTAGCCAAATAAATACTCCAAAATATAAAGTTGCTCTGTTTTTGCTGTTTATTTCATGTAGATAGGATTGATTGGAATTCTTCAGATAAAGATTCCTGTAAAATTGGTATCTATATTTAATAGAAGAATAGAATATGGGTGGTTAGTTAGTCCAGACTAACTAGTAAAATTGAGTCAAGATTGGCCAAAGCAATATTGGGGACTAGGCGTCTTGAAAACAATTTAATTTAGGGGGGGGGGGGGGGGAACTGGGAAGGTTAATTAATAAATACTGTAGATTCAGAACCTGTTGGGAAAAATGTGGGATTGTCAAATTCTTTTGTGTAAACTTACCAACTTACTGGAATATTTTTCATCCTTTTATATAAAAAGTAAGTTGTTCTAGGATGAAAATCACTCCATTATGTTGGTGAGTTCATGCAAAAGAATTTGACAATCCCGCATTTTTACCTTTAGGTTCTGAATTTACAGTACATAGAATATATAATTAATGATGATTTAATTATATTGTTTAAATGCCTTGACTGTGTTAAGAAGTTTGGTTAAGGTTAACCATAAGTAAACCCCCAAATTTTGGGTTAAAAGCGCTGTTTTGGCAAATTTATTAGGTTAGAAGCGCCGCCATGCTACCTAATTGATTTTTAAAGAGCTGTGACGCTGCCTGGTTTGAGTTTCAAAGTGTTTTAATGGGTTTTAATGCAAAATACCATTAAATGCAAAGATAACTAAATAAAGACAATGATGTCTAGGAATTCAGGTTTGATCAGCTGGTTCCCAGTTGGAACATTTGTATCTGAGTTTTGGAATGTGTATATTCTACAGGGTTTTGGCGCTGGGAGCTGTGGAAGCTCCATGCTGAATTGGTACATCGGGATGAATGGTGTCAGGTGACTCCTTCTCATTGTAGGTTAATTCTCATAGGCTGAAAATTACAGGGGATCTTTTATTTAAAGATCTAGGTTTGGATGACTCAAATGTCATAGACCATATGATGAATCATAGGTTGATTCAGGGACCAGAGGGGTTTTCAGCTGAATATGCCCCAAATAGTAAATAATCAAAAAAACAGCTAAATTTTAATAAAGATATATTGTCAATTTTGACGCTTTCCCCTCAATTACTTTTTCAATTATTATGACTTCTTTGTTATTGTTTGAAAGGGCAAAATTTGGAGTACTTTGTGTGGAAACTTATTCTGCCAGGAAAGAGGTTCCTAAAAGTTCTCTGGAGGAAGTTTGGGCAAGTCTGGAGGTGACAAAGACTGTTCCTCTGGAGTCTTTGGTGGAAGTAAAAGCTGTGTTCAAAGAATTATACTCCAATTACTTTGCAAAAGAAGGGACTTCTGCTCAAGGAAATTGAATCTATGTATGAGATTTGTGGAACCTGTTAGTGGGATTTAAAAAGAATTTACAACAAGTGAAAACCAGCGCAAATTGTGAAATTGAGGCTTTTTTGAGCAAGAGAGGTTAAGAGTGTTGAGATCATGGCTCATTGGTGGAATGATAACAAAGTGTTGTCCCATAAAATTGCCTCCCTAGAAGCAAAGCTCCTTGAAGCTTTGTCATAGGAAGGTAATGGTAATAAGAGTCAAGGGCAGGATAATGGCAAGTTGGACTGGTTGGACCTGGATCTGATACAATGATTCTCACCTACTTTTACCTAATATTTACAAGTGTGAAACAGAGCACTGTCCAAGTCACTCTAAGTTTTCTTTGAGCATAGAAGAAGATATTTTTCTATTAAATGTCATCAATAAAAATTTTACTTTTCCCAAAAAGATATATATTTGAAAGAGAAAATCACAGAAGAAAAGAAAATCCATTCAAGACCATTATTTTGGCTGGGTGCCATGCTTCTAGGGTTTAGAGTTTAAAATCTGGGGATGATAGAACTTCTAAAAAAATTAGAAGCATTAAACATTTTTTCAAAAGATGGTTGGTTTCTCTATAAAAATCTCTTCTAAATTTAAATGGAATTTAAGGGTTTGTAACCTAATTATTTAACTGTAGTACTCTTTTGCAGTAATATCAGATTCACATGATTTTATTGCCAGTATTTCCAGAATCTATTTTTTACTCCATTCCTACTTAGCTCAAGGAATCTTTTACTTCAAATTAAAGACCTCCTCACTGATTTTCCCCATTGATTCCAGGACAGACAACTACCAGATCACTGCAAATAGAGCAAACAGATTGGCAACATATCTGTCTTCATACAGATTACTGGTTACAATATCCTCCATAATATAACAAAAAGCAGTGAAATAAAATTATAATTCCATCAAGACCTAAAACCTTGACATGGAGTAATCAAAATATATTGAAACAAAAGTTACTTTAAATTTTTATTAGAATATTTGGATAATAAAATTTTTATTCTAGGCTAAAATAATATTAGACTTTTAATGAAAAAACTAAAAGTATCAAATGCTTCATTTTTATTCTAAACATTTATGTCTTGTGATTAAAAATATACAATTTTTTAATTTCAGATATAATTTTTAAAAAAAAATTATCTAAAAAAATTAATTGATATTTATAACAGTAAAAATTATTAAATGTGCTTAGTCTCACATTTAATTAACTGCTAGTGGAATATAATTGATACAGTAGTTTTAAAATCTATGGCAACAAGCAAAAACAATCCAGATTTAAACAAAATGAACTCAGATTTAAACAAAATTAATTTTAAACAAATTTATATTGATTTACAATAGATTTGGGTTCATTTTAATTTTGCTTAAATCTGAATTCATTTTGTTTTATGAGTTCATTTTGTTTGTTGCCATAGATTTTAAAACAACTGTACAGGTTCTCTAATCTCCAAGTGATGTTTGAAAAAATAAAATAGGAAAAGATGTCCAGGGCCCTAATTGGCTAGCTTTTCACTTTATGCTTATTTTGTCAAAAAATATTTATCTAATAAAAATGCACTCCAGATATGGTAGCTCACATCAGGGAGCCAACTAAGCTAAAAAAACGTCCCTATTTTTAAATTGTCTTTATCATATGTATTGGATAAATACACAAAGCCTTATAAATTCCCTTTATTTAATCAGCCAACATATCATGGAGTTATATAATCACATAAAACACAATTTAATTTTAGCACACCTTTTAAATAATTGCTTTACATTGGCTGATTCAGGGTGATTTTAAATTGATTTGACTTCTAATGTTAGAGAAAAGTAGTATGGTATAGAAAAGTTTCATTTAAGTGATATTATGAATTTAAACTTGGAATATTAAGTTTGTAAACGGTTCTTAAAAAGTTTTAAAGGAAAAAAGAATTTATTTTATTTTTTTTAGGATAAAATGCTGTTAGAATAGTAAATTGGTATAATCCAGTGGTTTTATCGCTCATATAAACAGCCTACCTTATAAAAGAGTTCTAGGTAAAGGTCCAAGTAAAGGTTCACCAAGCATTTCTAGGATACTTGCACTGGTACATAAATTATTGCTGATTATGTGGATTGCTTGACGCCAAGGCTGTATACCTGCATTAATTGAAGTCTGGTAAGAGCAAATGTTACTAGTGCAAAGGCAGCCACCACTGTATTGAGAAACTAGATTGATATCTTTATGACAAGCTACTACAATAGAATCTATAGGTCCCCATAGCAGCTAACAATACCCCTAGTAACAAACAAATTACTGTTTGGCAGTAACTGACAACATAGGGAACAGAAGAACTCAAAAATGAAAGACACAAAAACAGAAACACTCAAAAATGAAAAACAACCACAGACACAACACCACAAAAAGAAACATAGACACAGGAAACAGAGACACCCAAAGAAAAAAGACACAAGAACCAGACAGGACACCAAAAGAGCTGAGAATCTCCTGAATTCCAAGAATCTAAAGACGCAAAAAAACTCTTGTAAAATTGTTATTTAAGTATTACCTGACCAGCAGGCAACCAAACCAACTAGGCAGAGAAGGACCAGAACACACAGTCAAACGCAAAGGAGACAGACCAGGAACACAGAGACATGCGGAGGAGACAGCGGACCAGGAACACACAGGCAGGTGGCGGACCAGGCCAACCCCAGCAGCTGGCCAGGTGGGACAAGACCAGGCCTAAGGAGGCAGGCAAGCCAAGAGGGGCCCAAGGATAAAATTTAACCTTAGAATATTGAATTTTTGGATCCTATCCCAGTTCATTTTATACTTGCTTTTGCTGAGCTCCAAAGATTTTTATTACTCTATCATGTCTTTTCATTGCACAGTAATGTGCTTGCCTTTCTCTACCTAATGTCAGACAATTTTCATTTCACTTACAAACCACTGACACTTGAAAAAATGGAATGATCTAATTTCAAACCTTTTAGTACAAAATGACTATGTTACAATGCTAGCCAATGCGGCTAAGCAGATACCAATCCTCTCCGATGTGAAACCTTATCAGTGACGTAAAAAAATCATCTTCCTTGCATCGCATTGGTAGATTCTTTGTTTATTTAATATTCTCATTATGAAAACCATTTTAATTTCAAGAATAACGTTGAATGAAATTATTTTTGAAAGCAATTATTTATGAAATCATATATCATTAACATAACATAAATAAACATTTGAAATGTTAAATCCGATTTTCTTCATTAAACCAGTCTATAAATTTCTTTAAATGATAAAAAATATTTGAAATATTAAAAGTTAATTGTGCCTTAAAATTTGCCTTCCGCATTTTTCCACCCTTTTTTATAATCAAGCAAAATATAATATTTCAAACCAAAGTTATATTATGAATAGCTAGAGTAGCTTTTAAAAATTTAAATGTTATTTTACAAAAAACACCGGATTAAACATATCAATTTTTAATCACAATGCCACAAGCTCAATCCAAGTACGCATCCAGTCGACAAAAGCGACAATCTAGGATCACTTTTTAAACCATTGACTATACTTAAAATACTATTTTGAGCTTGTTTTATATTGAGTTTCTTTAAATATATAAGTTATATAAGGTTTAAAGATAAACACCAATTTTTTAATGAAATCAATTGCTGATAAAGAATCATTTTTTCTTTTATTATTTTTATTGCCATATCCAGTAAATTTTAATTTCTTTTATTCAACCATTTTATGTTTTCTAAAATATAAAAAAGATCCTTTACTTATAAGGTCTAGGATGAGTTATAAAAAAGATTGAATTATTTAATTACATGCCAGTTATAGGGTTGAACTACAAAAATATACAACCCATTATTGATAGCACATTTGATTATATAAAAATTTATATCAGTAAAAGTTAAAACTTGTAAATACATAAAAATGTAAAAATAAACTAAAATTAATAAAAACCACAGCTGTGAGTTTTTATTTAATTGTTGATGTAAACTAATGATTAATAAGGGCATGTATATAAAAAACTTGCTGGCTGTATAATTTTTTAGAGTTAGAATAAAGATTTACATTTAAGTCAGTGATCACCATATAATAACACATTAAATAACCCATAATTTGTTTATTACTACTTATTTTTAAATATTTATTCCTCTGTTTAAGTTGCGCAGGGTTGCTAGTTTCTACAATAGTTGTCGTGCCTATTCTTATACTATACCTTTGATGGTATAGTGGCGCCTATGGGACAGAGATAAAGGTGTTGCCTGGTATTTTTTGGTGCATTGCACTTATGTGTGGTGGGGTTCCACCAGGGCGGGAGGCACAGGAGGACTTGCCAAATGGGGGGGGTGGCCGGCCCACACAAGAGACACCCTTTTTGCGCTCCGGGGGGTTTCTTTTGTTCTTTTTTCCCGTGTGTGCCGCGGGGGCCCTTTTTCCGGCGTCCTGCCCTCCCTCCTGCTCCTCCGCCTTCCTCTAAGCTTTAAAATATAAACACCCCAAGGAAATATTACAACTTGTTTTATATTTTTGAAAATGTCACAAAATCTAAGATTACTCTCTCTTGGAAAAGTTATTTCCAGAGTAATTCACCAACAAATCATTAAGTTGGTGGCAGTCTTATTGAATTCCTATCTAATACAGGGATTGAAACTTAAGAGTCCTAAATGAAACATTACTAGGAAAATCCCCATGACTACCATGTATAATGTATGGACTTATATGGCTTCACATGATACTATATAGTCCTCTAAATTCATATCATTAAAGTATCATTATTTCTTAATTTTCCTGTTATTTTGTTTATTATACTTTTCAGAAATTTGCTATTGACTTTTCCTTACCTTAGTAAAATAGATAGTGACCCAATAGGCTAAAACCTTTTGTTGAGGAGCTGGATGTATTGGTATTCTGGCAGTTGCCAACATACATAACATCCAGTCATTGCCTGGTTTGGTGCCAATCCAATATTCAGTTCAAAATTCCAGAAAAGGCAATAAACCAATATCACATGACTTGTCCAGGTATCCAGAAACTTGAATCCAACTCACACATGATCTCCCCTATCTTTGATCTGACTTAAGTCCCTGCCACAGCACAAGCTATATAAGTCTAAAGTATTATCCAATAAAATATACTTCTCTTCTTCTTAAATCCATATTTGAAGCTTCCCTAAAAGTTGCTCCTCATCACTTTATAAAATGATGGCTTTCCAAGTAATCATTAAAAGAAGCTTTTGATATATTACAGTCAAGGCTAATTGATCTCATAAGTTTTTGACAAAATAGACTTGGGCCAATAGATGCTTGGCCAACCAGTAGATCCCAAGTCATCAATTAAGGTTGAATCGTGATTGGCCAGAGTTATTTCAGAATGTCTTAGCAATCTGCCAAGTCAGGAGAAAAATAGGATCAATACCAAAGAAGCTAAGAACATGATGAGATTCCCCAGGAATAATGAGGATTGGGATAAATTTACACTGACAGCCCTCTGGTGCCACCTCAAATTCCTGCTGTGAAAGGTCACCAAACATCCTCACAATTATGCTCTATAAATAGAACAATAAATTGGTGCCGCCACTGCCAGCATGCTAATAATCATGTATAGCAATGAAGTAAATAGTACCCCATGTAGGGTACTATGATATTGAACCCCATTCCATTGCATGGATGCCTGACTCTGGGGGTTGATGCCAGCAGTCTGGGGATGGGAAGAATGACCAAGAAAGAGTTAGAAGCATCAGATGAATTATCCTGGCAAGAGGATATGAGCTCTATAAAAGCCACTCTGTCAGAATAATGGAAGGCAGACAAAAATAAGATATACCTACTGTAAAACGTTTCACAGTAGAAGTCAATCTGAAATCAAAAACCCTTGTCAGCTCTCAAAGACCTTAGTAAGCCGCCGCCTAGAGAAGTTGCTGTTTGCATATTGCCTCCCTTGGACATTGCCAGTTATTGCTCTGCCAAGGACCAAACAGATGCCGTAGATAATGCTTGTTGACATACAAGAACGCCATTTCACAGCATGGCCAAGATTAAACATTTACCCAATAAAGCAAATGATAATCAGATCACCAGTTCTTATAGCAGAACCAAAGCTCTGACAATACTTCTCAGAAGTACATTTACAGCAAAGATTAGATTTTATTACATTACTTAGCCATTCCTTACTTTTAATTATATTTAAAGCTACTGTAGATTCAGAACCTGTTGGGAAAAATTCAGGATTGTCAAATTCTTTTGTGTAAGATCACCAACTTACTGTAATATTTTTATCCTTTTATATAAAAAATTAAGTTGTTCTGGGATGATAAATACTCCATTAAGTTGGTGAGTTTACACAAAAGAATTTGACAATCATGTATTTTTCCCAACAGGTTCTGAATCTACAGTATTTTTGTGTTTGGCTCCTGGGGACAACATCCAGAAGGACGCAGCAGGAAATCCTTATAACAAAAGATTTGAGGTTCAAAGCTAGCCTTGAGTTAGTCTTCAGGGCAAAATTAAGGGCACATACCTTAATTTCCTGAAATACAAGATGAGGAATTCCTTTTGGCAAAAAGGAAAGGAAAAGCTTGAAGAATATTAAAGCCAACACAAATATGGATAAACTTGTTTTTATTGGGAGAAGTAACTCTACTTAAATAGTAGACAAGGGTTGATGATCACTCATTAGGTAGAAAGAGTGACAGATGAGGGGGTCACATTGGGGTGAAGTCATACCAGGATCAGTCAGAGGTGGGTATAGTATTCCAGAATGGGTGGAAATTGATGTTGACCCATTATGGAAGGCAATGAATTTCCAAATAAGAAAGCAAATCTAACCAACTCTTTGCAATATATTATTATTCAAAGACCATACAAAATAGCATTAATGACACAATTTACTGCAAGTATTATTTATTAATATAAATAGATTCTAGTGTATTTAGCTTTTAAACAATAGAATATCTATGATATATCTCAATATACTATGTTGGAAAAGCCTATCATAAACAATATTGTACTGTCACACAATCTTATAAATACTAGGTGGTTACCCTGTCCAAGGAGTATATAAAGTTAAATTTAATAATTCAATTCAATATCTTTTATTGACTTATTAAGCTTGGATTACTTATTATATTTTTAACTAAATTTTTTTTAAAAACTTGTTTAAAAATTTCTTTTGTATATATTTAAAATAAAAAATGCATATTCCAAGTATAAATAAAAATAAATATGAATAAATGGAGTATTATTAATAAGTTTAGTAAAACTAGAAAATAAATCTAATTTTAAATTTTAATTTGATCTTCTAATTTTCTCCAAAAAGAAAACTGATTTGTAACTCTAAAATAGACTATTGAACATTAAGTTTTGTTTAAAATTCACAGAAATTGTTGTTTTTAATTGTAATTGTGTTTTTAGAGTGAACTTAAATGAATTAAATTGAGTATATGCCTTTGATTATGAAGCAAGCCCAACTCCAGCACTTAAATATACATAGTTTTAAAAGCTATGGCAACAAGCAAAAATAATTCTGATTTAAACAAATGAACTCAGATTTAAATGGAATTGAAATGAATCCAAATCTATTGTGAATCAATATAAGTTTGTTTATTTTTTTACATCTGAGTTTATTTTTTTAAATCAGAATTATTTTTGCTTGTTACCATAACTTTTAAAACTATTGTATATGTCAACATATAGAGTAGCTAGAGCTACCACATTTAGTTTAATTTTGATTGGAATTATCTAATTCTTTTTATCTATATACTCTTAATTTCATGAAAATCATTATATCAAGTTATAGTTTTATAATTGCTGTTTTACTTCACTGATATTCTTTTGAGATGAAGCTGTTGCAAGTAAGGTTTACTCTGAAAAAATTTACAGCCACTTGGACATGTGATACATATGAGTGGAGTTTTCTATTATTTCACTTTGCAATATATGAATTTGAAACATCCCAGCCAATTAACCTTTACTTAAACTAAAGTTTATGTATATGTTCCAATTTTTTTAAATTTATTAATTTCTCTTTTCATAGGTCAATTCAATTCTCAATGGAGTTTAAACATCCAATAATATAAAAGGATCTTAAAGAATGTCTGCTTCCTTTCAAATTACAATCCATCCATTCTAGAGTCGGGTAATCTTTGTAGTTATGTCACTTTGATATGGTTGAATTAGGTTAGCTACTGTTTTAAAAATTAATTAATAACTACAAAATTATTTGGGTTTGAGTATCCTATATTCTCACTTTGACATATTTTACACCATGGTTCACTAAATTTAACCTTCCTTATTTAAACAATCATGTAAGGGATTGAATGTAAGGATGAGCCAAATTGAGCCTTTTGTTTTATCATCAACTTTTAAAATTAAATTAAGGTAAAAAGTAATACAGTCAAATCCCTTACAGCTTGAGTCCAATTTAAGTGACATAAGTTTGAGACAGACAGACTCACTTATATATATTAATCTTTTGGGAATTGTTTATCTTATTGTCAATCCAGAAGAACTGGCACATCATGAAGTCACAACTCAAATAAAAAATATATGGAGTGACTCAAACCAATTAAAGACCTGAATTTAATTTATAAAGAGATTAAGTTTTGCATCTTATATCAAATGAGAATATTTTTAAAATAGGGATCATATCTAATAGCTACAATTATAGTACTCAGCTAAGAGCAGGCAATACCATCTTGCAAATACATCTAAAAAGGGTTATCTCAAATTTACTTCAGATCACATATTTTGTGTTAGGACTATTAAATTATAAAAATAATACCATATCAAATTTAGTATAAATTTATATTACAGTAGTTTTAAAAGCTATGGCAACAACCAAAAATACCTCAGATTTAAACAAAATAATTTCAGATTTAAGCAAACCCCAAGTTGCGCAAGATTCAGGACTCAAATAATTTAAATTATTTTTGGTGAACAAATGAATTTTCAAATGATAAAATAAAATCACTAAACCATTATACAAAATTATATCAAACATCAAGCAGCATAGTTCAACCCACAAACAAAATGAACTGGCACATCAAGTGAGATGAATGGACGCTGTTTTGGAATATATTAAAATCCAATCAGGATTCATACAAGAAACCAACAGAAGGACTAAAAAGAAGAAAAAATTGAGCAATCTAGAAGCAAGATTCCACAAACACAAAAAAAATGAAGTCACACAAGATGTGTAATATGAGCAGCCTAAAATAGAAAAATAACAGTTTAACAGCCAATCAACAGCTATCTAATTTAGAAACAGAGGCATTTTATTCATTTTTATGGATCCTAATTTGTGTATAATGATTTTGATAGCCTTCCAAATATGGAATAATGATTACAACAAAAATAAATCATTAATGTTTAAAATTTCTACTTTTAGTGGTTTTATCCTAGGTTTTTTTACAATGACTTTTACTACCAATATCTTTGACGGTGCCAGCAAACAAGCCAACAGCAGCCAATGCAGCTTCCATGGAGGTGAGGCTCAGATTAAAGAGGCACCTGTTTACACCCAGGTCTTTGATGTGGGTAACAAGTAAGCTGACCTGTACTTGACCCCCAAACCCTATGGCTTTGACTTGTTTGAGAGTCACTTGATGTCTAGCTCTGTCCTGCTCCCTTAACCACCCCTGCACAAGCTGCCCTACAATGAGCCAATCAGAATGGCAGCCCTAATTTAGAACAACTTCCTGCCACTAGCAACCTGCCCCCTTACAGCCAATCAGGCTTCAGCTCCCGCAGCCCAACACACCAAATGCAGAATAATCACTACTCATAGTCTCTAAGAAATTTTGGCACTGAACCTGTGTGGTCTGACATGGGACCAAATTGCTGACCAATTGCAATTTACCCAAGCCACCATCATGCAAAAATTTAATAACTTAATGAATGAGGGAAACCTGATCAGGACAGGCAAGAAGCCCAAGAAGGCCCCAGAGTCCCAGATTGATGACACATCTGATTGTGCTTGATCTTCTGCAGCGGGACCCCAAGCTTTCCCTGACACAGGTCCAGAAAATACTTGCACATTACAGCATTTGGGTTTCTGAGTGCATTGTGCAGCTCTGAATGCACAGAAAAGTGGCTTTGATCAGGGTGTAGACTAATTTTGGCGGCAACCAATGGGATGGTAGTGAGGATTTCCTATAAAATCCTGCCATTGAATCCACCCTGGTCCAATGTCTGACAAGTTTGTCCAATGACATCATGTTGATCTCCTACAACAAGCTATCAATAGTTTTTGACAATTTTGGCAAGAAGGAAAAGCTGCCACCAAGAATGGAAGGAAGAAGGTCAAGAGGGGGACTTTCATTGGTGTATTCCTGGCTGTTTCAGCCAAGGGTTCTTTCTATTATCAGACAAACCCAGATTTCACCAATGGCTAAAAGTACAGCCATATCCTTGGTGGATTACTTGACTCATGGGATAGCTCAAATTCCATCTACCAGGTTTTCTTGAGCCACCAGATGGAGGGTAACTCTACCGCCCTCAAGCCAATCCAAAGATGTGGGCACTAGGCCTCTGTGGACCCAGCTGGTCACGCTGACATCCATCTGCCTGATTTTGTGTTCTTTAATATTGGTGACACAGTCCAGGAGCGCCGCCTAAAGGCTTTCAACAATCTCTATCTTGGTGTTCTTGACCATGATTCTCTTTTTGGTTACCAAATAGTGATGACTTGTTTTTGAAATGTTTTTCATGTAATATGGGCAACCAATCACAGAATGACAAGCCCTCCACCCTGTGCCATATCTACCTACCAGCCAATCAAGTCAATTCCTTATGATGAATATCACCAGCAGTATATGGCGGCCATTACACGCATCCATCCGCCTCTAACACTGCCACCATTACCCCCACCTGCCAGCCCTACCCATCCAATCCCAGACCCCCCAGGCTACACCACCTCTACACCTTCTTTCCTGCCTATTCTGCCTAGTAGGCATCACTCCCATGTCCCAAAATAAACTTCCTGTTTTCAAAACGTTTTCTCTTTATATTATCTATATCTTGAATTTCAATTGTTTATTTTCTCTTTGTTTATAGTTGGTTTTATTCTTTATGTTTAGCTTATTTCTATAAAATTTTACGTTTACTATGCTGTGTATCTAGATCCAGAACACAGTTATTTTTACTCTTTAAATAGCCCCTTGTGAGAACACTAACAACATTTTGTGATCAGCTTAATTTAAATTAGAAAAATATAAGTTTATTGTGTTTAGAGAAAGTTGTTGCTGATCCAAATTCAAAAACTTAATGATAAACTTAAAGCCAATCAGGAGCCAAGTGATAAAGTGATTGTTGTGACATAAAGGGACATTCAATAATTCTTTGGTGCATGTACACTAATTAATCTAATTGGCTGGTGGATTTGCCAGTGTGTGCCATTTCTGCTGTGATGTGTTGATGCTGGACTAGTGCTAACCCATCAGCTGATTGGGCACTAGTCCAGCATCAACACACCACAGCAGAAATGGCATACAATGGCAAATCCACCAGCCAATTAGATTAATTAGTGTACATGCATTAAAGAATTATTGAATGACCCTTTATGTCACAACAATCACTTTATCACTTGGCTCATGATTGGCTTTAAGTTTATCATTAAGTTTTTGAATTTGGATCAGCAACAACTTTCACTAAACACAATAAACTTATATTTTTCTAATTTAAATTTAGCTGATCACCAAATTGTTGATAATATTTTCACTAGGGGCTGCCTAAAGAGATAAAAATAATATGGCAATTGTTGAAGCAATGCCAACACAAAGCAAACAACACATAAAAAGATAAGCATAAACATATACACAATGGGTAAAAGGATGGAATATTGTAGTAAATGGAAAACAAACAGGGATAAACAAAGAGGCAATAATATCAGAATAACACAGAGTTTATTGGAGTGAAAGCTATAAAAAATTTGCAAAGGTTAGTAAAAAAATCAACAAGAGAATTGGAGAAGCTGCTTAAAGACCTTGACTCTGCAATTGTGGAGATTAAGGAAATTGACCCTGAGGTCAAAGAAAAATTCAAGTTGGCCATCTTAACAGGCAACAAAATCAATAAGGTGTCCGCCAAGGCACTTATGGCCAAAATGCATAACATTTTGGAGAAAAAAATTGAGTGTATTCTAAATGCCCAGAAGGCTGTTGTAGAAGGCTTCCAGTTCAAGTCATTTGCCCTCTCTGCTTCATTGGTCTGGGTTGATGACTCTGAGATGTATGCACATCTCAAACCTTCAAAGCACACCAGAACAGAGGATACTAAATTGCCAGCGCAACTGCTTGCGCCAAGAATGGCCAAGCCTGCTGAATCTGCCAATAAGGAAAACACTGAAGAAGGTAATATAAAAAATTAACAAAATTATTTAAATTCTTACCCTTTTTTAGAAATAATTGATGGTGTAATACACCAGGACCTGGTCCCCTTTGTCCCTGCCACAGTTTACATCAACTGTGCCAATCATGTGGCAAGGCAGTTGGCATTGTCTCCTCCTGTTGTGCGCAAGCTTGAGAACCTAATAAATGGTTCATTCCCAATGTTGCAGGACACACTCCTTGGGCTTACTTGTGGGGAAGGGGCATCTGAGTGGGCAGTTACTGCCTACACTATCTTACCTCCTGGAGAACTTTGGGCATGTGGTGGGAAATTGGCTGTTGCAAATGCAACAGCTGTCAAGAAGACCAAAATCCTCCTGGCAGACTTTGGGCTGGCCTGGAGCGCCAACAAGACAGGGGTCCCTGCAGCAATAGAACTTACCTTTGCTAAGATCAAGCATTAAAAGAAAATTAGTGCCATGTATAATAAACTGTGCAAGTTTACAGAAGCCTTTGCTGGACAAAGGCTTCATCTTGTTGTTTACCTGAGGTTCCTTTTCTAATTTGGGATGGGGGCCAACGTTGAGGACCTAGAAAGGGTCCTCCTTGGGATTGACAAGGCCAGGCTCTCCCTTGATGTAAAGAAGGTCCCCCTTGATATGACTGGGCAACCATGTAATACAGGACTCACTGGTCCTGGCTGGTAATCTATGGGTTTGCAGCCCTGCCAGAAAAGCTGCTCCTGAACTCTCACCTTACAATCTTCCCTTTTTATAAGCTGCTGAGAATTTTTTGACAACAAGGTATCCACTTTGCATGGTGTGGCGGTGGAGGTTGTTTGCCACCTCCATTGTCAGGTGGTTACATACCAAATAATTCACTACAGGCAGTAGGGCACACCATTTCAAAAATGGCATCTCAAAAAATGCTATCTCAAATTACGCCATCTCAATTTTTGCTATCTCAATTTATTAGTAAAAACACCATTTCAATTTACAGCATTACGACTAAGAAAAACAAGTTTTAATTTTTTGGATTTTTTGAACTCCAAAATAACCCAAAAATTCTCAAAATAAAATATTTTAAGGCTTAAAAAGCCCCAGGGTTTCAAATCTGCAATAAAAAATGGGGTCAATTAGTAGCAACATAGTTGCATAAAGCCCAAAAGTTAAAAAAATCCCAAAAACAACTATTTTCATCTATTTTAACTATAAACTATACTTTAAAATAAGCATATAATTGTACCAAAAACCAAAAATAAAGTCAAAGAATGATAAAATCAAAGGAAATAAGAGAGAAGATAAAGAAGTGTTTATTGGAAAATGGCTCAAACATTAGTAGAAAGAGCAACTGAGATGGCCTGAAGATGCTCAAGCTTGTTATCCTTGGGATAGTAGGCAAGGACCACCTTGCTGATTTCAGTATACCTTTTCACCGCTTTGGTCTGCTTAGGGGGATCACCATTGGTCTTCATACCAGTCTTAAAGAGGCAGGCAGAGATGGCCTGCTGGGTTTTGAGATGCACCATTATCTTATTGAATTTTGGCTTATGAACCTGGACTCTTGTTGCAAATTGACTATACCATCTTTCAAGGGAAGAGGTGGTCTTGATCAGGTCATCTTTTACCTGCTTAAAGCAGTTCCACTGGATTGAGTCATTGCCTTTTCTGATGTGGCGTGCTCCTTGAAACACTCCAACCCATTGAGTTTCAAAATACTCTATGAATGGAGCAAAGGCTGCCGGGTGGGCAAGGATATAAGGATGGCAGAGGAGGGCGTTGTAAAAGGCATTTTTCTCCTCCTTTCTCACAAGAGCAAGGGCAGAAAAGCAATTAAAAAAGTCCTTGGCTTCTTTAGTGCCTTCAGAGTTGACCAGCTCATGAAGTTCAGAGCACTTTTGGAGGCAGCAGCAGAGTGCCTGCCAGAAGTGGAAGTAGCATCCCTGAGGGGAGCTCTTGAAGACTCAAATGAAGGCATTTTCCTGAGCCTGTTTGAAATCCACTACCAGATATTTGTGATAGGGAAGGCTTTCTAGCTGCTTCCTGGTTGGGGTGGCTTCCTCTGACTGGGCCTTCTTCTTGCTCCTCTGGTCTCCTTGGGCTCTTCTTCAATGGTTAGGAGGATTTCATCCAACTTGGCCTTTGGAAGTGTGAGTGCACAGAACATGTTTCCTGCTTCTTGTTGGGAAGGGAAAAAAAGACCAGGGGAAGAACTAGATTACCAACCTGCCCATGGATATTCCAAAGTTGGCTAAATAGCTTTGGGCAGGTTGAGAAAATGCCATCTGCAAGCCAGGATCTGTGTAACCTGTTAAAATGAAAGATCTGGCTTGCAGATGGCACTTTCTCAACCTGCCCAAAGCTATTTAGCCAACTTTGGAATATCCATGGGCAGGTTGGTAATCTAGTTCTTCCCCTGGTCTTTTTTTCCCTTCCCAGCAAGAAGCAGGAAACATGTTTTGTGTACTCACACTTCCAAAGGCCAAGTTGGATGAAATCCTCCTAACCATTGAAGAAGAGCCCAAGGAGACCAGAGGATGCAAGAAGAAGGCCCAGTCAGAGGAAGCCACCCCAACCAGGAAGCAGCAAGAAAGCCTTCCCTATCACAAATATCTGGTAGTGGATTTCAAACAGGCTCAGGAAAATGCCTTCATTTGAGTCTTCAAGAGCTCCCCTCAGGGATGCTACTTCCACTTCTGGCAGACACTCTGCTGCCGCCTCCAAAAGTGCTCTGAACTTCATGAGCTGGTCAACTCTGAAGGCACTAAAGAAGCCAAGGACGTTTTAATTGCTTTTCTGCCCTTGCTCTTGTGAGAAAGGAGGAGACAAATGCCTTTTACAACGCCCTCCTCCACCATCCTTATATCCTTGCCCACCCAGCAGCCTTTGCTCCATTCATAGAGTATTTTGAAACTCAATGGGTTGGAGCGTTTCAAGGAGCACGCCACATCAGAAAAGGCAGTGACTCAATCCAGTGGAACTGCTTTAAGCAGGTAAAAGATGACCTGATCAAGACCACCTCTTCCCTTGAAAGGTGGTATAGTCAATTTGCAACAAGAGTCCAGGTTCATAAGACAAAATTCAATAAGATAATGGTGCATCTCAAAACCCAGCAGGCCATCTCTGCCTGCCTCTTTAAGACTGGTATGAAGACCAATAGTGATCCCCCTAAGCAGACCAAAGCGGTGAAAAGGTATACTGAAATCAGCAAGGTGGTCCTTGCCTACTATCTCAAGGATAACAAGCTTGAGCATCTTCAGGCCATCTCAGTTGCTCTTTCTACTAATATTTGAGCCATTTTCCAATAAACTCTTCTTTATCTTCTCTCTTATTTACTTTGATTTTATCATTCTTTGACTTTATTTTTGGTTTTTGGTACAATTATATGCTTATTTTAAAGTATAGTTTATAGTTAAAATAGATGAAAATAGTTGTTTTTGGGATTTTTTTTAGCTTTTGGGCTTTATGCAACTATGTTGCTACTAATTGACCCCATTTTTTATTGCAGATTTGAAACCCTGGGGCTTTTTAAGCCTTAAAATATTTGTTGAGAATTTTTGGGTTATTTTGGAGTTCAAAAAATCCAAAAAATTAAAACTTGTTTTTCTTAGTCGTAATGCTGTAAATTGAAATGGTGTTTTTACTAATACATTGAGATAGCAAAAATTGAGATGGCGTAATTTGAGATAGCATTTTTTGAGATGCCATTTTTGAAATGGTGTGCCCTACTGCCTGTAGTGAATTATTTGTTATGTAACCACCTGACAATGGAGATGGCAAACAACCTCTACTGCCACACCATGAAAAGTGGATACCTTGTTGTCAAAAAATTCTCAGCAGCTTATAAAAAGGGAAGATTGTAAGGTGAGAGTTCAGGAGCAGCTTTTCTGGCAGGGCTGCAAACCCATAGATTACCAGCCAGGACCAGTGAGTCCTGTATTACATGGTTGCCCATTCACATCAAGGGGGACCTTCTTTACATCAAGGGAGAGCCTGGCCTTGTCAATCCCAAGGAGGACCCTTTCTAGGTCCTCAACGTTGGCCCTCATCCCAAATTAGAAAAGGAACCTCAGGTAAACAATGAGATGAAGCCTTTGTCCAGCAAAGGCTTCTGTAAACTTGCACAGTTTATTTTACATGGCACTAATTTTCTTTTAATGCTTGATCTTAGCAAATTTAAGTTCTATTGCTGCAGGGACCCCTGTTTTGTTGGCGCTCCAGGCCAGCACAAAGTCTGCCAGGAGAATTTTGGTCTTCTTGATAGCTGTTGCATTTGCAACAGCCAATTTCTCACCACATGCCCAAAGTTTTCCAGGAGGTAAGATAGTGTAGGCAGTAACTGCCCACTCAGATGCCCCTTCCCCACAAGTAAGCCCAAGGAGTGTGTCCTGCAACATTGGGAATGAACCATTTATTAGGTTCTCAAGCTTGCACACAACAGGAGGAGACAATGCCAACTGCCTTGCCACATGATTGGCACAGTTGACATAAACTGTGGCAGGGACAAAGGGGACCAGGTCCTGGTGTATTACATCATCAATTATTTCTAAAAAAAGGGTAATAATTTAAATAATTTTGTTAATTTTTTATATTACCTTCTTCAGTGTTTTCCTTATTGGCAGATTCAGCAGGCTTGGCCATTCTTGGCGCAAGCAGTTGCGCTGGAAATTTAGTATCCTCTGTTCTGGTGTGCTTTGAAGGTTTGAGATGTGCATAAATCTCAGAGTCATCAACCCAGACCAATGAAGCAGAGAGGGCAAATGACTTGAACTGGAAGCCTTCTACAACAGCTTTCTGGGCATTTAGAATACACTCAATTTTTTTCCAAAATGTTATGAATTTTGGCCATAAGTGCCTTGGCAGACACCTTATTGATTTTGTTGCCTGTTAAGATGGCCAACTTGAATTTTTCTTTGACCTCAGGGTCAATTTCCTTAATCTCCTCAATTGTAGAGTCAAGGTCTTTAAGCAGCTTCTTCAATTCTCTTGTTGATTTTTTACTAACCTTTGCAAATTTTTTATAGCTTTCACTCCAATAAACTGTGTTATTCTGATATTATTGCCTCTTTGTTTATCCCTGTTTGTTTTCCATTTACTACAATGTTTCATCCTTTTACCCATTGTGTATATGTTTATGCTTATCTTTTTATGTGTTGTTTGCTTTGTGTTGGCATTGCTTCAACAATTGCCATATTATTTTTATCTCTTTAGGCAGCCCCTAGTAAAAATATTATCAATAATTTGGTGATCAGCTAAATTTAAATTAGAAAAATATAAGTTTATTGTGTTTATTGAAAGTTGTTGCTGATCCAAATTCAAAAACTAAATGATAAACTTAAAGCCAATCATGAGCCAAGTGATAAAGTGATTGTTGTGTCATAAAGGGTCATTCAATAATTATTTAATGCATGTACACTAATTAATCTAATTGGCTGATGGATTTGAAATTGTATGCCATTTCTGCTGTGGTGTGTTGATGCTGGACTAGTGCCCAATCAGCTGCTGGGTTAGCACTAGTCCAGCATCAACACATCACAGCAGAAATGGCGCACACTGGCAAATCCACCAGCCAATTAGATTAATTAGCACACATGCTCCAAAGAATTATTGAATGTCCCTTTATGTCACAACAATCACTTTATCACTTGGCTCCTGATTGGCTTAAAGTTTATCATTAAGGTTTTGAATTTGGATCAGTAACAACTTTCTCTAAACACAATAAACTTATATTTTTCTAATTTAAATTAATCTAATCACAAAATGTTGTCAGTGTTCTCACAAGGGGCTATTTAAAGAGTAAAAATAACTGTGTTCTGGATCTAGATACACAGCATAGTGAACGTAAAATTTTATAGAAATAAGCTAAACATAAAGAATAAAACCAACTATAAACAAAGAGAAAATAAATAATTGAAATTCAAGATATAGATAATATAAAGAGAAAACGTTTGAAAACAGGAAGTTTATTTTGGGACATGGGAGTGATGCCTACTAGGCAGAATAGCGCAGGAAAGAAGGTGTAGAGGTGGTGCTAGCCTGGGGGGTCTGGAATTGGATGGGTAGGGCTGGCAGGTGGGGGTAATGGTGGCAGTGTTAGAGGCGGATGGATTGCGTGTAATGGCCGCCATATACTGCTGGTGATATTCATCATAAGTAATTGACTTGATTGGCTGGTAGGTAGATATGGCACAGGGTTGGAGGTGCTTGTCATTCTGTGATTGGTTGCCCATATTCACATGAAAAACATTTGCAAAAACAAGTCAGTCACTATTTGGTAACCAAAAAGAGAATCATGGTCAAGAACACCAAGATAAAGATTGTTGAAAGCCTTTAGGCGGCACTCCTGGACTGTGTCACCAATATTAAAGAACATAAAATCAGGAAGATGGATGTCAGCGTGACCAGCTGGGTCCACAGAGGCCCAGTGCCTGCATCTTTGGATTGGCTTGATGGTGGTAGAGTTACCCTCTATCTGGTGGCTCAAGAAAACCTGGTAGATGGAATTTGAACTATCCCATGAGTCAAGTAATCCACCAAGGATATGGCTGTACTTTTAGCCATTGGTAAAATCTGGGTTTGTCTGATAATAGAAAGAACCCTTGGCTGAAACAGCCAGGAATACACCAATGAAAGTCCCCCTCTTGACCTTCTTCCTTCCATTCTTGGTGGCAGCTTTTCCTTCTTGCCAAAATTGTCAAAAACTATTGATAGCTTGTTGTAGGAGATCAACATGATGTCATTGGACAAACTTGTCAGACATTGGACCAGGGTGGATTCAATGGCAGGATTTTATAGGAAATCCTCACTACCATCCCATTGGTTACCGCCAAAATTAGTCTACACCCTGATCAAAGCCACTTTTCTGTGCATTCAGAGCTGCACAATGCACTCAGAAACCCAAATGCTGTAATGTGCAAGTATTTTCTGGACCTGTGTCAGGGAAAGCTTGGGGTCCTGCTGCAGAAGATCAAGCACAATCAGATGTGTCATCAAACTGGGACTCTGGGGCCTTCTTGGGCTTCTTGCCTGTCCTGATCAGGTTTCCCTCATTCATTAAGTTATTAAATTTTTGCATGATGGTGGCTTGGGTAAATTGCAATTGGTCAGCAATTTGGTCCCATGTCAGACCACACAGGTTCAGTGCCAAAATTTCTTAGAGACTATGAGTAGTGATTATTCTGCATTTGGTGTGTTAGGCTGCGGGAGCTGAAGCCTGATTGGCTGTAAGGGGGCAGGTTGCTAGTGGCAGGAAGTTGTTCTAAATTAGGGCTGCCATTCTGATTGGCTCATTGTAGGGCAGCTTGTGTAGGGGTAGTTAAGGGAGAAGGACAGAGCTAGACATCAAGTGACTCTCAAACAAGTCAAAGCCATAGGGTTTGGGGGTCAAGTACAGGTCAGCTTACTTGTTACCCACATCAAAGACCTGGGTGTAAACAGGTGCCTCTTTAATCTGAGACTCACCTCCATTGAAGCTGGATTGGCTGCTGTTGGCTTGGCTGCTGGCACCGTCAAAGATATTGCTAATAAAAGTCAATGTAAAAAACCTAGGATAAAATCACT
This sequence comes from Entomophthora muscae, assembly GCA_014839935.2. Lineage (NCBI taxonomy): Eukaryota > Fungi > Entomophthoromycota > Entomophthoromycetes > Entomophthorales > Entomophthoraceae > Entomophthora > Entomophthora muscae. Next base: position 451,860 of record QTSX02006434.1, on the reverse strand, counting down.
AAAAGTAGAAATTTTAAACATTAATGATTTATTTTTGTTGTAATCATTATTTCATATTTGGAAGGCTATCAAAATTATTATACACAAATTAAGATCCATAAAAATGAATAAAATGCCTCTGTTTCTAAATTAGATAGCTGTTGATTGACTGTTAAACTGTTATTTTTCTATTTTAGGCTGCTCATATTACACATCTTGTGTGACTTCATTTTTTTTGTGTTTGTGGAATCTTGCTTCTAGATTGCTCAATTTTTTCTTCTTTTTAGTCCTTCTGTTGGTTTCTTGTATGAATCCTGATTGGATTTTAATATATTCCAAAACAGCGTCCATTCATCTCACTTGATGTGCCAGTTCATTTTGTTTGTGGGTTGAACTATGCTGCTTGATGTTTGATATAGTTTTGTATAATGGTTTAGTGATTTTATTTTATCATTTGAAAATTCATTTGTTCACCAAAAATAATTTAAATTATTTGAGTCCTGAATCTTGCGCAACTTGGGGTTTGCTTAAATCTGAAATTATTTTGTTTAAATCTGAGGTATTTTTGGTTGTTGCCATAGCTTTTAAAACTACTGTAATATAAATTTATACTAAATTTGATATGGTATTATTTTTATAATTTAATAGTCCTAACACAAAATATGTGATCTGAAGTAAATTTGAGATAACCCTTTTTAGATGTATTTGCAAGATGGTATTGCCTGCTCTTAGCTGAGTACTATAATTGTAGCTATTAGATATGATCCCTATTTTAAAAATATTCTCATTTGATATAAGATGCAAAACTTAATCTCTTTATAAATTAAATTCAGGTCTTTAATTGGTTTGAGTCACTCCATATATTTTTTATTTGAGTTGTGACTTCATGATGTGCCAGTTCTTCTGGATTGACAATAAGATAAACAATTCCCAAAAGATTAATATATATAAGTGAGTCTGTCTGTCTCAAACTTATGTCACTTAAATTGGACTCAAGCTGTAAGGGATTTGACTGTATTACTTTTTACCTTAATTTAATTTTAAAAGTTGATGATAAAACAAAAGGCTCAATTTGGCTCATCCTTACATTCAATCCCTTACATGATTGTTTAAATAAGGAAGGTTAAATTTAGTGAACCATGGTGTAAAATATGTCAAAGTGAGAATATAGGATACTCAAACCCAAATAATTTTGTAGTTATTAATTAATTTTTAAAACAGTAGCTAACCTAATTCAACCATATCAAAGTGACATAACTACAAAGATTACCCGACTCTAGAATGGATGGATTGTAATTTGAAAGGAAGCAGACATTCTTTAAGATCCTTTTATATTATTGGATGTTTAAACTCCATTGAGAATTGAATTGACCTATGAAAAGAGAAATTAATAAATTTAAAAAAATTGGAACATATACATAAACTTTAGTTTAAGTAAAGGTTAATTGGCTGGGATGTTTCAAATTCATATATTGCAAAGTGAAATAATAGAAAACTCCACTCATATGTATCACATGTCCAAGTGGCTGTAATTTTTTTCAGAGTAAACCTTACTTGCAACAGCTTCATCTCAAAAGAATATCAGTGAAGTAAAACAGCAATTATAAAACTATAACTTGATATAATGATTTTCATGAAATTAAGAGTATATAGATAAAAAGAATTAGATAATTCCAATCAAAATTAAACTAAATGTGGTAGCTCTAGCTACTCTATATGTTGACATATACAATAGTTTTAAAAGTTATGGTAACAAGCAAAAATAATTCTGATTTAAAAAAATAAACTCAGATGTAAAAAAATAAACAAACTTATATTGATTCACAATAGATTTGGATTCATTTCAATTCCATTTAAATCTGAGTTCATTTGTTTAAATCAGAATTATTTTTGCTTGTTGCCATAGCTTTTAAAACTATGTATATTTAAGTGCTGGAGTTGGGCTTGCTTCATAATCAAAGGCATATACTCAATTTAATTCATTTAAGTTCACTCTAAAAACACAATTACAATTAAAAACAACAATTTCTGTGAATTTTAAACAAAACTTAATTTTCAATAGTCTATTTTAGAGTTACAAATCAGTTTTCTTTTTGGAGAAAATTAGAAGATCAAATTAAAATTTAAAATTAGATTTATTTTCTAGTTTTACTAAACTTATTAATAATACTCCATTTATTCATATTTATTTTTATTTATACTTGGAATATGCATTTTTTATTTTAAATATAAATAAACAAAAAAATTAGTTAAAAGTATAATAAGTAATCCAAGCTTAATAAGTCAATAAAAGATATTGAATTGAATTATTAAATTTAACTTTATATACTCCTTGGACAGGGTAACCAGCTAGTTTTGTAAGATTGTGTGACAGTACAATATTGTTTATGATAGGCTTTTCCAACATAGTATATTGAGATATATCATAGATATTCTATTGTTTAAAAGCTAAATACACTAGAATCTATTTATATTAATAAATAATACTTGCAGTAAATTGTGTCATTAATGCTATTTTGTATGGTCTTTGAATAATAATATATTGCAAAGAGTTGGTTAGATTTGCTTTCTTATTTGGAAATTCATTGCCTTCCATAATGGGTCAACATCAATTTCCACCCATTCTGGAATACTATACCCACCTCTGACTGATCCTGGTATGACTTCACCCCAATGTGACCCCCCCTCTGTCACTCTTTCTACCTAATGAGTGATCATCAACCCTTGTCTACTATTTAAGTAGAGTTACTTCTCCCAATAAAAACAAGTTTATCCATATTTGTGTTGGCTTTAATATTCTTCAAGCTTTTCCTTTCCTTTTTGCCAAAAGGAATTCCTCATCTTGTATTTCAGGAAATTAAGGTATGTGCCCTTAATTTTGCCCTGAAGACTAACTCAAGGCTAGCTTTGAACCTCAAATCTTTTGTTATAAGGATTTCCTGCTGCGTCCTTCTGGATGTTGTCCTCAGGAGCCAAACACAAAAATACTGTAGATTCAGAACCTGTTGGGAAAAATACATGATTGTCAAATTCTTTTGTGTAAACTCACCAACTTAATGGAGTATTTATCATCCCAGAACAACTTAATTTTTTATATAAAAGGATAAAAATATTACAGTAAGTTGGTGATCTTACACAAAAGAATTTGACAATCCTGAATTTTTCCCAACAGGTTCTGAATCTACAGTAGCTTTAAATATAATTAAAAGTAAGGAATGGCTAAGTAATGTAATAAAATATAATCTTTGCTGTAAATGTACTTCTGAGAAGTATTGTCAGAGCTTTGGTTCTGCTATAAGAACTGGTGATCTGATTATCATTTGCTTTATTGGGTAAATGTTTAATCTTGGCCATGCTGTGAAATGGCGTTCTTGTATGTCAACAAGCATTATCTACGGCATCTGTTTGGTCCTTGGCAGAGCAATAACTGGCAATGTCCAAGGGAGGCAATATGCAAACAGCAACTTCTCTAGGCGGCGGCTTACTAAGGTCTTTGAGAGCTGACAAGGGTTTTTGATTTCAGATTGACTTCTACTGTGAAACGTTTTACAGTAGGTATATCTTATTTTTGTCTGCCTTCCATTATTCTGACAGAGTGGCTTTTATAGAGCTCATATTCTCTTGCCAGGATAATTCATCTGATGCTTCTAACTCTTTCTTGGTCATTCTTCCCATCCCCAGACTGCTGGCATCAACCCCCAGAGTCAGGCATCCATGCAATGGAATGGGGTTCAATATCATAGTACCCTACATGGGGTACTATTTACTTCATTGCTATACATGATTATTAGCATGCTGGCAGTGGCGGCACCAATTTATTGTTCTATTTATAGAGCATAATTGTGAGGATGTTTGGTGACCTTTCACAGCAGGAATTTGAGGTGGCACCAGAGGGCTGTCAGTGTAAATTTATCCCAATCCTCATTATTCCTGGGGAATCTCATCATGTTCTTAGCTTCTTTGGTATTGATCCTATTTTTCTCCTGACTTGGCAGATTGCTAAGACATTCTGAAATAACTCTGGCCAATCACGATTCAACCTTAATTGATGACTTGGGATCTACTGGTTGGCCAAGCATCTATTGGCCCAAGTCTATTTTGTCAAAAACTTATGAGATCAATTAGCCTTGACTGTAATATATCAAAAGCTTCTTTTAATGATTACTTGGAAAGCCATCATTTTATAAAGTGATGAGGAGCAACTTTTAGGGAAGCTTCAAATATGGATTTAAGAAGAAGAGAAGTATATTTTATTGGATAATACTTTAGACTTATATAGCTTGTGCTGTGGCAGGGACTTAAGTCAGATCAAAGATAGGGGAGATCATGTGTGAGTTGGATTCAAGTTTCTGGATACCTGGACAAGTCATGTGATATTGGTTTATTGCCTTTTCTGGAATTTTGAACTGAATATTGGATTGGCACCAAACCAGGCAATGACTGGATGTTATGTATGTTGGCAACTGCCAGAATACCAATACATCCAGCTCCTCAACAAAAGGTTTTAGCCTATTGGGTCACTATCTATTTTACTAAGGTAAGGAAAAGTCAATAGCAAATTTCTGAAAAGTATAATAAACAAAATAACAGGAAAATTAAGAAATAATGATACTTTAATGATATGAATTTAGATGACTATATAGTATCATGTGAAGCCATATAAGTCCATATATTATACATGGTAGTCATGGGGATTTTCCTAGTAATGTTTCATTTAGGACTCTTAAGTTTTAATCCCTGTATTAGATAGGAATTCAATAAGACTGCCACCAACTTAATGATTTGTTGGTGAATTACTCTGGAAATAACTTTTCCAAGAGAGAGTAATCTTAGATTTTGTGACATTTTCAAAAATATAAAACAAGTTGTAATATTTCCTTGGGGTGTTTATATTTTAAAGCTTAGAGGATATTGCAGATCCTGAATGAATTAGACGTAAAATTGTCCATCTAGGGATTAAGCAATGGAACAATTGCGCGGTTGCACTATTGCATCCTGATTCTAATAGTGATAGAGACGCTTAAAACGCGCCAAAAACAGGTGTTCAATTCACCTTTCAAGTGCGCACAAGGCACATGCTTTACTTCCGGGATTATAAATAGAACAACTAAGTTATTTATATCCACCTCCTTAAGGAAAGCTGCAAAAAAGCGGTTGTTCTCTTGTGTGGGCCTTTTAGCTGTGCCACTCCCCTCCCCTCCATTTGGCAAGTCCTTCTTTCTGTGCCTCCCTGCCTCTGGTGGCAATTCTCCCACCTTACACTATATAAGTGCAATGCTATCCAAATAAATACCAGTTTTGTCTATACACCTTTTATTCTTCTGTCCTTCATAGGCTGCCACTATACCATCAACAGGTATAGTATTAAGAATTAGGTCACTGACTAACTATTTGTAGAAACTAGCAACCCTTTGCTGCAACTTTTACAACAGAGGAATAAATATTTAAAAATAAGTAGTAATAAACAAATTATGGGTTATTTAATGTGTTATTATATGGTGATCACTGACTTAAATGTAAATCTTTATTCTAACTCTAAAAAATTATACAGCCAGCAAGTTTTTTATATACATGCCCTTATTAATCATTAGTTTACATCAACAATTAAATAAAAACTCACAGCTGTGGTTTTTATTAATTTTAGTTTATTTTTACATTTTTATGTATTTACAAGTTTTAACTTTTACTGATATAAATTTTTATATAATCAAATGTGCTATCAATAATGGGTTGTATATTTTTGGTAGTTCAACCCTATAACTGGCATGTAATTAAACAATTCAATCTTTTTTATAACTCATCCTAGATCTTATAAGTAAAGGATCTTTTTTATATTTTAGAAAACATAAAATGGTTGAATAAAAGAAATTAAAATTTACTGGATATGGCAATAAAAATAATAAAAGAAAAAATGATTCTTTATCAGGAATTGATTTCATTAAAAAATTGGTGTTTATCTTTAAACCTTATATAACTTATATATTTAAAGAAACTCAATATAAAACAAGCTCACAATAGTATTTTAAGTATAGTCAATGGTTTAAAAAGTGATACTAGATTGTTGCTTTTGTCAACTGGATGCGTACTTGGATTGAGCTTGTGGCATTGTGATTAAAAATTGATATGTTTAATCTGGGTTTTATGTAAAAATAACATTTATATTTTAAAAAGCTACTCTAGTTATTCATAATATAACTTTGGTTTAAAATATTGTATTTTGCTTGATTATAAAAAAGGGTAGAAAAATGCGGAAGGCAAATTTTAAGGCACAATTAACTTTTAATATTTCAAATATTTTTTATCATTTAAAGAAATTTATAGACTGGTTTAATGAAGAAAATCGGATTTAACATTTCAAATATTTATTTATGTTATGTTAATGATATATGATTTCATAAATAATTGCTTTGAAAATAATTTCATTCAACATTATTCTTGAAATTAAAATGGTTTTCATAATGAGAATATTAAATAAACAAAGAATCTACCAATGTGATGCAAGGAAGATGATTTTTTTACGTCACTGATAAGGTTTCACATCAGAGAGGATTGGTATCTGCTTAGCCGCATTGGCTAGCATTGTAACATAGTCATTTTGTACTAAAAGGTTTGAAATTAGATTATTACATTTTTTCAAGTGTCAGTGGTCTGTAAGTGAAATGAAATTTGTCTGACATTAGGTAGAGAAAGGCAAGCACATTACTGTACAATGAAAAGACATGATAGAGTACATAAAAATCTTTGGAGCTCAGAAAAAGCAAGTATAAAATGTACTGGGATAGGATCCAAAAATTCAATATTCTAAGGTTGAATTTTATCCTTGGGCCCCTCTTGGCTTACCTGCCTCCTTAGTCCTGGTCTTGTCCCACCTGGCCAGCTGCTGGGGTTGGCCTGGTCCGTCACCTGCCTGTGAGTTCCTGGTCTGCTGTCTCCTCCGCATGTCTCTGTGTTCCTGGTCTGTCTCCTTTGCGTTTGACTGTGTGTTCTGGTCCTTCTCTGCCTAGTTGGTTTGGTTGCCTGCTGGTCAGGTAATACTTAAATAACAATTTTACAAGAGTTTTTTTTGCGTCTTTAGATTCTTGGAATTCAGGAGATTCTCAGCTCTTTTGGTGTCCTGTCTGGTTATTGTGTCTTTTTTCTTTGGGTGTCTCTGTTTCCTGTGTCTATGTTTCTTTTTGTGGTGTTGTGTATGTGGTTGTTTTTCATTTTTGAGTGTTTTTGTTTTTGTGTCTTTCATTTTTGAGTTCTTCTGTTTCCTATGTTGTCAGTTACTGCCAAACAGTAATTTGTTTGTTACTAGGGGTATTGTTAGCTTCTATGGGGACCTATAGATTCTATTGTAGTAGCTTGTCATAAAGATATCAATCTAGTTTCTCAATACAGTGGTGGCTGCCTTTGCACTAGTAACATTTGCTCTTACCAGACTTCAATTAATGCAGGCATACAGCCTTGGCGTCAAGCAATCCACATAATCAGCAATAATTTATGTACCAGTGCAAGTATCCTAGAAATGCTTGGTGAACCTTTACTTGGACCTTTGCCTAGAACTCTTTTATAAGGTAGGCTGTTTATATGAGCAATAAAACCACTGGATTATACCAATTTACTATTCTAACAGCATTTTATCCTAAAAATAAAATAAATTCTTTTTTCCTTTAAAACTTTTTAAGAATTGTTTACAAACTTATTATTCCAAGTTTAAATTCATAATATCACTTAAATGAAACTTTTCTATACCATACTACTTTTCTCTAACATTAGAAGTCAAATCAATTTAAAATCACCCTGAATAAGCCAATGTAAAGCAATTATTTAAAAGTGTGCTAAAATTAAATTGTGTTTTATGTGATTATATAACTCCATGATATGTTGGCTGATTAAATAAAGGGAATTTATAAGGCTTTGTGTATTTATCCAATACATATGATAAAGACAATTTAAAAATAGGGACGTTTTTTAGCTTAGTTGGCTCCCTGATGTGAGCTACCATATCTGGAGTGCATTTTTATTAGATAAATATTTTTTGACAAAATAAGCATAAAGTGAAAAGCTAGCCAATTAGGGCCCTGGACATCTTTTCCTATTTTATTTTTTCAAACATCACTTGGAGATTAGAGAACCTGTATGGTTGTTTTAAAATCTATGGCAACAAACAAAATAAACTCATAAAACAAAATGAATTCAGATTTAAGCAAAATTATAATGAACCCAAATCTATTGTAAATCAATATAAGTTTGTTTAAAATTAATTTTGTTTAAATCTGAGTTTATTTTGTTTAAATCTGGATTGTTTTTGCTTGTTGCCATAGATTTTAAAACTACTGTATCAATTATATTACACTAGCAGTTAATTAAATGTGAGACTAAGCACATTTAATAATTTTTACTGTTATGTATATCAATTAATTTTTTTAGATATTTTTTTTAAAAATTATATCTGAAATTAAAAAATTTATATTTTTAATCACAAGACATAAATGTTTAGAATAAAAATGAAGCATTTGATACTTTTAGTTTTTTAATTAAAAGTCTAATATTATTTTAGCCTAGAATAAAAATTTTATTATCCAAATATTCTAATAAAAATTTAAAGTAACTTTTGTTTCAATATATTTTGATTACTCCATGTCAAGGTTTTAGGTCTTGATGGAATTATAATTTTATTTCACTGCTTTTTGTTATATTATGGAGGATATTGTAACCAGTAATCTGTATGAAGACAGATATGTTGCCAATCTGTTTGCTCTATTTGCAGTGATCTGGTAGTTGTCTGTCCTGGAATCAATGGGGAAAATCAGTGAGGAGGTCTTTAATTTGAAGTAAAAGATTCCTTGAGCTAAGTAGGAATGGAGTAAAAATTAGATTCTGGAAATACTGGCAATAAAATCATGTGAATCTGATATTACTGCAAAAGAGTACTACAGTTAAATAATTAGGTTACAAACCCTTAAATTCCATTTAAATTTAGAAGAGATTTTTATAGAGAAACCAACCATCTTTTGAAAAAATGTTTAATGCTTCTAATTTTTTTAGAAGTTCTATCATCCCCAGATTTTAAACTCTAAACCCTAGAAGCATGGCACCCAGCCAAAATAATGGTCTTAAATGGATTTTCTTTTCTTCTGTGATTTTCTCTTTCAAATATATATCTTTTTGGGAAAATAAAATTTTTATTGATGACATTTAATAGAAAAATATCTTCTTCTATGCTCAAAGAAAACTTAGAGTGACTTGGACAGTGCTCTGTTTCACACTTGTAAATATTAGGTAAAAGTAGGTGATAATCATTGTATCAGATCCAGGTCCAACCAGTCCAACTTGCCATTATCCTGCCCTTGACTCTTATTACCATTACCTTCCTGTGACAAAGCTTCAAGGAGCTTTGCTTCTAGGGAGGCAATTTTATGGGACAACACTTTGTTATCATTCCATCAATGAGCCATGATCTCAAAACTCTTAACCTCTCTTGCTCAAAAAAGCCTCAATTTCACAATTTGCTCTGCTTTTCACTTGTTGTAAATTCTTTTTAAATCCCACTAACAGGTTACAAAAATCTCATACATAGATTCAATTTCCTTGAGCAGAAGTCCCTTCTTTTGCAAAGTAATTGGAGTATAATTCTTTGAACACAGCTTTTACTTCCACTAAAGACTCCAGAGGAACAGTCTTTGTCACCTCCAGACTTGCCCAAACTTCCTCCAGAGAACTTTTAGGAACTTCTTTCCTGGCAGAATAAGTTTCCACACAAAGTACTCCAAATTTTGCTCTTTCAAACAATAACAAAGAATTCATAATAATTGAAAAAGTAATTGAGGGGAAAGCGTCAAAATTGACAATATATCTTTATTAAAATTTAGCTGTTTTTTGATTATATACTATTTGGGGAATATTCAGCTGAAAACCCCTCTGGTTCCTGAATCAACCTATGATTCATCATATGGTCTATGACATTTGAGTCATCCAAACCTAGATCTTTAAATAAAAGATCCCCTGTAATTTTCAGCCTATGAGAATTAACCTACAATGGGAAGAAGTCACCTGACTCCATTCATCCCAATGTACCAATTCAGCATGGAGCTTCCACAGCTCCCGGCGCCAAAACCCTGTGGAATATACACATTCCAAAACTCAGATACAAATGTTCTAACTGGGAACCAGCTGATCAAAGCTGAATTCCTAGACATCATTGTCTTTATTTAGTTATCTTTGAATTTAATGGTATTTTGCATTAAAACCCATTAAAAAACTTTGAAACTCAAACCAGGCAGCGTCACAGCTCTTTAAAAATCAATTAGGCAGCATGGCGGCGCTTCTAACCTAATAAATTTGCCAAAACAGAAATTTTAACCCAAAATTTGGGGGTTTACTTATGGTTAACCATAACCAAACTTCTTAATACAGTCAAGGCATCTAAACAATATAATTAAATCATCATTAATTATATATTCTATGTACTGTAAATTCAGAACCTAAAGGTAAAAATGCGGGATTGCCAAATTCTTTTGCATGAACTCACCAAAAAAATGGAGTGATTTTCATCCTAGAACAACTTACTTTTTATATAAAAGGATGAAAAATATTCCAGTAAGTTGGTATGTTTACGCAAAAGAATTTGACAATCCCACATTTTTCCCAACAGGTTCTGAATCTACAGTATTTATTAATTAACCTACCCAGTTATATATGTTGCAACCAAGTTTCCAGACTTCCTGCTAACATATCTTACAATACACAGGGGGCGCTCAATGAGCTGCCCCTTGACGTATCTAACATTATGGATTAATCTGATGGCAATATCAAATGGCAGGCACTTCATCCTAATTAGGAGCACTATCATTTTGATTTTCTAATCCCCACACAAGTTATCCCTTGGCTTCAAACCTTACATGGAACTGCCCACTATGCCACCCCATTGTGGCCTTGTGGCTTTCCCCATATGGTATATTAATCACAATATTCTACAATAAACAATACATTATTCTTATTTTCTGTCCTTTCTATTGGCTGTTGTCTTCCCCAATTCCAAATACTGAATCCTCATTGGTTCAGTTGCAACAATTAAATTGTTTTCAAGACGCCTAGTCCCCAATATTGATTTGGCCAATCTTGATTCAATTTTACTAGTTAGTCTGGACTAACTAACCACCCATATTATATTCTTCTATTAAATATAGATACCAATTTTACAGGAATCTTTATCTGAAGAATTCCAATCAATCCTATCTACATGAAATAAACAGCAAAAACAGAGCAACTTTATATTTTGGAGTATTTATTTGGCTAAATACTCAACAGTGACTGTCTTACAGTCACAATCATCCATCTGTGATGGTTTTTCCAGAGTATTTCTCATATACATTCTTTGTGCTTTATATAACTAAATGAGTGGTTTTCAAATCAATTGAAAACTCCTTATCTTTTTGGGCTTTTATTTATCAATAAAAAATCAGCTGCTCTGTCTCAAATCTTCTCAAATAGGGTTATAATATCTTTAACATCATTTCAATCATTTGATTGGTTAGTGATGATTAAAATGTTATTCTCTCACTTATATAGTATATAGAGCTTTATTCTAATATTTTCTCATCTAATTTTTCTGTAAATATTACAAGGATATTTACCAGTCATCCTTAATTAATCAGTGAATTACTGATACTTCATCTTGAGCATGATTTCCTGAGAAGTCAATTGATTTTCAACTAGAAGGTGGTCATAAGAAAAAACCAGATAATACACTAGGATCAACTCATCAAGCTATAATAGAATCTGGGTCTTCTGAATCACATGATTTTTATAATTCACATGGACACTTTGTAATATATCAGTTTCCTCAATGCTTTATATATTCAATAAAAATGTTATAATATTAAAAAATAATCTGCAAAATTATTATATATTTCACAAACATATTTACATATATTTTAAAACTTTATCTTTAAAGTACTTTTTTGTTAAATTAAATTTTGATTTTAATTATTTCTGTTATAAAAGAATAAATAAAATATAAGAAGTGTAATATCATTAAGGTAATAAAAAAATTAACTTTAGATAGCCAAATTGTTTTAATGTATAATTACAACTTATTATGTAAAACATATATACTATTTCTGTTTTGTCCTTCTATAAAACTTCAGCATGTGAGTAAATACTTCTGGGAGTTATACATCATGAAAAATAAAGGGGAAAATTAAGAAGAGAAAATACTTTTTTGATTGAAAAAAGTGTTTTATATAGAATGCAACAAGCTATATATTGCATATGAAATTCATGAAAGTCATGAAGCCTGTCCAATTAGTGTAAATCTGGATTTGAAATTTATGATACTTTTTACAACATGGGGTGTTTTAATAGTACCACTTAATATTTTTTAATCAATATATTTATTGGTAAAAATACCCTGAGAGGCAGCAATAAGAAATTTTGTGACATGGCCCTGTGGTGCATTAAAGCAGAGCTTTGGAAATTTTCTAGAGTCTATCTAGAATATTTTCCTGATATTGACTCAGTTTGGCCTTATATACAGGTAAGCAGGAATTTATTTGGTAATGTATTTTCATATATTAATAGACATTTTTTAGATGTATGATTTTCAATAATGTGAAAATCCTATTTCCTTTGATGAGATAGTTTATTTTTTTCTGACTTCCATGACTAGCCTGAACCTCTTGGTCTATGATCTATTTTATGTTTGTTGTGATTTTCTACCTGGATCTTATCTCCTGTTTGAAACCTTTTCACTTTAAGAGGTATTTCTACTCTCAAAATTTTAATATACTTACTTTCTTGATCTTGTCTTGCTATTCATACACTGGGATCATAATAATTAGGTATCATCTTTAGTAGGAGGTGTGCTTCAAGAGTATAACTACTGACAATAGCTAATTAATTCCTCATAAAAGTTCATACAGGCTTTTGTCTGTATTGTAGCAGACTTGAGTACTAAAAAAAGAATATTGGGTAACAGTGCCCATGTCAACACTATAGTAAAGTGACAGCCCAGTTTTACATAATGTTGTCTCCTGGATGTTGACACTTTTTTAAGTAACAGCACACTTTACCCTGAACATTTTTTATATATAAATATATTTTTAAATGCTTTAATATACTAAAATGACCCTATAAATTTCAAAAACACAATAAAAAATTAATATAAGTAATAAGAATAAGGAAATATAAGCAACTATTTTTCAATTTTTTGTGTAAATTACACTCTTTATTATCAAATTATTTTTTATTCCCATAAAAATTAAAATTCCAATGAACCAAAAATAAAATATATTTTATATATCATAATAACTACAAAATATAAGAAAACTATAATTTAAATTTTTTATACTTTATATAAGCACAACTGAAATATCTCATACCTTAAAGAAAAATTAACAAAATATAAGATATTTCTTACAAAACCACATTGAAACGTATCTTAAACTTACCAATTTATATCCAAAAAGATTAGTACTATTCAAAAAAATAAAATATATATAAAGTCCAAAATTAAAAAATATACAGGCAAAGCAAAGCAAGATTTATTGGGCTAATTAAACCCACCAGCAAGAGCAGTTGCAACATCTTCAAGGTATTTTTTATCTTCACCACCTTGTATTTTTTCTTCACCACCTTTTGCACTGCCTCCTGATACTCCTGCTTTTTACTCTTCTTCTTCTTCTTGGGGGCCCCCAGTTGGCCAGGTTGCAAAACTTTGAGATATTTCTGGTCTGCTCCTCCTGTAGCTTGGCAAAGAACTTGTTGTATTTGGGGTTGGACCCAAACTCAGTCTTCAGATGCTTGTGCTGAACCTCAAGGCTGAAAGTGGTCTTCATCTCCTCCTTGAGGCAGGCGCCCTGGCAATTCCAAGGGGCAGTGGCCCCGCTCTTTTCTCTCCAGGCAGTCACCTTCTTGCCTACCCATTGCTTTTCAAAGTACTCAAGGTAAACCTTGAAAATGATGGAGTGCTTCTTCACGTAAGCATCCTCCAGGAGGGCCTCAAAGCCAATCCCAGTATGCTCCAGCTGCACAAAAGCCAAGGCAGCAAACTGGGTGATGGCAAATCAACACTTCCCTTTAACATCATTAAGATACTATTCAAAAAGCTCCTTCTCACTCTTGAGATTCTTGATGAGGGCCTACCTAAAATGGAAGAAGAAGCCATGTACTTCTCCATTTAAGGTGGCCTCAAAGGCTCTGAACTGAGCTTGCTTGAAGTCCATTATGATCACCTTTGGCCCAAGTGAGCGCGCATGAGTTAGCTGCTCTGCAGCTAAGGTGGACTCATCCCTTCTTGGAGGAGGAAGGGTTCAATCTGGTGGCGTGGGTGGGAGGGGGAGCTGGTTGTTGGAAAGGGAGCTCAAAGCATCCCGGAAAATTTTGAATGCTCTGGTGTAGACTTCTGTCTTGGCACCAGGCAGGAGAAAGAAAACAAGGGGGATGACCTGGTCAATGAATTGCTCATGCAGGACCCAAAGCTGCTTGAAAAGGGTGGGACAGGTTGCAAATGTGCCGTTGCACAGCCAGGTGGTAGCAGTGGTGAGCTGCTCCAGGTTTTGGGCTGTGGTGTAGGCAATGATATTATCCTCCACTTCCTGTCCATTGTCATGGAGCAGGAACATCTCTCCATCCTTGGTTTTTCTTGAGGCCATCAGAAAGGACCAGGTCTTCAATAGTGGTGGCGTTCTTGGCCAGGGGGTTTGAGGCTTGGTGTCTATCACTCACAACCTTGACCAACTGGGTGTGGGTTGGCACCCTCTTGAGGTTGGTGGGGGAGAGGTACTTGCACACAAGCACAACCAGCTGGGTTGGGGAAAGGTCCTTTGAAGTGGGCATGACCTGCAGCAGATACCATTTGAGAAGGCGGACAATGGTTGTGTTTGGCATCACACAAGTGTGCTCACCCTTGATGGTTTGTACCAAGTCCCAGCGCTCAGTATTGAGCTGCACTAGGCAGGAGCAGTCCTCACAGGTATAGTGCCGGCTCTTGAAGCACCAGTTGGCATTATTGCAGCTGAAGATATAACTGTTGGCCACCATGAATGACCCACCTTTGACACTCATGATGGGAAAAAATTTGGCAAGGAAGAAGGAACCTTGAACTTCCTTTCAACGTTGCAGATATTGTGGGCCAACAGAGGGTCTCATGGGCCAGCAGGAGCATGGTGAAAGCCAGGGAAGTAATTGGGGCGGGGCTTTGTATCTTCCCCAGATGAATTTAAAGGGGGGAGTTTGGTGGGGAGAAGCAGAAGGGGGCTTATCTTGGTGCTCCTCATGGGCGGAGACTTATTCTTGGGTGGGGTCTTTTTGGCCTGGCACTGCTTCTTGGTAGGCTCTTTGTCTGAAGCCAAGTTGTAGAAACTATGATCCTTAAGGAAACCATTAGTTTCCTCTCCCCCAGTGGAGTGAGTGAGGCTCTTTTCAGGAGAAGGCTTTGGGGAGGGCTTGGGAGTGGCCTTCTTTGACAAGACAGGCTTCTTCTTGGTGGCTTTGATGGGCTTGGAGGGACACTTGGTACCCTTTGGTTGTTTTGAGGTGTTCTTGTCCTAAAATAATAAGTAAAAGGGGTTAAAATAAAGCAATGTATTTAAAAAACAAACAAAACAACTTAAAAAACATAATATATAAAAAGAAAACTTTATATGGCTTTTATTGGCATTTAAAAGGTAAAAATACTTGTATTGTTTTATTTTATTAAAGTTATAAATAACAAGTTAAAAGTTAAGAGAAATATGTAAAAGTATTATATTTAGATATAGATTTCACTTTAACAAATTGAAAATATGAAAGAGAAAAAGTAAAAATACAAAATTTAAAAAAATCAGATGATTTTATTATGTAAAACATAAAGTTTTATATGTGAGAAATGAAAAGCGTCAACAGTATGAGTGATGATTAGTAAAAAAAGCTGAATTCTCACTGTTGATTACAAAAATTGTAGACATTATTTTTGACAACATTCTTAATGTTGACACTTTTTTGAAAAGAACTATGTTTTTTCATATTACACTTAATTAAATTTACGCAGGCTAGCAAATATTAACCATTTTCTGTGTGTTTTTGTTCACATAATAAAATAAAAACATAAAAATAAGTTAAAAAGAATCAAATTTAAGTATTTCTTTATTAAATATAATATTTTGGGGGTGAGAATATGATATTTTTCATTGCACATATAAGAAGTTGTTTTTAAGTTGTTGGTAGATATCAAAAAGGCAAAGTGTTGACAACATCACTTACAACGTTCTTTATATGAGGTGACATATTAATTTAAGCTTAATTGCACCACTCTAATTTGCTTAACTCCACCCTGGCGGATGATCATGAGCAAATAGACAACATTCCCAAGTGTCAAAATTATTTTCAATAATAAATTCTATAGTAACTTACATAGTAACTCACACTTAAATTATTGGATCCCTATTAGCCACCAATCCATTTATTATATTAAAGCCAGAATAAGTGCCACATATATAGTTTATAAGATGAACATTTTGACAATCTACTGTATGCACAATGTCTTTTTCTATATATCAATTTAAAAAAAATTAAATGCACACTTAATTTTTTTGTTGTAGATGTTTCAGTTTCATTATTAAAAATAAGTTTGGCTTAAAAAGTGTCAACATTGACACTTTTACGTTGTGAAAACAAATAAAAAATAAACTAATTTTTATTAGTAAATGTAAAGAAAAATCTGGTTAAATTGCGTTTTTAAGCTTAATATTTAATTGTGTTGAAATCCACATTTTTGTCATGTTTTCTGGGTTTGCACCCCTGAACACTTTAAAAAAATAATTAATCTAGTGCAACTAGCAAAAAACATAGGAGATTTAGAGTTTTGAGTTGACAGTGACCATGTTGACAAAGTGTCAACATGGGTGCTGTTGCCAAATATTGTTAGCTGCATGATCATTTGGAGGCAGGATTTTTAACTATAAAGGTAATTATGTTTTTATAAGTGAACAATTCAATTGTTTAGCCCAATCATTTTTCTGAGGGCAATAGAGACTGCTGAAAGTTGCTTTATGCCATTTTTGTTAATATGAACAATGGTGTAAACAGCTGTATTATTTATTTTCATCTGTGATTAATAATTGTTGTTTTAAAATTTGGTAATTTATTTTGTTACTGAAGCATCACATATTGTTGCCTTTGTGCTCATTTTTAAATATGCTACAGGTCATTTAGCTGCATTTTTAATTTCTATAAAAATATAATTCTTTCTCTTATTGTTACCAGGTATGACCCTAAAATTTCATTGCTCATATCTTGAATAATTGAGTCATATAAAGAAATGTGGATTTGAGAGTGCCTTAGTGAAAGATTATTTTTATATAATCATATTGATTTTGGAATTCTTTAATGTTATACAGCATTATTTTTCCATCATTAGTAGTCATAGGTCTACATGTACTTTTTTCTATTGATATGCTCTATGTTTCTGTGATGATAAAGAATAGTGAAATATTTTGTGTTGACAGGATGTAGGGTAAAGCATTACAACAAATATTATGTGGTGTAGTGTACCATAATTTCTTTTGTTAAAATTTTGTACCTGTTGATCTTTTATTGAGTGTAAAATGGGACATCAGGTAAAAATACCTCTTTTTAGAGTTCTCATAATCAACATAGATAAATCATGGTCTTTTTCATTGATGCAGAGAATATGCTTACATTATATTGTTGTAACTGTGCTGTTTTAGCAGAGTTACAAGGGGGAAAATATTTAGAAACTAGATAATATTCTTTATTAAGAGATACATATTATATAGTCATTGTGAATCTTGGATAGCAGGAACATAATAGTATTGATCACACGGTGAGATGGTGAAGGGGGTGGCCTGATCCTGATAATGAGTCAAGCGCCAAATTGAGGTATCCACCATAAGGGATCATTATCTGTTCATGTTGTTGGATTTGGAAATTTAAGTCAACTTCCTAGTTTGGCTTCAAGTAACTGGATAGTCAGGTTGCTGTTCACAAGCCTGCTTACTCAGAACCTTGCTGGTGGGTTGATCATGCTGTTTTGATACTCCCTGGCTGAAGGTCGGCCTCCTCTGGTGGCAGGTTGTCAGGGAGATTGTTGAGAGCCCAGGCGCCATATTGTATCAGCTGTTGCTCAGTGTCAGATAGCACGGTCTTGCGTTGTTTCTGTCTTGCTTTGCAGGGCCTTAGGCGGTAATGAAGGAAGAATTTACTTTGCTTGCACTTCCCAAGCCCTTGCACAAGGTAAGTGTTGTTTTTGTTTACCTTTAGGATAATGACAGGGCTACTTTATCTGTAAGTAATGTACTCTTGTTGATGTTCATTACCCAGACTTTGTTACCAACCTCATGTCTGTTTCAGATGGGGACAAAGGTATCATGTAGGATTTTTCTTCTTTTTCTAGTTGGTTGCTGTTGGCCTGTATGATTTGAGGGTCTGAGCAGGGTAAAACTTTACTGGGCATTTCCAGATTTGGTCTTGATAATGCTTGGATGATATTGGGCTGTGTACAATAAACTAACTTTAAGGGGCTTTTTCCTGGCAGATCTGTTCACACAGGTCCAGCATACAAGCAATGTAGCTGGTAACTACTTATAACAGTCCTCAGGTCTCCCAGCAATGAGCTTGTCCAGGGCTTGCACAAGGCTACCATTCAGCCGCTCCACACGTCCATTGGTCTGAGGATGGTAAGGTGTTGTAACTGTGTGCTGGACCCCATTCTTAGTAAGTTACATATTGGTATCTTCAGAGGTCAATTCTTTGCCTCTGTTGGTTATCAGGAGTTCTGGCTTTCCAAACTTGCTTATGATTTCTTTTCCTATGAACCGTCACACATCCTTGCCTGTGTGTGCTTTCACTGCTTGCGCTACAGGCCAGTGAGTTGCAAAGTTGATTGTAGTAATGATGTACTTCTTTTTGTTGTGCTTTCCTGGCATGGGTCTAATACTGTCTAGGGCCCACACCTTGAAGGGTAGTTGTGAAAAAATATGCAACACAGACTTAGGCAGGGTGTCACTTTTTACAAATTTATTACATATTTTGCACTGGTCTAAGACTTCCTGGACATCCTGGTATAGGGATGGCCACCAAGCTTTATGTTTGAGGAATTTGTAGAAGTTGCGGCTTTTAGTGTGGCCTAGGTCTCTGTGGTAACATAGGATGGTGTCAACTTGCTGATGTGTAGGGATGTAAGGGATGGTGGTTTATTGGTCATTTTTGAAGTAGGGTCCCATACACGTCTGCAAATAATTGTTCATTCTTAATGACTGTTTCTTTGGTTATGGCTGTGGTGCCAGGGGGGAAGCTCTTGTCCTTTGTCTGGAGCACCAGGAGAGGCCACTCTGGTTCAAGCCCATTATTGCCTCTTGTGGCTCTGACATACAGGCGCAAGAGTGCGTCTGCCATGGTAAGTTCTGGACCAGGCTTATATTGTATGATCATATTGAACCTCTCTATGAGTTCCAACCAGCGGGCTTGATGAGAGGAAAAGTATGCTTGCAATTTGAAGTATATAAGCAACTTGTGGTTGGTCAATGCCGTGAATTCCTCCTGTTAGGCCAGGTAGCAACACCATTTGACCAGACAGTGCACATTTGCTAACAGCTCCTTGTCCTTTATAGGATATTGTCACTTGTTGTCTGTCAGTTTGTGTGATTTGTAGGCTATGGGCAGAAAATTACCATCATTGTTTTTTATTTGTAGTACTCCCCCAATGAATGCTTCAGAGGCGTCTGTCTCCATTTGATATTACCCATCATGTTTGGGGTATAGAAGAATGGAAGTTGTTGTGAGTTTCTCCTTAAGACTTTTGAAGCAAAGGTCATGTTAGGGGGTCCATACAAACTTAGATTTTTTTCCAGTTATGGCAAATAGGGGTGCAGTCAGGACGCCACAGTCAGGTGATAAGGAGCACCTTTTGGGGAAGCTTTGGATATAAAAAGTAGAAAGAGAAGAAGTATATTTTATTGGATGATACTTTAGACTTATATAGATTTAGCTGTGGTGGGGATATTAGTTGGACCAAACCCAGGGGCTGGTCATGTGCTGGATGGGTTTGAGTTGTTGGATACCTGGACAGGCATGTGATATTATTTTGTTGCCATTTCCCGTATGTCAAATGGTATATTGGAAAGG
This sequence comes from Entomophthora muscae, assembly GCA_014839935.2. Classification (NCBI taxonomy): domain Eukaryota; kingdom Fungi; phylum Entomophthoromycota; class Entomophthoromycetes; order Entomophthorales; family Entomophthoraceae; genus Entomophthora; species Entomophthora muscae. The sequence goes on along the minus strand of QTSX02006434.1, from coordinate 431,772 downwards.
CACCAAATTGGGCAATGACTGGATGTTAGATGTGATGGCAATAGTCAGAATACTTGTACATCCAGACCCTTGACACACCCCTCCCTTAAGGGGTTACTTGGGTACATCAGGAGGGGACTTTGTCTTGACGGCTGCTGCCTGATGTTCCTGGAGTTGTTTACTAGTGGGCACCAACTGGGTCAAGTGTTTTCCTTTGCTAAGGCGGAGGCAAGATCTGTGGTACTTTTTGGTGATGGGCTCTTTGGCACCCTGGAACTTAACCAGGTAGGTGTTTCTGTCTGGTTGGTATCTGATGATTCTTCCTGGTCCCCTGTGTACTGAGTCTAGTTTCTTTCTGTTCCTGGCTAGAACCCAGACGGGGGAGCTGATGGGAAGTGGGTCCTCTGTTGAGGTTACCTTTTGAGTTTTGAGTCTCTTTATTTCAGCCAGTTTGGCTTTGAGGCGTATGTGTTGTAGAGCTGGTTTCTGTTCTACTGTGGGAGGTTTCCCTGGGGGGATCTTTACATATGGCTGGCTATTGTGGGTGACTATTTCTGGCTTGTACCTGTATGTTAGTTCAAACGGTGAGTAGCCTGTCCCTTGATTGGTACAAACCCGGGATACTAGTAATGCATGTTTCATGTATAGCAACCATGTGTCTTTGGCTTTGCCATCCATTATTTTCTCCAGGGTTCTGATAAGGCTGCTGTTAAGGCATTCAACTCTGCTGTTGGCCTGTGGCCTGTAGGGCAAGGTTGTGGAGTGTTTGATGTTTTTTGTTTTTAGATTGTCATTTACTACATGGCCTGTTAGCTCTTTTGCTCCATCTGTTATGATGTAGTCTGGAGTGCTGTAGTCTGCTATGATTGCTTTATTGATGAATTAATTTATTGTTTACACCTTGTGATCTTTTGTTGCCCAGAAGATGGGCCAACATGTGGCAAAGTCAATGGCTGCAATTAGGAAACATTAATTTGTTTTGGTTTCTAGGAAGGGTCCCACTACGTCTAGTCCCCAAACCTTAAATGGTTTGGGGTCAGGTACTGGGTTAACTGTTGGCTGTGGCGCCTTGGTGCTGGCGTATTTTTCATATACTGTACACTTTTTTAGAACATTGATTATGTCTTGCTTTAGGTTGGGCCACCATACTATCTCTTTTAATATGAGATATATGTTGTTAGCCTTTGTGTGTCCTAGCAGACAATGGTGTCTTAGTATAGTGTTGACTCTTTGTGCAAGTGGAATGTATGGAATGTGTTTATTTTTGATGATTTGGTATACCATGCCGTTTGATATGTGGAAATGTTTTTCATTCCTTACTAGCGTATCATGGGTTAGTTGATGTGTGGAGGGATCCTTTCCTTTTGTCTTGTACTCAGTGTTGTATAGGTTATGCCAGTCAGGGTCCAGGTAGTCAGGGTGATCCTCTCTTGACTGGCATAGCCTAGAGAGAGCATCAGCTGTGACCAGCTCTGCCCCTTTTTGTATTGGATGTCCAGGTTAAGCTGTTCCAGCAAGGACATCCATTTGGCTTGGCGCCAAGCAAGTGCGTTCTGAGTTTTAAAATAGATTAAGGATTTGTGGTCAGTTAACACTCAGACATTTAAGTGTCCTTCAAGATAACATCTCCATTTCTTGCATGAGTGATATATTGCTAGTAATTCTTTTTTGTGTATTGGGTACCTTTGCTCAGTGTTTGTTAGTTTTCTGCTTTTGTAACATACTGGCAGGAAATCTTTCTGCCCTGGCTGGCAGATGCGTAGGACTGCACCAATGGTGGTGTCACTAGCGTCTGACTCAAGCTTGTAGCACCCGTTGTTATTAGGGTATTGCAAGATTGGTGCTTTGATCAAAGCTTGTTTTAATAGTTAGAAATTCTTGTCACATTCTGGAGTCCAGATGAATTTCTTTTTGGCATTACCTTTGATTAGGTCATTGATTAGTGCAGTGAGCTTTCCGCAGTCTTTGATGTATTCCCTTAGGTAAGCTACCATACCCAGAAAGCATCTAACTTGTTTCACAGAGGTGGGGCGTTGCATGTTATTTATAGCTTTTATTTTATCTGGGTCTTCTTCTATGCCACTGTCAGAGACAATGTGGCCCAAGAACAAGAGTTCCTTTTCCATAAATTGGCACTTACTAGGCTTAGCGTATAGTTTGTGCTTTGCAAGTCAATTGAGTGTCTTGCAGACATACATGAGGTGTTCCTTTTTCTTGGGACGGTTGCGGTTTGCGCTTTGGCTACAATTGCCATTATTACAATTGGAGTTGCCGTTGCTATGATTGGTATTTTGGCGTTTATTACTATTGGCGTTTTCTCTGCCATTGCCATTTGAGGAGCGGTTGCCGTTGCGTGCAGCATATTCTATGTTGACGCGTTTTTCAGCGTGCTTGGCTTCAGCAATGAGCGCAGGCATGGAGGTATTTGCTTCTGGGCGGATGGGGGCAGCAACAGAGGGTTTCATTTAGTTTATGAATGATGCTCTGGTGTGTACGTTATCAGCTTGTGCTGGGCTTTAGATTTTGCAACGTATTTCCTCAAATTTGTTGGCATAGGCTGCAATAGTGGTCTTCTGAGGAAGATCACTGAGCTGTATTGCAATATCTTGAAGAGATTTGGTGACGCAGAAATTGTGGGTGATGTTGGCTTTGAACTCTTCCCAGTTGTCAAGTTGGTCGTTGGTTTGTGAGCCAACCCAGGTGGCAAACCAGTTAGCTGCGGCCTTGTATAGGCGCTTGCTGGCTTCCTTGACCCATTCCTTGTGAGGGATGCGGCTGGCGCAGAGTTTAGCGGCTGTGTGGTCTAGCCAGTTGATGATGTTTTCTTTATTTTTACCAAAGAACTTGCCAATACCAATGTATTTGGTGTTGGCAACCTCACCTGTGATAGGTGATTGTGTGTTTGTTTGTGATTGAAGAGAGTGACTGTATTGAATTATCTTGGTGCATGCTTTGGGCATGACCAGACCTTTGAATACAGTGCATCCACTAGGAGTATCTTCTTCAATGTTGTGGTTACAGAAGTAAGCTTTCCAGGTATCTTGGGATGTGGCCTGGTTGAGTACGTGGGCAAAGGTGGGTGGGTTCTGTTCAGTCATTTTCTCTTTCATCAGCGTGGTCAAACCCCGTAGTGCTACCAGTGATAAGGAGAGCCTTTTGGGGAAGCTTCAGATATAAAAAGTAGGAAGAGAAGAAGTATATTTTATTGGATGATAATTTAGACTTATATAGATTTAGCTGTGGCGGGGATTTAGTTGGATCAAACCTAGAGGTTGGTCATGTGCAAGATGGGTTTGAGCCACTGGATACTTTGACAGTCATGTGATATTGCTTGGTTACCATTCTTGGTAAGTCAAACGGTATATTAGAAGGGAAAAAATTGGGAAATGACTTGATTTAAGATGTGATGGCAATAGTCAGAATACTTGACCATCCAGACCCTTGACACAGGTATGGATTGTTGTACATAGGCAACCATTCCATAAAATGTGCAGAGTTATGACTTGTCTTTTGGAGGTGGCATTTTCCAAATGGCCTGGATTTTCTGGCTGGCAGGTTTAATGCCATCTTTTGAGACTATGTGTCCCAGAAAGGGCAACTACTTGCAGAAGAACTGACATTTGGGGGGCTTGGCCAGCAGCTTGTGTTGCACCAGGGCGGCAAAGACTGCCTTCAAGTCCTTGTGGTGTTGTTTTACTGTGCTATAGACAATAATGCCGTCCAAATATACCAAGGCGTGCTTGCTAATACAGGGGACAAACACCTTGTTCATGAAGGTCACAAAGATTGACAGGGCATTTGCCATTACAAAGTTGAGTACCACACACTTGTATGAACCGTATTTAGTGCAGAAGGCTGTTTTGGGTTATCTTCCTCCTTGATACAGATCTGGTTGTAGCCAATGGTTAGGTTGATCTTGGAGAAGACTGTGGCACCGCCCAAGGCATCAGTGAGATTGTCAATGAGTGGTAGTGGGTAAAAATTCTTGATAGTAACTTTGTTTAGGGATTGATAGTCTGTGACTAGGCATAGGGTACCATCTTTCTTTGCACAAAGAATACAGTAGCACCAAAATGGGACTGTGAGGGGCAGGTAAGTCCTTTCTCTAACGCTTCCTTGAGGTAAGCACATAAGGCGTCATCTTTGTTTGGGGTCAGGCGGTAGATAGGTTGCACCTTAGATACAGCTCCTTTGAGCTGGATGGAGTGTTAGATATGTTTCTCTGGTGGTAACCCAGGTAGGGCCTCCTTGAAGATTTCTTGGTGGGCTACAATTCTGCAATCCTGAGACATAGCAGTATACTGGTGGTCCTTGAAGTGTATGATCTTTTACTGGCAGGAGTCCCAGTTGATTGCCTTCATGTTTTTCTTTTTTGTCCAGGGTTTCTGTGATGTGCACAAAAACGTGGTTGTGTAGAAGCTAGTCTACTGAGTCAGGGTAGATCTGGTGATTGACGCCTTCACGTTTGATGGTCAGCACTGAGGTTGCCCAGTCTACGTGGGGGTTGTTCCTTTGAAAAAGTCCAGCCCCAGCACAATATCAAACTTGGGGAAATTAATGACTGGACCTTGGATGGTAGAATGCAGGTTCTCAAGCATGACAGAGAAGGGGACAGTTTCCCTTATCACAGCAATGTGATGTCCATTGGCTAAAACCACGTTTTTAATCCGTGAAGGATTAGTGGATAGCTTGAACTTGTCCACAAAGCTGCTGTTGACTAGGGTTTGGTCTGCGCCCAAGTCCAGGAGTGCTAAGCCTGTCTAAATGCAAAAGCAGAAAGGATAAGACATCAGTTTATTGGGATGTCTGGTGATGGTGTAAAGTACTGAGTCTGCTGAGGGTACTTGGATCATTGGGAATTGGTCCACGTCCTTGGGTTGGTACTGATTGTTGGGCAAGTCAGGAGTTGTGTGGGAAGAGCTTGGCTTACTTAGTGCTCTCTCCAGGCTTTTCCCTTGTCTTGATTGTCTTGTGTGGCAGTGACATGGAAATGGGTAGAGTTGACTGGCCGTTGCTTCTGTTTTCATGTCCATTTGAACCTGCAGGTTTGTGGGTTGCATTGTTGTTGTTGCTCCCAGGAGGCGGTTAATTGGAACACCCATATGGGTGAGAATCTTTGGGTTGCTCTCATTTTTCAGTTTGTGCCTTGTGGAGAGTGTTGGATATTTGTTCTGCTTTCTCTGCCTTGCGTTACAGACTTTGTAATTTGATCACTTGGTCCAGGTTTATGTGTCTCATAACATGCAACTTTAGTGTGTCATAGTACATGAGGTGGGTAGCTGGGGTGTCAAAGGCCATATCCAAGGGAGCACATAGTTGGAGTTCCTTGTAAGCTTGGGTGAGCTCCTTTACTGTCCCTGCTTAGGTCAGATTCTTTAATTGGCATATAATCATGAGTGTGATATACTTTAGCAAAAATCTTGCCAAGAAGTCTTGCTTGAAGGTGTTCTAATTATTCCCAGTGTGTTCTTTATGACAGTTGTTGCACCAGGTACCAGCATTATGAGTCAATTAGATGGAGATCTCTGCAATCCAAAACCGTTGTGGGAATTTTTATTTGGGCCAGCTTGCTTTGGGCTGATTGAATCCATGCAGCGGCTTTATTGTTGTTGGATCCCACAAAGAGTTCCAAGGCAATGCTTCAAAGTCTCTGGGCTAGTAGGCTGTCATGGTGCTTTTGTCAGTTGCTTGCGGCATGGCAGCAGGTGCTTGGAAGAACCCTTGTGATGACAGGGCATTGAAGGCGGGAAGCAGAATCACTGTGTTCTTGTAGAAGACAAAGCCATCAGGTGCCTCAGCACCAGGCGTGTACTGTGTCCAGTCTAGCAGAAGGCCAGACATGATTCTATTGAGGATTTGTTGGCCACAGCGCGTGCAGGCAACAGGCAGAATTTTTCAAGATAAATTAGGATGGAAAACCTAACTGTGCTACCAATGTTATAACTGTGCTGTTTTAGCAAAGTTACAAGGGGGAAAATATTTGGAAACTAGATAATATTCTTTATTGAGAGATAGGTATTATATAGGCACTGTGAATTGTGAATAACAGGAACATGATAGTGTTGATCACACAGTGGGATGGTGAAGGGGGTGGCCTGATCCTGTTAATGAGTCAAGCTCCAAAACAAAGTATCCATCATGAGGGATAAGCTTCTGTTCATGTTGTTGTATTTGGAAATTCAAGTCAAATTTCTAACTTGGCTTTGAGTGACTGGGTAATTGGAATGCAGCTTACAAACCCACTTACTCAAAACCTTGCTGGCAGTTTGAGCCTGCTGTTTCAACAAAAACATGTATATGACAAAATATGTTGTTCATAATACTAGGAATGGGTTGTTATATACAATAGATATACATATTACTAATAAAAAATGAATAGTTGCACTTAAAGCTAATAAAAAATCATAAGTAAAATCAAGATATATTTATTTAAACGCTATTAGCTACAATAGAATAAATATACTGTAAATTCAGAACATAAACATAAAAATGCGGGATTGTCAAATCCTTGGTCCAAATTTTGAATTGCTTTTGTGGGCAACTCAGCTAAGTGAAAATTAAAATATTTAATAAAATCAACCATTTAATTTGATTTTTTTTGGTTTATTTGAATTGTCAAATTTTGAATCTATTGAGCAGATAACTCAACCTTAAAAGACAAAACACATTAAACAAATGCAGGATACATGAATCAGAAATGCAGGATTCTAATGTACAATTTGAGGTTTCCTGTATGTCAAACAAATCATAGACATCATGTAAAAATTAACAAATATGAAAATGCGGGATTGTCAAATCCTTGGGCCAAAATTCAAATCACTTTTGTGGGATGGCCTTTTTTTAATTAAATTGATTTTTTGAGTATTTATTTGAATTTTTAAAAACGCAGGAGCTCATAGACACTTTGCAAAGCTCAAGTCAAACTGCATATTTCCAATGGAAAAAATGAATTAACTGGAATCAGATTTGAAGCGTTCAAATCCATCACCCATTTTCATTAAGTTTACTATGTTTTTTGAAATTGCAGGATTGTCAAATCCAAGAACCAAATTTCAAATCACTTTTGAATGCCACTAGAAACTCAGATATTATTTGTGGGAACTGGAATCCAAATTTAATGTACACTAAGCACACTAGGAAACACCAACCCAAATAAAGAAGCTCCACCACAACTAAAATCAAACTAAAAATTCAATCTCAATAACCATGTTTAAACATAAAAAGTGATTAAACTTTAAAACTACCCAAACCCAGAAAGTATACAATATTATTCACTTCAAATCACAGATATAAAAATTCTGTTACTATTTAAGGCTAGCTCAAGAGAAAATAACTACCCACAACTAAACCAATAACTCCAAATAAATACATATTTAATATAAAATATATTTTTATTTTATTTTATTTTTATGGACTGTCAACCGCATTCCCAACCTGCTCCTGCACCAGCCCGCGGGGCAGCCCATCCATGAGGGCATCCCAGAGGGTCCAAGAACAAACCCAGAACCCAACTCAAGGGGAGTCATGCCAATACACAAGCCTCCCAAGGTGTCATTGCCAGCCAAACACCTCCTGCATCCCAAGCCAGAACTACCGCCTTGAATCCCAGGCAGAAGCCACTCTCAAGGCCTGCTACCAAAGTCTTCTACACCAGGGTCACCAGGAACACTGAGGTTACTTACACCTCCACCGTTTAGCCAGTTGTTGCCCAATCTGCACTCTTGACCCAAGAGTTGCCACTTCCTGCCCCCTGTCTTTGACACCACCTACCAGCCATTGGCAGCCACTGTTGAGTCATCTGCACCTATTGTGTATTCAACCATTGACGCCGCCACTGCAAGCAAGTGTGATTCCACCTTCTACACAAAGCTCCTGTCCCCTGTGTCAAGCCTGGTAGCCAGGATGCTGTGGTACCTGCCAAGGGCTGGCGTCAGTTGACAGATAGTGAGCGTGAAGCTCTCCTCAACTGCTTGAATGGGGGGAATTGTGGTTTGGAATATTGCGTCCCAATTTGGTGTCACAGCCAGGTACATTGCCAACATCAACACCAAGTATGGCAATACCAGGAAAATTGCCAAATCCACCAAGGCAAAAAGACAGCCCAAACTCCTTCAGCCCGTTCATATTGATGCAATCAAGCAGTGGGTAGCCAAGGATTGCCACCTGGACACACTTGCTGTCCAATCAATGCTTGCCACAGAGTTCAGGTTTTCTGTTTCCAAAACCATTGTCTACAAAAAATGGTTGATTTGGGCTTCTTGTGGAAGGTGCTCAGAGTTTCTCTGTACAATAGGAACAGTGAAAAGATCATCAAGGATTGACTCATTTATGCTGAGACATATCTGGCACTAAAGGAGACTGGCAACATACAGTTCTTCTATATCAACAAATTGACGTTTTCCTCCTCACTCAGGTCTAGGCATGGGTGGGTTGAGAAGGGGTCCAAGGACAGCGTAGCCCATTGTGCAGCTGTCTGTTCCCAGACCTATTCCATGGTTGCGCTTCTTGGTCCTCACGGGTTGGACCAGTATCAGATGATTAAAGGCTCCCATAACAGCGGGACCTTTCTTGATTTTCTCCAAGCCATCAAGGAGTACCTGCAGATAAATTACAGCGGCACAACCAATGCTGTTGTGCTTGATAGTGTTGGGCTCCACAAAGTGGATCTGGTTGTGTCCAAATTCCCCCATCAACAAAAACAGCCACACCTCCAGCCACCAACTTACCAATTGTCCAATGAGTCTTCTCTTCCTCCTGCCATATTCCCCATTCCTGAATCCAATTGAGGAGGTGTTTGGATGGGTCTAGAATAGGATAAAGCAAGGCCTTCCTCAGGACACTGAGGATTTATTCAATATTCTCAAGATCAGCCAATTTAAAATGCCACCTAATGTGGTGACAGCTTTCTATGAGCACTTGGAATCCTTCCTTCCAAAAACCCTGGTCTCCAAGCCAATCAGATAAATGGGCGCTCCAGGTTTTATTTGTTTTTGTCTTTATTTTTATTTACTTTGTTTTTATTAGGATTCAAATTTTTTTATTTATATATAATAATGTGACGTTTGATTGTATTATAGACATATAAGAATACATATAAAAGATAAGTAAAATTAATTGTACTAGATATGAGGACATTATTTTTATTATAATGCACTAAATATTGTATTGACTGTAGAGCTAACAAATAAATAAATTAAATAAGATACAAATGGAATTATTTTATTTAAATAATAGTTAATTGTTGATGGTACTTTGGCTTTTTTAAGCCACAAATTGGACCTTGCATGTCATCATCTGATCCTTGTTATTTCTTGCCACTATAGCCACACGACACAAAAACCAATGATTTTCATGTATCTCTTACTAATTATTACTTATGACGCATGTTAAGCATAGCAAATATTTTTATCAAATCATATTAAAAGAGAAAAGTAATTTGAGTTCAAAACAATCAATTGTATAGAACATAAATGGAGCAGGTTGCTTGATGCAGATAAATTCAGTTCTTGTTGTTTAATTATATAATATATGAACCCGTATTCAATGAGCTAATAAATAAAAACATTTTTAACTTATTTTTAATATTTGACATGGTTGCAACTTTAACTAATGGCTTGTAATATATTTAGATATAATAATATTAAAATATACATACTAAAAGTTAAAATAAAAATAAAAATATTAAAAAGTAAAATTATAATTGTAAATTGTAAAAGTTAAATATTAAAGTTTAAATAGATGAAATTCAACTATTTTTATTAAATTGTGATTTATTCTAATATTGAAATTTTGATCTTAAAAATTTTAATATTGCAATATGTATTATTTAAATTTTAATATTAAATTTTAGATACAAAATATTTTTAATATTGTAATATGTAATATTAAAAATTTTATATTAAAATGTTAATAGTACATATTTCAATATTAAAAAATTTAGTATTAAAATATAAAAAATTAAAAAAATTAATTTGCAAGGGGAAAATATTTATTGGGGGGATGCTAATTGCAAAGGGAATGTGATTATTCTGGGGAATTATACCCCAAAATTGAATTTTCAGCTAATGCATCTAATTGGATCCACATACTCTTCTGTACATGGTGGACAACCCTGGATGTGATTTCTAGAGGGGTGGCGCCCTGTAACCCAGTGGTTGCTGATTGTTTGATAAAAGGCAAGCGGGTGAGCAAATAAACTAGTAGGTTTTTTGGGGGGCGCATTGTAACTGTATAGTGTTGCCAATGCAAATGAATCATAGAGGACATGCTTGACTGTCCTGTATCCCTGTGGTGTTTTCTGGCGGTTGAGGGCTACACAGCAAATGTCCATTTGAATAGGTACATCCTCCAACTTTTTGATGTTGGTTTTTAATATGCAGTGGAGGAGGATTCCCAGGTATACCACAACGTGGATTCTTTGCAAGGTATACTTTTCCAAGAACATGCATAATTTTTTGAATGTTTGTACTAACCTATTGATATAGGATATTTGGCTGAATTTGAAGAGGGTACCAGGGGCTCCCAACTTGAATCTGCCTCTCAGGCCTCTGCAAATGAAATAATAAAGGTTTAAAATTATTCACAAGGACTGCATCCCTAACTTTATTTGATAGTGCCTTAAATACTTCATTAAAAATTGCAGATTTCAAATATTCATTTCCTATTTGAAAGTCAGTTTTTATTAAATTTTTGTCATATTTGTTGATGTTTGTGAAGGGGAATTGTTGAATGCTTTTGTATATGTATTCATCAAAGTTCAGTTTGATATCCCTGCAAATTTCATTCATTTCTTTGATTTTGATATTTGATCCTAGTTCATATGCTTCCCTTATCCATGGCAAGCACCCCGCAGGTGGTGAATAATCCCTATCTTGAGCTTCAATATTAAAAAACTTATTCATATTCTGTTGAATTTTTTTATTTATTTGGTTTTTATTTATTTGCTTTACAGGGGCCATCAGTGTATTGTAACCCCCGTAAAACCAACTTGGCATATAAGCCGCCACTTCTGTGACCTCATCCCCATTCCTGGTGATGACTAAAAGAAATATAAGTAAAACATAAAAAGACTTACTAATTGTTTCCCCTGTGGCCCCCTCAGCCACAGGCGCCATATTGGTAAACTTCATGAGCGTTGGATGCTCTTCATTAATTTTTCTTAGGCTTAATTTTTTCTTATTTTTCTTGCAACTTGTGCTTCCTCTTGGTTTTCATTTGATAAAGCTTCTGTATTTCTTGATGCACTTCTGCTTCTTGATTGTGTTTCATTTTTCATATGTTTCCATCTGATTGTTTTCCTCTTCATTGGTGTTGATTTCCTTTTGAATTTATGTTCCTTTGATTAGTTTGATCTTATTGTTACCTTTGGCCCCCTGCCAGAACTCCCACAAATTGTAGGCTGTGTTGTTGAACTTTAGACTTGGTAAAATTGTTTCCTGTAGATTAAGTAATGCTTCTTTGTTCTTTTCATCTATAATATTTCCCAATTTATCCAGAGCATCTTCTTTTGACTGGATTAGTGGCTGACCCTTGTTACCCAGCTTTCCTGTCACTATTTTGCTGATATTTCTTTCTATCTCAAAAACCTTTTGCAGGTGTGCTTCTACTTTGTTGATTAAGTTATAGATTGTTGACATATTGTTTGAATTCCATCAAAAAACTGGTTTTTATAGTACTATCTTCAGCGCATACATATTTTTTATCATCATTACTAAATTAAAGACAATAAACGTAAATATTGGATTAAAATATTGCAATTAGACGTCAACTCTTGATATTTTGATATTATGTGCATAACTCAATGCATTTTTTTAATAAAATTAATTGTAAACTTGGCTTTTTTCATTGTAATTTATCAAAATGGACTTTGTTTATATTAGAGAGCCATTAATGCTTAGTACAAATATTGATACATAGTGAATTTTACAGCCTGTATATTTACCTATTGGTAATAATTCTGTACAGTTTTTAGTTGGATTTTGCAAGGTAGTAATAATGTAATGTGTTAATTAATTACTGTTTATTGTCATTAATTGGCTAATTTTCTTTGCTGTAGCAATTGTGCATTTTATGATATTTACGCACTAGTATCCAATTGGTTGGCTTCACATCCAATTGGATACTAGTGTGGAAATACCAGAAAATGCACAATTGCCACAGCAAAGAAAATCAGCCAATTAATGACAGTAAACTGTAATTTATAACACATTACATTATTACTACCTTGCAAAATCCAACTAAAAACTGTACAGAATTATTACCAATAGGTAAATATACAGGCTGTAAAATTCACTATGTATCAATATTTGTACTAAGCATTAATGGCTCTCTAATATAAACACAGTCCATTTTGATAAATTACAATGAAAAAAGCCAAGTTTACAATTAATTTTATTAAAAAAATGCATTGAGTTATGCACATAATATCAAAATATCAAGAGTTGACGTCTAATTGCAATATTTTAATCCAATATTTACGTTTATTGTCTTTAATTTATTAAGGATGATGAAAAATATGTATGCTCATAATTTTAAGCTATTTGTAAAATTTACAACTGTTGAGTTTATACTTCTGGGAAGTATAAAAATGAAATAAAGGGGAACATTTAAGAAGATAATGATACTTTATTGAATATGAAAATAGGTTAATATATAGTATCATGATAAGCCACATGCTGTCCATGTACGTCATGGCGGTCACGGAGCTTATCTGAGTAATGTTCCTCTTAAGTCACAAGGCTTAATCAAGTTGTGTTCCATTTAGGACCTGGATTGAGGGATCCCTGTCATAGATGGTTAACTGATAAAGGTGCCACCGGCTTATTGGCTGGGCAGTGAACCACTCGGTGAGCCGCTCAGTGATTTACTTAGGGCGTTAATTCCCTGAGAGGGAGTAATTGAAGATGTTGCAACATCTCCCCCTGGGGTGCTGGAAGGCGGAACCTTGGGAACCTTCTTGAGGGTATCTGGAATACGGGCCTGGTATTGATCCAGCTTGGTGTTAGGAACAGGGAGTCTTGAGTTTTTCTGGACTGCTCTTGCTTTACATAGGCAGAATTGGTCATGGTGCATCTGTTTCAGTTCAGTTCAGTTCAAGCTCCAATCCCTTTGATGAGGTACGTGTTATTGGGTTTCACCTCCATGACAATGCCTGGTCCACACAATCCTGGGTCTAGTTTGTGCTGGTTGTGATTGAAAACCCAGATCTTGTCTCCAACTTGGAACCTTTCCTGTTGCAATGGGATTGCTTCCCGCTGAACCCTTTGTTGTTCCATCACTTCTTGGTCTTTTTTGGTTTGTAGCACCTTTGGGTCATTACTGTCTGGTATCTTCTTTGGAAGTGGCAGTTGCGGTACCGTGGTTGTACTGACAAGTGAAGGTTTCTGACCATAGATGTGACGGATCCAGGCCTAACCAGTCCATCTTGCCATTATCCTGCCCTTGACTCTTATTGCTGCTACCTTCCTGAGACAAAGCTTTGAGGAGCTTTGCCTCCAGGGAGGCAATTTTCTTGGATAACGCTTTATTGTCATCCCGCCAACAAGCCATGATTTCAATGCTTTTTTCCTCTTGTGCTCTCAACGCCTCAATTTCACAATTTGCCATCTCTTTTACTTGTTGCAAGATTTCATATCATCCTACCAACAAGTTCCAAGAATCCCAAGCATAAATTTGGTTCCCTTGGACGGGAGTCCCTTCCTTTGCAAAGTAATTGGAATACAGCTCTTTGAACACAACCTTTACTTCTACTAAAGATTCAGCAGGAACAGTCTTAGTGACCTCCAGGCTAGTCCAAGCTTCTTCCAATGTACTTGTAAGAACCTCCTTTCTTGCGGCAGAAGTTTCCACACAAAGGACCCCAAACTTGGCTCTCTCAAATTTTAACAAAGAAGGCATGGCAATTGAAAAATAGGTGAGGGGAAAGCGTCAAAACCAACAATGAATATATTTTATTAATGTTTAACTGTTTTTGCGTATATACCATTTGGGGCATACACAGCTGAAAACCCCTCTGGTTCCTGAATCAACCAATGATTTGCGTCACGTGGCCTATGACATTCAAGTCATCCAACCTAGATCTTTACCTGAAAGATCACCAACAATTCTCAACCTATGAGAATTGACCTACAATGGGCAGAAGTCACCTGACTCCATTCAACCCAATGTACCAATTTGGCATGGAGCTTCCCCAGCTCCCAGCGCCAAAACCCTGTGGATTGCACATCCTAAACTCAGCTATCAGTGTTCCAACTGGGAACCAGCTGATCAAACCTGAATTCCTAGGCATCCTTGCCTTTATTTAGTTATTTTTGCATTTAATGTTTTTTGCCTTTAAAACCCATTAAACTACTTCAAAACTTGAACCAGGCGCCACTGCAGCGCCCAGCAATTTTCCCAGGCGGTGCTGCGGCGCCCCAGCGCCTGAGAAAATTTGATAGCGGCGCCTCTTGAGTTCATTAGGCAGCGTGGCAGCGCCTCTAATCCAATAAATTTGCTGACACAGCGCTTTTAATCCAAATTCTGGGGGGTTTCCCATGGTTAACCTTAACCAAACTTCTTGACAAAGTCAAGGCCATTTTAATATAATTTAATCCTCATTAATTATACCCTGTATTTATTAATTAATCTTTCTGATTAACTAACCCATTTTGAGACGCCTAGTCTCCAAGATTGGTTTGGCCAATCTTGCCTCAATTCTTTTTTTAGCCTAACCTAACCTAACTAAACATCCATATTCTGTTCTTTTATTAAGCATAGATATCCAGTTTCTAGGAACCTTTTCCTCAAGAATTCCAAACAAACCTATCTATATGTAATAAACAGCAAAAACAGAGCATCTTTATATTTTGGAGCATTTATTTGGCTAAACGCTCAGCAGAGACTGTAGTACGGTCACAAGGCCCCTTCCTTCCCTTCAGGGGAATAAGCCTCATCTTCTTGGATCTTTATAAGCTCCTATTCCCCATGGAATAGCTTAAGGAATTGAGGATGAACACGGGACCATTCTTCTCCCAAGGCAGCTTTAACCCCCAAATTAGGTAGTTTGGCCCTGGACTAACCAAAATAATCTTCATAGGCCCTACCCATCTCTGAAGACCTCTTCTTGGGTGCTTCTCTCAGCGCCTTTGATCAAACCACACCAGATCTCCCACCTGGAAATGATCACAAGGAAGTACTCCAGGCTTTGAGTTCCATCTGGCAGCACACTTTTCTTGAACCTGCTCTCCTTTACTCCTTGCCTCAGCAAATAACTTCTGCATCTTGGCTGCATGTTCCTCTACAGCAGCTTCATAGGAATTCTTTTCCATGAACTCCCATTGGCCCACTTCAGTGCTGGTTGTAGTCTCCTGGCCATACAACATCCAAAATGGTGAAAACCCAGTAGAATCATGGGGCATTGTCCAGTATGCCATGACACTCATTGCTAGGTGATCCTTCCAACGGGTTGTAGCTCCATCAGCCAATTTTTCCATAATGCGTTTTAAAGTTCCAATGGTTCTTTTGGCTAACCCATTGGTCTTGGGATGGTAGGGAGCTGCAGTTAAATTAGAAATACCCCATTATAAGCATTCCTTAGTCAAGGCTGGTCCTACATAGGGTGGTCCATTTTCAGTGAGAACCTTCTCAGGAAAACCATGTTGTGCTATGATTTCTTCTTGGAGAAACTTAGCAAGTGCAACACTTGTTTCTTTAGCCATTGCTTGAACCTCTACCCATTTTGTGAAAAAATCAACAGCAACCATAAAGTATTCTTCTCAACCACTTGGTAATGTGATATGACCCGTATCCATTGAGACCAACTCAAAAGAATAATGTGACATCACTGACTTGAGCTGTACCTTAGATTTTGCCGCTGAGAACTTAGAGCACACTTCACATTCTCGTAAAATATGGAGGGTTGTAGCTCTCATCTCTGACCACCAGTACCAAGCTTTTACTGCTTGCCAGACTTTTTTATTTGAGGTGACCCCCATTGAACATGAAGATCTCTCACCACTTGAAGACGTTTGGATTGCTCTACGTAAATCCTATTCCTCAATAAAGCTTCCCAGGCTTCCTGCGTCTCAACTTCACAGGCCAACAGCGCTTGGTATAATAAGTTGGGAATCTGATTTTCCAAACCAGGTCAGTAAATAATATCATAGTCATATCCAGAGAGTTTTTCAGCATACAACTGCATACTGCCTTGTAAGTCTTTCTTAGTCCAAAGCGCTCTCAATGCTGCATGATCAGTGACTATAATGAATGGCATTCCTAGGATATACGTCCTAAAACGCTCCACCGCCCATACTATTGCCAATCCCTCACGTTCAGTAGCAGAGTATTTCCTTTGAGTGGTCCCCAATGTTTTGGAACCATACACCACTGAATGACGGGACAACTTTGACTCTCCTTCCTGAGTAAGAACGGCACCCAGACCAGTTGAACTTGCATCTGTTTCAATGTAGAACAACTTTGACCAATTAGGGAATCTTAGGGTGGGGGCCTTGAAGAGGCTCTTTTTCAGCTCTAAGAAGCTTGACTCTTGTTCCTGTCCCCAAACAAACCTGGCATTCTTCCTTGTTAAAGCAAACAATGGCTCTCCAAGCCCATAGCAATTAGGAATGAATCTCTGATAGAAATTCACCAATCCCATAAATCCCCACACCTCTTGGACCAACTGTAGTGATCTCATGCTCAACAACAGAGTAACTCTCTCAGGACTTGGCTTAATCCCCTGAGAATTCACAATATATCCTAACACCTTGACCTCTCAACAGACAAGCTTAGTTTTAGATACACTAATCTTTAACTTTGCTTTCTCGATTTGGCAGAATACTTCATCAAGATCCTTCAGGTGTTGTTCCCAGGAAGAGCTATACACAGCAATGTCATATATATACACTGAGACACACCTAGGCTGAAATCCCGCCATAATTTTGTCCATCACTTGCTGAAACACAGCACCGGCTGTTTTTATTCCTAATGGCAAGACTTTCCATTGATAAAGACCATCAGGTGTAGAGAATGCTGTAACCTCCTTAGACTTCTCATCAATCAACAGTTGGTGATATCCCTTAGTCAGATCCAAAGTGGTGAACCAAGAAGATCCAGCCATGGTATCCAGCTGATCCTCAATTTGGTGCATTGGGTAGGCATCATTTACAATATCCTTGATTACCATTCGGAAATCAATACAAACACAAATGTTCCCATCTGGCTTTGGAACAAAAACCATTGGAGAAGAATAAGGACTGATGCTCTCCTCAATCAGGTCGGCTCTTTGCATCTTCTCCACCTCTTCTCTAATTGCAGCAACTGCAGCAGGACTACAACGGGGTACATACCCTTTGTATGGCTTCCCAGTAAGCGTTTTTATGATATAAGGTGGACCAGTTCTCCCTACATCATATTTCTCCAACAAGAAACAACTACTCCATTTCCACACCAGAGTATACAACAGGGTACCTGGTGCTTCACTTGGACATAGTATACAGGTTAAATTGTTGAAGGGCACACAAAAATAAGAGACAGTAGGTTTTTTTGTTATGACTTCTCCAACTATGGGCATCCAAACTCCCATACACTGACCTTGCTGAATGTTTACAGGAACTGCACAAGTGTTGAATAACTTCCAGGACTTGAGGGATTCTCCATTTAAACTATCCTCAAATATTGCCACATTTGAGGATATATGATGGGGCAATTCTGGGATAACCTGTCCTCCTTGCGTTCCGCAATTGAAAGCTACTGGTTTTAACCAAGCGGTTCCCTTTGGTGGAATTGAGCAATATTCCTTGGCGTAGATGACAACTGACTGGACGTCTTCTGGTGCTAGCAGGATTTTCAGTTGTTGATAAGCATATTCAACTCTTTTATGAACCAAGACATTCTTGAAGGCGTCCAGGCTCACCTTGGCCTCAACAATCCAAGTCATACCAAGCAGAACATCAAATCCTGCCCTGGGTAAAACTACGGCGGAAGTCTTGACCTTGGTATTTTTCCATTTTATTACCACCTCATCAAACACGTCTTGTTTGATGGTAGTAACCCCATCTGCGGAAGATAAGGTC
Organism: Entomophthora muscae; assembly: GCA_014839935.2. Lineage (NCBI taxonomy): Eukaryota > Fungi > Entomophthoromycota > Entomophthoromycetes > Entomophthorales > Entomophthoraceae > Entomophthora > Entomophthora muscae. The sequence goes on along the minus strand of QTSX02006434.1, from coordinate 413,740 downwards.
AAAGTGACCAATCTTGATGGGTCCATGCCATGTCCACAAACAAAGTTCTTTGATACTGCCACTCCAGCACACCCTGGATTGTAGACTGTCTTTGCGGAGATAACATCAAGCAAAATATCCAAAAGGATAACCCCTTGTAATGCCCACACAAAAGATTTTGCAATCAAAAGTGCAGGCATACTCTGGACCACCTTTTTACGCCATTCAACTTCCTTGAGCCAATCCACACTCAACTGAACTCACACAGGCTGCCATGTAATCTCCCCATCTTCCTTCATCCCTAAGCGCACATCCAATATTCACTCATCTAGAGAGGCGTCTGGACTTCCCTCAGGCAGAGTTGGACAAGAGACATCAATTTCCTGTATGGGTGGTTCCACTGGTTGACTGGCACTTTTCCTGTATTCCTTCAAAGCCTTCCCAGATTGAAGTCTCATTCTCCCATTATTCTCCAAATTACTGGACTCAGGTTGAGAGATACCTAAGCCTGCCTTTCTTTTCCCAAATCCTTAAACATAGAGTTAGGATGCTCCTTGTCAAATTCCGCACGGTTGGGACACTTTCCAGCAAAATAGCCCTCTTTCCCACAGATCCAGCATCCCTTGGCCATGGGGAACTTACATGCCTGCTTAAATCTAGACATGCAGTCCTTATCAGAGGGACATTTTGGACGTCTGGTTCTCTCAGAAGATTCTTCCCCTGCCGCCACATGAGCTCCTGCTCTGGAACAAGGAGCACTGTGTGGAGGGCCTCCAAGATCCCATTTCATCTGGATAACCTTCTGAACAAGTTTTGACCATGACAACTTCTCACGGCGTAACATAGAGGCCTGGGTTTGCATCCTGGGCCACATTCCAGTGAAGAAAGAATCCTCCACTAGATCCTGATTATGTTCAATGTCAACAAAGGCTAAGAACTCCTCCATTCTGGGAAGTTACATTGACACTGTCTCATGGTCAGCTTGAGTAACATCTTGAGCTTTTTGAAGAGCATAACCAGGTCTAAGGGTTACAGTGTAACTGGCTCAAAATCCCTCTAATAAGGTGGTCCAATTGTTGCCTTTACGTCTTTCAAACCACTTGAAACAGGCAGGTCCTGCAAAAACTTCCAACCAATGACGTTTCTCATCATCCCTAAGACCAGAGGCTTGTATAAGGAAAACCTCCAGGAAAGCGTTTCCTTTCTTGGGATTTCCAGAGAACGGTGACATCTTGGTAAGCATAGACTGGACTCCTTTCACCATGGGTTTTTTCTGCCCCTGTATTGGACTCTGTGACAGATCCAGGCCTAACCAGTCCATCCTGCCATATCCTGCCATTGACTCTTATTGCTGTTACCTTCCTGGGACAAAGCTTTGAGGAGCTTTGCCTCCAGGGAGGCAATTTTCTTGGATAACACTTTATTTTCATCCCGCCAACGAGCCATGATTTCAACGCTTTTTTCCTCTTGTGCTCTCAACGCCTCAATTTCACGATTTGCCATCTCTTTTACTTGTTGCAAGATTTCATATCATCCTACCAACAAGTTCCAAGAATCCCAAGCATAAATTTGGTTCCCTTGGACGGGAGTCCCTTCCTTTGCAAAGTAATTGGAATACAGCTCTTTGAACGCAGCCTTTACTTCTACTAAAAATTTGGCAGGAACAGTCTTAGTGACCTCCAGGCTGGTCTAAGCTTCTTTCAATGTGCTTGTAGGAACCTCCTTTCTTGCTACAGCAGTTTCCACATGAAGGAACCCAAACTTGGCTCTCTCAAACTTTAACAAAGAAGGCATGACAATTGAAAAATAGGTGAGGGGAAAGCGTCAAAACCAACAATGAATATATTTTATTAATGTTTAACTGTTTTTGCTTATATACCATTTGGGGCATACACAGCTGAAAACCCCTCAGGTTCTTGAATCAACCAATGATTTGCGTCACGTGGCCTATGACATTCAAGTCATCCAACCTAGATCTTTACCTGAAAGATCACCAACAATTCTCAACCTATGAGAATTGACCTACAATGGGCAGAAGTCACCTGACTCCATTCAACCCAATGTACCAATTTGGCATGGAGCTTCCCCAGCTCCCAGCGCCAAAACCCTGTGGATTGCACATCCTAAACTCAGCTATCAGTGTTCCAACTGGGAACCAGCTGATCAAACCTGAATTCCTAGGCATCCTTGCCTTTATTTAGTTATTTTTGCATTTAATGTTTTTTGCCTTTAAAACCCATTAAACTACTTCAAAACTTGAACCAGGCGCCACTGCAGCGCCCAGCAATTTTCCCAGGCGGTGCTGCGGCGCCCCAGCGCCTGAGAAAATTTGATAGCGGCGCCTCTTGAGTTCATTAGGCAGCGTGGCAGCGCCTCTAATCCAATAAATTTGCTGACACAGCGCTTTTAACCCAAATTCTGGGGGGTTTCCCATGGTTAACCTTAACCAAACTTCTTGACAAAGTCAAGACCATTTTAATATAATTAAATCCTCATTAATTATATCCTGTATTTATAAATTAATCTTCCTGATTAACTAACTCATTTAGAGACGCCTAGTCTCCAAGATTGGTTTGGCCAATCTTGCCTCAATTCTTTTTTTTAGCCTAACCTAACTAAACATCCATATTCTGTTCTTTTATTAAGCATAGATATCCAGTTTCTAGGAACCTTTCCCTCAAAGATTCCAAACAAACCTATCTATATGTAATAAACAGCAAAAACAGAACATCTTTATATTTTGGAGCATTTATTTGGCATAACGCTCAGCAGTGACTGTAGTACGGTCACAATAGACAAGTTCATAGGGGCTTTTTTCCTGTATTGCGGTTGACTTGTGTTCTGCAGACCATTAGGGCGGTTGGTAACATGTCAACCCAGGCTTTTGGATTGTTGGCAGATAGCTTACTGAGGGCTTTCACTAGTTAGCTGTTTAGTTGTTTATGTGTCCATTTGCTTGGGGGTGATATGGGCTGGCTGTGACGGTTTTTATTCCATTTTTGGCAAGGTATATGTTGGTGTCAATAGCTTTGAGTTCAGTGCCCCATCTGTGATTAAGAGGTTGGGTTTTCCAAACTTAGCTATGATTTTTTTGCCAATGAATTGTCTCACGTCATTGCCTTTGTGCTCTTTTGTAGCTTGTGCTACAGGCCATCTGAGAGCATAGTCAATGGCTGTTATAATGTACTTCTTGTCCTTGTTTTCACCAGGCATGGGTCCCACAATATCCAACAACCATACCTTGAAGGGTTGTGTGATGGATACAGATACTACTGACTTGGGTGGTGCTTTGGTTTAGGCGTACTTTTCATAGACCTCACATTGTTCTAGTACTTCTCTGATATCATATAGCATGTTGGGCCACCAGTAGCAAGTCTTGAGATATTCATGCAGGTTTCTGCTACAGGTGTGTCCCAAGTCTCTGTGATATTGGAGGATTGTGTCAATCTTTTGTATTGATGGAATGTAGGGTACTGTGTCACCATTTGGAAGGATTTAGTGGAGGGTACCATATACATTTTTGAACAGATATTTGTTCTTAAGGACTTTCTCTTTGATGTCCATTGATGTGCCAGGTAAAAAACCCTTCCTGGAGATTCCCCATGATTAACATGGGCCAGTTGGGGTCACCATCAGTGCAGAGGATGTATTTATTGTTTAGCCTTGATAAGGTGTCTGCTGTAAGCATCTCTCTGCCTGGTTTGTATTAAATTTGCATGGGGTATCTCTGTATGAGACTCATCTATTTGGCTTGTCTTCTTGACAGGTGTTATTGTGTTTTAAAGAATACCAATGACTTGTGGTTGGTGAGTACTTTGAAAGTCTGAGCTCCTTCTAGATAACATTGCCATTTCATGAGACAGTGTATGATGGCAACCAACTCCTTATTGTGTATAGGGTATCTTTGTTCACTGTCTGATAGTTTCCTAGATTCATATGCTACAGGGAGGAAGTCTTTCTGGGCCGTTTGGATATGGAGGACTCCTCTTATGGCATAATCAGAGGCGTCAGTTTCTAGCTCATAGATACCCTTGCAATTTTGGATATTGGAAGATGGGAGCGGTGACCATGCACTCTTTCAGCTGGCGGAAATGTTGATCTTGTAAGGGTGTCCAGACAAACTTGGTTGTTTTCCCTGTGATGGCTGATAGGGGGCTGTTAGGGCGCCTCAGTCGGGGATGAACCTGCGTACATAAGCTACCATCCCAAGGAAAGTGCGGAGCTTGCTCTTGTTTCTTGGGACTGGCATCTCTGTTATAGCGCATATTTTGTCTGGATTAGTCTTGATACCGTCCTTGCTAATTATGTGACCAAGGAAGGGGAGTTCAGTTGAGAAGAACTTGTATTTGGATGGTTTGGCAATCAGTTGGTTTTCCTGCAGGGTGTGGAGGATTGCACAGACGTCTTCCCAGTGTTGTTGTAGGTTGGGACTATAGATGATGATGTTTTCCAGGTAGATGATTGCTCTTTTCCCAATGTGTTCCTTAAATACTTCATTCATGAAGGTTACAAAGGTACTGGGGGCATTTTTCATGCCAAAATTGAGGACAACACATTCAAAAGATCTGTACTTGGTCCAAAATGCAGCCTTTGGAATGGCTTCAGGTTTCACACAAATTTGGTGGTAACCTGCTGTCAAATCAATTTTTGTAAAGATTTGGGACTCCCCCAGGGCATCAAAAAAGTCATTAATTAGGGGCATGGGATACTTGTTCTTTATTGTGACCTTGTTAAGGCCCCTGTAGTCTGTGACTAGGCGGAGGCCTCCATCTTTCTTTGCCACAAAGAAGACAGCGGCACCAAAGAGTGGTTTTGAAGGTCTGATGAGGCCTTTCTCAAGTGCTTTGTCAAGGTAGGCTTTTGGAGCGTCGTCCTCTTGTGGTGTGAGGCGGTAGATGGGTTGCGCCTTAGGCACACTACCTTTTAGGTTGATCTCATTTTGGATACCCCAATCAGGGGGCAGTCTGGGTAGTGATTCTTGGAATATGGAAGGAAACTTGTTGACTAGCTGGTCTCTAATTGGGTTCTGTTTGTGTTGAATTTCTATGTTTTTGAAGTGGATGACTTCATACGTACATGTGCTCCAATTGATTTTGCTGATGTCAGTTTCTTTCTCTGTCTTCATGATCTTTACAAATATGTGGTCCCTCATGAGGGTGTCAAGGTGTGTTGGGTACACGTGATGATGGACTTCTCCTTGCTGGATTGTAAGGGTGGCACTGTCCCAGTCAATGTGAGGCTTTGTCTTTTGCATCCAATCTAATCCAAGTATGATATTGTATTTTGGGATTGGGATGATGGGGCCACTAATTGTTGTTTGGACGTCTCCAATTTGTGCCCGGAAAGGTTTGGTCTCATGGGTAACTGGTGTGCTACAGTTGTCCACCATGACAACTCTCTTGATGTTACTTTGAATGATAGGTAACTTCATGAGGTCTGAAAAACTCTTGTTAACAAGAAATTGATTAGCTCCAGTGTTGAATAGCTCTGTGCCCTGGTATCTTCAAAAACAGAAAGGATAGGTAAGGAGTTTATTTCCAGATTGGAGGGCAAACAGGAGAGGATTGCTGGAGGGAACTTGGATCATGGTGATGGAGTCCATGTCCTGTTCTCTGTACAAGTCTTGTGTAGAGGGGGAGGGCGGCTTGCCTAAGCACTCCCCTGAGCTTTTCCCTCCTTGTTGGTATCTTCAGTGCTGGCCTGGTTGACTTGTGCAGTGCAATTTCTGAGTTGAGGTTGGGTACTGTTGGCTTGGTTGTTTTGCTTATTGGGGCGAGGCTCTCTCTTAGCTGCAGGGTTGTCCTTGCGCTTGTTGGAGGTGTGTAGATTGTCAGACTTCTGAGCTGCGCGTTTTCCTTCTAGGAATACATCCTTGAGGTTTTTGCAGCGGGTCATGTCATACTGACGTCTGATATGTGTAGGAAGGCCCTTGTGAAAGTCCAGGCGTGGTCCAGGTTCATCAAAATTGATGGTGTTGGGCGCACGGTCATGCAGTCCTTCATATGCGGCAATGTATTCCTTGATGGTTCCTGTCATTTTGAAGGTTCAGAGTTTGGTCATGATTACTACGTCTGAGTCCTTCATGGAGAATCTTTTGAGGAATGCAGCTTTGAACACTTCCCAGTTTTCCTTCTGGTTGGGGTGTTGCGCTAGCCATTTGGTAATAAAACGTGAGGCAGTTCCTCTTGCGCGGAGGGCAATTTCACTAAACCAGAGTCTTTGGGGGTAGTCCACTTGTGCAATCTTTCTCTCAGTGCTTTTGATCCAAAAATAGGCGTTCTCACAGCGTAGTCCTGCAAAGGCGCCAATCTCAGCAGTTTGTAAGCGTTGAAACACAATGTTGGGTATCTCGGGTTGCGTAGACGTTGCTGTGATTGGCGTGGTAGAGAACAGACTGCAGGTCTTGAGGGCGTTGTACTGGTCAATGGGCACAAGGAGATTATTGTAGATGACAAGTCCAGGGGGGACGTCTTGTCCTACTTTGTAATCTCTCCAGCTGTTAGGGAGTGACATTGCTTGTGTTCTTTTCCTGGGAGGAATTTTTCCTTTGAGTTGGGTAGGTATGGATAACCTACCTGTGCTACCATTGTTGGGTTTATACTTCTGGGAAGTATAATAAACAAAATAAAGGGGGAGGTTTAAGAAGAGAATGATACTTTATTGAATATGAATATAGGTTAATATATAGTATCATGATAAGCCACATGTTGTCCATGTACGTCATGGCAGTCACAGGGCTTATCTGAGTAATGTTCCTCTTGAGTCACAAGGCTTAATCAAGCTGTGTTCCATTTAGGACCTATATTGAGGGATCCCTGTCATAGATGGTTAACTGATAAAGGTGCCACTGGCTTATTGGCTGGACGGTGAACCACTTGGTCAGCTGCTTGGTGATTTACTTGGGGCGTTAATTCCCCAAGAGGGAGTAATCAAAGATGTTGCAACACAACATTGTATTAATTATGGGAAATTTCAATAATTTAAAAAGAAAGTATTATTGATTATGGATTGAAAGAGAGATATCAATTTTAATAAGTTATCACAAAGAAAAGATTTATTTACTAATCAAAGGACAGGTAGGGGAGGGAATGGGCAGAATGTATGTTGTCATCATCTGCGCATGTGAAAGGGATGTCATCAGAGGTAGTGGGGAGGGAATGGGTGGTGGTTTGGGAGTCAGGGTTGGAAGGCGGGTGGCTTGGTCTTGATGAGGGAGTTGGGAAGTTTGGTTTGTTGACTGGGAAGGGGCATCAAGAGCTTATTGCTTCAATTGCTTGAATTCTTCTTCTGTCACATATACTGGCTTGACAAAACAGATGGTCTGGCGTGGGGGGAGACAGGGGTCCTTTTGGACTTATCACTATCACTTGCATAGAAGATGATAGATCAAATAAGTCCTGGACAGACGCGTAAGGGAAAAGCTCATACCCCTTATCAATCTGGGTGCATAATTTGTTGTAGGTGGCAGGCTTCAAGCGCCTGATGGCAGAACCAAAATTGTAAAGACATACATCTGCAAGATGCATGTTGGCGTAGTTGATGGGGTAGGACCAGCAGGTATGCCCCGCAGCCCTGATTTCTTGGGTTGCCCATTCTTGTTGCTCCATCTCTGCACTCAGTACAACTGTGTGCACAGTGTTTTGTGTGGTCCACCCCTCTAGCATGGCCTTGAGCTCTGTCTGGTAGGCATACTCATCTGCGGTGTTTGATATTGCCAAATAATAATTGACGCCCAATGGAGAAACTGTCAATAAAACCCCAACAAAACAATATAAGACTTGGCTGCGCTTGTACACGTCAGACAGGATGCGCTTCTCTCCAAAGTCTTGGATACTTGCAGATAACTTAGCATTTAGCAGGAAGATTACGTCATTATGGGCCCTCATTGCCCTTCCTTTGATGAAATTAATAATAGTTGAATTGTAGGGGTCAGTGTCCATCAAACTAGGGCCACTGAGAACTTGATTGGAAAAGATTCTAGCAGCAACCACAATTCTGTGCATCCACAAATTCACTGTTCTTTTGTTGGTGAAGATGCTGTGGAGTCCCAACTGGAGACGTATGTCGTGTTCTGGGGCAAGGCGCAGACACACAACGGGGAATCCTAACCTTAGGATTAGATTTGTACTAAGTCTTGGTTAGATGACAGGGAAGGTAAATGCGTTTACCTTGCGGCCCTGGATGAATAATCTCTACTAGGCGTGGCTAGAGAGAGGCGCGGAAGTACAGAAGACACAAAGACAAAAATGTGAATAGAACTTAATTTTATTAGTAAAATAGGAAATGGATTATATAGTGGTTAGGAATACCACAAAACACTGCCAGGATAGTAGGATCACTTGCCACAAGCATGAGTGGAGCAAGTGAGTTGCGCAGAGTCAGGAAACCAAACAATCATATTTCCTGATGCAGAAACCAGTTTATTTTGAGAGTTGAAAGTGAAAGCAAGAGATTTGTCTTTGAAATGGCCCACAAAAGGCAAAATCAAAACATGGTGAATGCCGTTATTCACAATAATGTACCTGGACCAGGGGCATCTGTGGGTCACATTTTATAATGGCCATCATAAGGGGATGGGCTGTGTCACCTTTAGTTATAGTACAGGCGCCAGTTAGGGTCTTCTTGGTAGGGGGCCACAGTTGGTGTGGGCTTGCAGGGTTGCAGCCATAGTGGACTTTGCAAATCACATTGCGGCTGCAATTTCCCCAAGGGACATAAGCTTCCCTTGCTTATCAACCATTTTGAGAACAATATCTGGAGTAATTAATTTTCTTCTGCGTCTTGCAGGATGATTAGCTTAAGGAGGGATGTGTTCATCACAGGAACTGGCCAATGCCATCTAATTAGCTGTTTTGGGGTCCTGGGCTCTCTGGGTGCCCCCATGGCTAAAATGACTGGTTCTGGATGTCATTGCTGATAAGGGATTTGGGTTAGCAGCTGCCTGTATATGCTGGGCAAACAGGGCCATGCTTGAGGATGCAGGAGAAAGAATAGACTCCTGGTTAGTGCTTGCAGAGGGGCCTGCAGGTTGGGAGTGGCCATAGACAGAGGCTTCACCGTTAAGAGACCTAGTTTAGCCCTGCATAATTTTGTCAAGGCCAGGGAACAGCTTGTTGACTTGGTTGTTAATGAAAGAAGACATAATAAATTTTTATTAAAAAAATTTAAACTCAAAAAGAGACGTGTACATTTTAGTCAATTTTATTGTTAAGTATGTTAATTTTGTGAATAGTAGGATCTAAATTTAAGCCGTCCTAAATTGGAATAGGGTGATTTTTGAGAATGCCTATGATTCCTAAAAGAATCAGCACGAATTCATTCTAGATCCTTTGGTATCCTTTTTGAGGCACCCATAAATTAGATTTATTTCAAATTCCTTGCAATTATGATTTGAAACTTGGTTCTTGGATTTGACAATCCTGCAATTTCATATTTTTTAATTTTTACATGATGTCTATGATTTGTTTGAAATACAGGAAATCTCAAATTGTACATTAGAATCCTGCATTTCTGATTCATGTATCCTGCATTTGCTTGCTGGGGTTTGTCTTTTATTAGTTGAGTTATCTGCTCAAGAGATTCAAAATTTGCCAATTTAAATAAATCAAAAAAAGTCAAATTAAATGTTTGATTTTATTTATTATTTTACTTTTCACTCAGCTGAGTTGCCCACAAAAGTGATTCAAAATTTGGACCAAGGATTTGACAATCCTGCATTTTTGCGTTCAGGTTCTGAATTTACAGTACTTAACAATAAAATTAATAAAATATACACTCCTCTTTTTGAGTTTAAAATTTTTAATAAAAATTTATTATGTCTTCTTTCAATAAAAAAAATAAACAAGCTGTTCCCTGGCCTTGACAAAATCATGCAGGGCTACGCTGGGTCTTCCAATAGTGAAGCCTACGTCTATGGTCATTCCCAACCCTCATGCCCCTCCTCAAGCTCTACCCAGAAGTGTGTTCTTTCTACTGCGTCCTCAAGCATGGCCTTTTTTGCCCATCATGCACAGGCAGCTGCTAACCCAGATTGTATATCACTACTAGCATCCAGAACCAGTCAATTGAGCCAAGGGGCCACCCAAAGAAGCCATAATCCAGAAACAGCCAATCAGATGGCAACATCCAGTTCCTAAGATGGACACATCCCTCCTCCAGCTAATCATCCTGCAAGACGCAGAAAGGAATTGATCACCCCAGAAATTATTCTCAAAATAGTTTAAAAGTGAGGGATGCTCATGTCCCTTGAGGAAATTGCAGCTGCAATGGGTTTTGCAAAGTCCGCTGTGGCTGCAACCCTGCAAGCCCACGCCAATTGTGCACTCTCTCCCAAGAAGACCCCAACTGGAGCCTGTACGTCATCTGCTAGCAAAAAGCCCATCCCCTCATGATGGCCATTATGGAATGTGACCTGCAGATGCCCCTGGTCCAGGTTTGTCTCCAACTGGGACTTCATGGAATTTTCACAAATAAAATAACAGTCAATTTGTGGATGCATGAGTTGTGGTTGCTGGTAGAATCTTGTCTAATCAAGTTCTCAGTGGTCCCAGCTTTGTGGGTACCAACTTTCCCACAATTCAACCATCATTAATTTTATTAACAGGAGGGCAATGAGGACCCTCAATGACGTCATCTTCTTATTATATGGCAAGATTTCTGCAAGCATCCAAGATTATGAAGAAAAATGTATCCAATCTGACGTCTACAAGCACAGTAGGACATGGGATTTCAAAAACAGCATTTCAAAAAACGCTATCTTGAAATACACCATCTCAATTTTTAGCTATCTCAATTTTATAATTAAAATGCCATTTTGATTTACTGCATTTTGACTAAGAAAAAACGGTTTTAAAATTTTAGATTTTTGAACTCCAAAAATTACTCAAAAAATTCTCAAAAAATAAATTTAAAAAACATTTCTAGGCTTAAAAAAGCCTCAGAATTTTAAATCTGTAATAAAAAATGGGGCCAGTTAGTAGCAACATAGTTGCGTAAAGCCCATAAGTTAAAATATACCCAAAAACAACTATTTTCATCTATTATAACTTTGATCCATACTTTAAAATAAGCATAGAAATGTACCAAATGCCAAAAAAAGTCAAAGAATGGTAAAATCAAAGGAAATAAGAGAGAAGATAAAGAATAATTTATTGGGAAAGGACTCAAACATTAGTAGAAAGAGCAACTGAGATAGCTTGGAGATCCTCAAGCTTTCTATCCTTAGAATTGTAGGCAAGGACCACCTTGCTGATTTCTGTATATTTCTTTACAGCCTTAGTCTGCTTAGGGGGATCACCCTTGGTCTTCATACCAGTCTTAAAGAGGCAGGAAGAGATGGCTTGTTGGGTTTTTAAATGGACCATGATATTGTTGAATTTGGGCTTCTGAACCTTGACCCTTGTAGAAAACTGGCTATGTCACCCTTCAAGGGAAGAGGTGGTCTTGATTAAACCATCTTTTACCTTCTTAAAGAAGTTCCAGGTGATTGAGTCACCACCCTTTCTGATGTGGCGTGCTCCTTGAAAGATACCAACCCATTGAGTTTCAAAATACTCAATAAAGGACGCAAAGGCTGCCTGGTTGGCTATAATTTATGGGTGACAGAGTAGGGCGTCGTAGAAGGCATTTGTCTCCTCCTTTCTAAACAGAGCAAGAGCAGCAAAACAATTGAAAACGTCCTTGGATTCTTTGGTGCCTTCAGAGTTGACCAGCTCATGGAGGTCAGAGCACTTTTGGAGGCAGCGGCAGAGTGCCTGCCAGAAGTGGAAGTATCATCCCTGAGGGGAGCTCTTAAAGACTTAAATAAAGTATTTGCCTGAGCCTGTTTGAAATCCACTACCAGATATTCATGGTAGGGAAGGCTTTATGGCTGCTTTTTTGAGGGTGGGAACATGTTCTGCTTAGGATAGGGTCTTCTTATTGCGCCCTCTGGTCTCCTTGGGCTCCTCTTTAATGGTTGGGAGGATTTCATCAAGCTTGGCCTTTAGGATTGTGAGTGCACAAAATATGTTTCCTGCTTCTTGTTGGGAAGCAAAAAGAAGACCAGGGGAAGAACTAGATTACCAACCTGCCCATGGATATTCCAAAGTTGGCTAAATAGCTTTGGGCAGGTTGAGAAAGTGCCATCTGCAAGCCAGGTCTTGCATTTTAACAGGTTGCACAGATCCTGGCTTGTGACAAAGCAAATGATGCGCTCAGGGGCATGTTGACAATTGTTGTGAAGAAGGAATCTCTCCTCATGATGAGATAGTTTTTCTTTCTTTATAAGGATCAATTGATCAATGGAGCTTGTACTGATGCCTTCAGTGCTCAGAGCATATCTCTTATTAGTGAGATATCTCTGTAGTTTTGAGGCGCCACCAACAGTTGCAAGCTGGGTATCATTTAAATTAAGGAGGGCATCATTGACAACCTCAGCTGCTGTTTGATCCTTGGTGGTTGGGATCACCTGACAAAGAAACCGGCAGATAAGTTGGTAAAGGGGGTCAAAAGGCTCAGTGCAGTCATGTTTGACAGTTAGGGCTTTGTTTCTAGTGAACCCATAAGTATTGAGTCTAGCTGGGCAGCAAAACATTATCACAATTAATATGATGCTGATGTATTGCTTTCTTATCAAAATTACAGCTGAAGCTGTAGCCCTTGTGGACAAAGCCGGCACCCCCTTTCTTTATCATGATGGGGTAGCTGGCTGGTTTAGTGGAAGGCACAGCAAAGGTACCATTTTTATTGCATATATTATGGATGGTATATGGATCCCAGAGCTCAATTTGGTCATCTTCAGGAGCACCAGGCTCAGGCTACTGCTCCATTTCCTTCTCAGGCTCTGATGTGAGATCAGAGTGGCAATTGGAGTTAAATAACTTCTCTTGGGGGTCTGAGGGGAAGTACACAAATGTAGAATGGGGAGGGGTCAGGCTTGTTTCTTCAGGTTCAGGGGAAGGCATGGATGTCTTGGGGAGCTTTACCCTTAGCAGGCTGCTTTTTAGGGGTAGGTTTGGCCTTTTGGCTTTAATAGGAGTGATCTTTGACTTGGAGGCCTTGGTGGCCTTGGGCACAGCTTTGGTGATAGGATTTGGGAGGCATCTAAAAGTGAATTAGTATCAAAGTATGGGAAATTTGGGGGCTGTTTTTAAAGAGAAAAATGAGAATTTTTTAATAAAAAGAAGTAACCTTTTGCACGGAATTGTAGAGAAATTCTAAAAATATATAACATCAAAATTTCAATGGTTTTTTTGTAAAAATATTTTTTTACTAGTAATGCAATTAGGCAAAACTTTAAGTTTTGACTGAAAACTTGCTTTCAAAATGGCGCTTTTAAAGTGACGTAATTGAGGTGCTGTAGCTCAAAAACATTGTGTTTTTGACCATTATTTATATTAAATTAACAAATTTCTGGTGGAGCTATCTCAACCAGGCCAAAGAGTAAACCTTAATTTTCTCAAAACCTAGCTTATACAACTGGGGTTAAAAAGTACCTGGTTGTATAGAGGAGATAAATATATATATACTTGCAAAGTTTCAGTCAATTTCTTTCATTTTTTTATCAATATGAGTTTTAACTTCAATTTGTACTTTTGAAAAGTGAAAAGCAAGAATTGTGGAGGGGAAACTGATATAGCGTAGCATGGCGTCATATGTAATTTCCCCTTATTTTCCCCTATTCATTTTGCGCATAAAATCAATTGGATTTGAAACTTGGTGAAATTTGAAGTGACGTAAATTGAAATGGCGTAATTACCCCCTTTCATATTAAAATCACTATTAAATTATTTTTATTAAGAGAATCCTTATCAATGTATCCATGTATAATAAAGTTATAAATTACATAAAACAAAACTGGTTTTTTTACCCAGCAATGACAATCACTAGAAGGACTATCATAGTGTCGTCTTTTTAAGTTGTTCTTAGTATAAGTGTCTTGGATCAATATATATATAAATCTTTTGGCGCTATATAACAGGCTTTATTTTAGTTTGGGTATAAGCTTATTTTAGTTAAAGATAAATAGCATGATTTGAAATGAGGTAAAGTTGAGATGGCGTAAACACGCCCCACACTAAGTAATTTCATATGTAAATAAGGTTAGCAAAATAAGATTTAATTAATCTGACTTGAAGTGACAGAATTGAGATGGCATAAATTTGAGATGCCGCATTAATAAAGTATATGTAAATTTTAACCATTTTATTGTTTTTATTTTATATTTTTGTAATTTAAAATCACTCTTGCAAAAAATATCATCTCAAATTAAATTTGAGATGATGCAAATTGAAGTGGTGTTTTTGAGATGGTGTGAACTACCAGAAGCACGGCTCAATCTTGTATTGATTTTTCATGATTTTTTGGCAGTTTCCCCATTGGGTGTAAATTATTACTTGGCAATATCAAACACTGCAGATGGGTATGCCTACCAGACAGAGCTCAAGGCCATTATGGAGGAGTGGGCCACACAAAACACTGTGCACACAGTTGTACTGAGTGCAGAGATGGAGCAGCGGGAATGGGCAACCCAAGAAATTAGGGCTGCAGGGCATACCTGCTGGTCCTATCCCATCAACCACACTGACATGCATCTTGCAGATGTATGTCTTTACAATTTTGGTTCAGCTTACAGGCACTTAAAGCCTGCCACATACAATGAACTGTGCACCCAAATTGAGAAGTGGTATGAGCTTTTCCCTTCTATAGTTTTCCGGGATTTATCTGATCTCATCATATTCTATGCAAGTGATAGTGATAAGTCCAGAAAGGACTCATGCTTTCCCACGCCTATTGATTTGGTTTGTCAAGCCCACATATGTGACAGAAGAAGAATTTGAACAATTGAAGCAGTCAGCTCTTTTTGCCTCTTCCCAGTCAACAAACCAAACCTTACCAACTCCCTCATCAAGAACAAGCCACCTGCTTTCCAACCCTGACTCCCAAACCACCACCCATTCTCCCCCCACTACCTCTGATGCCATCCCTTTCACAGGCACAGATGATGTCAACATACATTCTGCCCATTTGCTCCCCTACCTGTCCTTTGATAAGTAAAATAAAACCTTTCTTTGTGACAACTTATTAAAATTGATATTAAATCTTCCAATTCATAACTAATCATATATTCTTTTTAAATTACTGACATCCCTTATAATTAATAAAATGTTGTACATTTGATGTGGTAACACATGATTATTTGCACAAGTATTTTTCATTATCAATAAGAAATCAAGAACAACAGATATAAATGTTATATTGGAATATTGAGGGTATGCATTTTTCCTGATATTTAGATATTTTGTGCATACTCAATGCATTCTGTATAATAAAATTCATTGTAAATGTGGCTTTTTTTATTGTAATTTATATAAATAGACTGTGTTTATATTAGAGAGCCATTAACACTTAGTACAAATATTGATACATAGTGCATTTTACAGCCTGTATATTTACTTATTGTTAATAATTCTTTAAACTTTTTAGTCGGATTTTTTAAGGTAATAATAATGTAATGGGTTAATAAATTAATGTTTATTACCATTAATTTACTGGTTTTTTTGCTGTGGCAATTGTGAATTTTCTGGTATTTACACACTAGTATCCAATTGGTTGGTTTCACATCCGATTGCACAGGCCATAGGAAATCAAGTTGCCACCCTGAGATCAGATGCTGTTGGGGTGGCAACCATGTTCCCTATTGCCTGTGTGATTGGATGTGAAACCAACCAATTAGATACTAGTGTGTAAATACCAGAAAATGCACAATTGCCACAGTGTCAAAACCGCAGGCTCAACCCGCCAGCAAGGTTCCAACCAAGCGGGTTTGTGACCCGCAATCCAATTACCCGGTCACTCAAAGCCAGACTAGGAAGTCAACTCAAATTACCAAATCCATCAACATGAACAGATGATGAGCCTTCATAGTGGATACCTTAATTTGGCGCTTGACTCATTAGCAGGATCAAGCCACCCCCTCTTCCATCCAGCTGTGTGATCACCAATCATGTTCCTGCTATCTATTGATTCAAAATAGCTATGTAATCACTATCTTACAACAAAGATTATTATCTATCTTCTAAATACCTTTTCCGTGTAACTCTGCTAAAACAGCACAGTTACAACAACAGCAAAAAAAATCAGCAAATTAATGGTAATAAATATTAATTTATTAACCCATTACATTATTATTACCTTAAAAAATCCAACTAAAAAGTTTACAGAGTTATTACCAATAAGTAAATATGCAGGCTGTAAAATGCACTATGTATCAATATTTGTACTAAGTGTTAATGGCTCTCTAATATAAACACAGTCTATTTATATAAATTACAATAAAAAAAGCCACATTTACAATGAATTTTATTATACAGAATGCATTGAGTATGCACAAAATATCTAAATATCAGGATTTAATTCATACACTCAATATTCCAATATAACATTTATATCTGTGGCTCTTGATTTCTTATTGATAATGAAATATATTCATGTGTTGAAGGTAGAACTATAAAAACAGATTTTTTGATGTAATTCAAATAAAATGTCAAATATCTACAGCCTTATCAACAAATTATAGTCAGCCCTCCAAAATGTTGTTGAGATTGAACATAACATCAGGGAAATTGTAGTAAATCAGCTGAGAAATGAGAGAAGGGCTTTGTTCCAGCAAAACAAAACTGCAAAAATAGCCTTGGAACAATAGTCAAAGAAGAACACAAGAAAATAACTTTAAATCTACAAAAGAAAAACTCAAACTTTTAAATTTCAAAAATGAAAGTTACAACTTGTGGGAATTTGCAAAAAAAAAAACAGAAAGAATACTCAAAATTTCAAATTGATTGAAAGAAATGAGATCCCACATGAAATAAACACAAATGAATAGGAAACCGACCAAATGGAAACAGACAAAAACAAAACTCAGTCAAGAAGCAGGAGCACTTAAAGAAATATAGAAAATTTATCAAATAAAAACCAAGAATAAACACAAATAGCCCAGAAAATAAGGAAAATAAAGCCCAGAAAATAAAGAAGATAAAGCCCAGAAAAACAAATTAAGAGCAGCCAACATTCATGAAGTTTGCTGAAGGAGCACCTGTGGCTGAGTGGGCTGCAGGAGAAACAATCAGTAAGTTTTTTATGTTTTATTTATATTTTTTATAGCTAGGAATGGGGACAAGGTTGCTGAAGTGGCAGCCTTTACTCCCAGTTGGTTTTACGGGGGGGTAACAATCACTGGCAGCCCCTCTAAAGCAAATAAATAAAAACCAAATAAATAAAATAATTCAACAAAATATGAATAATTTTTTAATATTGAAGCAAAAACCAAGGAATATTTACCTCCCACAGGGTGCTTGCTGTGGATTAGGGAAGCATATGAAATAGGAGCAAATATCAATTTCAAAAAGATGACTGAAATTTGCGGGGATATCAAGATAAACTTTGATGAATATATTTATGAAAGTATTCAACAATTTCATTTTTCAAACATAAATGAATATGAAAAAACTAATAAAAACCAACTTTCAAATAGGAAAAAAATATCTTAAAACTGAAATTTTCAACAAAGTGTTCAAAGCATTATCAAATAAAGTCAGGGAAGCAGTCCTTGTGAATACGTTTAAACCTTTATTTATTTATTTATTTTACCAAGGCATGGGGGCAGATACAAGTTGGGAGTCCTCTGGAACCAGATTCAAGTTCAGCCAAACACCCTACATCAACAGATTAACTCAAATATATAAAAAATGATGTGTGTTTCTGAAAAATATACCTCTCAACAAATTCACATTGCAATATACCTAGGAATCTTATTACATTGCATATTGAAAACAAATGTTAAAAAGTTGGAAGATGTGCCAATACAACTTCACATTTTTCAATTAGCACTAGAACACCAGAAGACACCCTGGGGGTATAGGACAGTTGAGCACGTCCTGTATAAATCCTTTGCATTGACATTGTTGTATGGGTACTACATGCCTCCCAAAAAACCTATCAATTGATTTGCTTACCTGATTGCCTTTTATTAAGCATTCAGCAACCACTGGGGTGCAGAGCACTACCCCTCTTGGAATTGCATCCAGAGTTGTCCACCACGTACAGAAGAGTACTAAGATCCAATTAGATACATTGGCAGAAAATTTGATTTCAGGGTATAATTCACCGGAATAATCACATTCCCTTTGCAATTTGCATGCCCCTAATAAATTATCTTCCCTTGCAATTTAACTTTTATTTTTAATTTTTTTTAATTTTATTTTTATTTTAAATATTAAAATTATAATATTTAAATTATAATAGTAATATATCTAAATATATTATAAGACAGTAGTTATAGTAAGCAATCATGTGAAATAACAAAATATGATTTAAAAATGTGTTTATTTAGTTACTCATCAAGTACAGGTTCATATATTATGTAATTAAACAACAAGAACTGAATTTATCTGCATCAAGCAACCTGCTCCATTTATGTTCTAAACAATTGATTGTTTGAACTCAAATTACTTTTTTCTTTTAATATGATTTGATAAAAATATTTGCTATGCTTAACATGCGTCATAAGTAATAATTAGTAAGAGATACATGAAAATCATTGGTTTTTGTGTCGTGTGGCTATAGTGGCACAAAAATCAATAAGGTCAGATGATGAATTGCAAGGTCTAATTTGTGGCTTAAAAAAGCCAAAGTGCCAAAAAAGGTTCACAATTATTTAAATAAAATTAATCTATTTTTATCTTATTTAATTTATTTATTTGTTAGCTCTAAAGTCAATACAATATTTAGTGCATTATAATAAAAAATGTCCTCATATCTAGTATAGTTAATGTTAATTAATTTTATATGTATTCTTATTATCTATAATACAATACAACATCAAGTCATACTATATAATTAATCATTTTTGAGTCCTAATAAAAACAAAATAAATATTAAAAAAAATCCAGAGCGCCCATTTGTATGATTGGCTCAGAGTTGAGGGCTTTTGGAAGGAAGGATTCCAAGTGCTTGTAAAAAGCTGCCACCACATCAGGTGGCATTGCAAATTGGCTGATCTCAAGAATGTTAAAGAGATCCTTGGTGTCCTTAGGGAGTTCTTTCTTCACCTTATACTTAATCCAACCAAACACCTCCTCAATTGGACTAGAAATGAAGAATAGGGCAGAAGGAAGAGGAGTATCATTCAGAAGTCAGCCAGGCAGTGGCTGGCCAAATGTGTATTTTTATCTATTAGTGGGAACTAGGAAACAACCAGATCCACCTTTTGGAGCCTGATATTATCCAACACAACAATGTTGGTTGTGCTGCTGTAATTAATCTGGAGGTACTCCTTTACAGCTTGGAGAAAATTGAGAAAAGTCCCGTTATTGTGGGAACCCTTGATCATTTGATATTGGTCCAACCTGTGAGGACCCAGAAGTGCTACCATGGAATAGGTCTGGGAATGGACAGCTGCACAATGGGCTACACTGTCCTTAGACCCCTTCTCAACCCACCTATGCCTAGACTTGAGTGAGGAGGAAAACAATGATTTGTTGATGTAGAAAAACTGGACATTACCAGTCTCCTTTAGGGCCAGATAAGTCTCAGCATAAATGTGCCAATCCTCAATGGTCTTCTCACTGTTCCTATTATATGGCAAAACTCCCAGTACTTTCCAGGAGAAGCTCAACTTGATCATGGTTTTGTAGATGA
Source organism: Entomophthora muscae (assembly GCA_014839935.2). Lineage (NCBI taxonomy): Eukaryota > Fungi > Entomophthoromycota > Entomophthoromycetes > Entomophthorales > Entomophthoraceae > Entomophthora > Entomophthora muscae. The sequence continues at coordinate 394,084 of QTSX02006434.1, read as the reverse complement.
GAGTTTTGGAGACAGAAAGCCCAAGCTCTGTGGCAAGCATTGATTGGACAGAAAGCATGTCCAGGTGGCAATCCTTGGTCACTCACTGCCTGATTGCCTCAAGATGGGTGGGATGAATTAGGCTGGGCTGGAGCTTAGCCTTGGTGGATTTTGCAGTTCACCTGGTGTTGCCATATTTGGTGTTGAGTTTGCCAACATACCTGGCTTTGACACCTAATTGGGACGCAATATCCCAAACTGCCATTCCCCCATTTAAGCAGTTGAGGAGAGCTTCAGGATCACTATCTGTCAACCAACGCCAGCCCTGACAGGTACCTCAGTACCCTGGCTGGCAGGCTCAACACAGGGGATGGGGTCCTTTGTGTAGAAGGTGGGATCACTCTTACTTGTGGTGGCACTGTCAGTGGTGGAATACATCACAGGTGCAGATGGCTCCTCAGTTGTGGCCAATGGCTCATAGGAGGTGTCAAAATGCAGGGCATGAAGTGGCAACTCTTGGATCAAGAGTGCAGGGCCAGGTGACAACTGGGTACATAGTGGAGGTGTAATTAGCCTCAGTGTTTCAAGTGACCCTGGTATAGGAGACTTTGGTGGCAGGCCTTGAGAGCAGCTTCTGTCTGGGATTAAGGCTGTGTGATCTGGCTTGGGACGCTGGAGGTGGTTGACTGGTGCTGCCGCCTTAGGAGGCCTGTGTGTTGGCATTACTCCCTTCAAATTGTGTTCTTGGTTTATTCTTGGACCCTCTGGGACGCCCTTGTGGACAGGCTGCCCCACAGGCTGGTGCAGAAGCTGGTTGGGAATGCGGTTGACAGTCCATAAAAATAAAATGAAAAGTATATTTTAGATTAAATATGTAGTTAATTAGGCTTTTTGATTTAGTTGTGAGTAGTTTTCTCTCTCTTGATTTAGCCTTGAATAGTAACAGAATTTCTATATCTGTGCTTTGAAGTGTATAATATTGTGTACTTTCTTGGTTTGGATAATTTTAAAGTTTAATCACTTTTTATGTCTAAACATGGTTATCAGAATTGGGTTTTTCATCTGATTTTAGTTGTGGTGGAGGTAAGACAGACCATTTCAATTGTGGCATCTTGAAAAATGCTATTTCAAAATACACCATCTTGATTTTTGCTATCTTGATTTTATAGTAAAAACACCATTTTGATTTACGGTATTGCAACTAAGAAAAACTGGTTTAAATTTTTTTAAATTTTTGAACACCAAAAAACCCAAAAGATTCTCAAAAAATAAAAATTAAAAAGCATTTCTAGGCTTAAAAACACCTCAGAATTCCAAATCTGCAATAAAAAATGTGGTTTATTAGTAGCAACAAGGTTGTTTAAAGCCCAAAAACTTTAAATTTTCCCAAAAACAACCATTTTAATCTATTATAACTAAAAATTATACTTTAAAATAAGCATAGAATTGTACCAAATCAAAAAAGTCAAAGAATAATAAAATTAAAAGAAAGAAGAGATAGATAAAATAGTGTTTATTGGAAAAGGGCTCATACATTGGTTGAAAGAGCAACTGAGATAGCTTGGAGAGGCTCAAGCTTTCTATCTTTAGGATAGTATATAAGAATAGCCTTGCTGATCTCTGTGTACTTTTTAACTGTCTTAGTCTGCTTGGGGGTGACCCTTGGACTTCATGCTGGTCTTGAAGAGGCAGGCAGAGATAGCCTGCTGGTTTTTTAAATGCACCATTATCTTGTTAAATTTGGGCTTCTGAACCTTGACCCTTGTAGCAAACTGGCTATTCTACCATTCAAGGGAAGAGGTGGTCTTGATCAGGCCATATTTTACCTGCTTATAGCAGTTCCAGGTGATTGAGTCACCGCCTTTTCTGATGTGGCGTGCTCCTTGAAATAACCAACCCATTGAGTTTCAAAATACTCAATGAACAGAGCAAAGGCTGCCTGGTTGGCAAGGATATAAGGATGGTGGAGGAGGGCATTGTAAAAGTCATTTGTCTCCTCCTTTCTCACAAGGGCAAAGGCAGCAAAGCAATTGAAAACGTCCTTGGCTTCTTTAGTGCCTTAAGAGTTGCCCAGCTCATGAAGTTCAGAGCACTTTTGGAGGCGGCGGCAGAGTGCCTGCCAGAAATGGAAGTAGCATCACTGAGGGGAGCTCTTGAAGACTCAAATGAAGGCATTTGCCTGAGCCTGTTTGAAATCTACTACCAGATATCTGTGGTAGGTAAGGCTTTCTGGCTGTTTTTTGGTTGGGGTGGCTTCCTCTTCCTGTGACTGGGCCTTTTTCTTGCGCCCTCAATGTTCCTTTGGCTCCTCTTTGATGGTTGGGAGTATTTCATTCAACTTGACCTTCAAAATTGTAAGAGCACATAAATAAGTTTCCTGCTCCTTGTTGAGAAGGAAGTATAAACCCGGGGGAAGAACCAGATTCCAACCTGTCCATGGATGTTCTAAAGCTAGCTAAATAGCTTTGGGCAGGAAGAGAAAGTTCCATCTGCAAGCCAGGTCTTTCATTTCAACAGGTTGTGCAGATCCTGTTGTTGCAACTGAACCAATGAGGATTCAGTATTTGAATTGGGGGAGACAAAATTCCAATAGAAAGGACAGGAATGATAAGAATAAGTTCTTGTTTATTATAGAATACTGTGATTAATATACTATATAGGGAAAGCCACTGGGCCACAAGGGGGTGGCATGTTCCATGTAAGGTTCAAAGCCAATGAATAACTTGTGCATGATCAGCAGGTCTAATTGATAGCGCTCCTATTTAGGAGAAAGTGCCCACAGTTTGATATTCTCATCAGGCTGGTCCATGTTGTTAGATACGTCAATGGGTAGCTCATTGAGCACCCCCTGTGTATTGTAAGATATGTTGGCAGCCAAGTCTGGAAACTTGGATGCAACACCCCCCTTGCCCCCTGCTTGTTTTCAGACACCAGGATCAAAGTTTTTGGAAGATCTGGGAAGGTCTGCACAAACAACCTTTGTGTGGGGATAACACTGCAGGGGCGCAAGCAATTGTGGTGGAGATTTTTGGTTTTTCCTTGGGCATCTTCAACTTGATAAGTGTGATTGTCATAGATTGCGGCTATCTTGAAGGGCCCCAAGTGGTTGGGTTCTAACTTAGCTGAGTTGGGTTGAGGGCGTAGACAGGGTCATGTGGGGTTCCTGTCCATCAGTCCCCAAAGTGTGCTCTTGGTCATAGCCAGGGACAGGCTGGAAGGAGTTGTCATTCTCTAGTAAGGGAAAATGTATCTCAGAAATATGTATAGGGGTCAAAATGGGCTTTTATTCACTCTCAGAAGGAAGATCCCCTTAGAAACCTTCTGTTATATGTCCCGGGGGGTCAGGGAAACAATATAAATTTGCCAATACTTGGAGTTCTCCAACAATATCATGGAATCATTACACTTGGTCTTGGACTCCTGCACCTTAGTCTTGGACTTCTGCTCCTTATACTTGGACTCCTGCTTCTTAGAATTAGTCTCCTGCTTGGCGCTTAGGATCTAGCTCTTTATTTCAAGCTCCAGCTCCTTAATCTTGAGCTTCTGTTTCTTCATCTTAGGCTCCAGCTCTCTGTACAGCTCTAGTGGCCTTGGTATTCTACTTGATTCAGTCCAACCAAGCTCCTGCTGGCAATCAAAAGGCTTCCAAAAATCTTTTGACAGAAACCCAAAAGACCTGGAAAATACCTTGTAACTTTCCAGCTAGCTTCCTTCTTATAGTGTCTTTTTCCTAACGGTTCCGCCATCAAAATGGCTTTCTTCAAAAGCTTAAATCATTGCTGCACACTTTTTTCTATAATAACTTAAGCTTGCATACTTACTTTCTCAAAAGCTTAAAGTATCAATTCACATTTTCCTTGCTTATACTTTAAGCTTTTGGCTTCCAACCAATCATATTCATCAGAAAACATGCCAGAACTCAACCAATTAATGCAGAGCGCAAAACTGGACCATTTTATGAAGTTCCATTGCAATCAAACTAAGTAATCAATTTCCACCGCTCAAATTGACAACTCTTTGCACACCAAAGCGTTAATTGGTTCACTATTCAAGCACCAGTCTTCCCTGCATTCAACCTAAACCAATTTAAATAGTATTATACTATTTAAATTATTCTTTTTGGACTTCTTCAAAGTTTTCCCCATATATTTACAAATATTGTAAAATCAAAGGAAAATGTCCCACCAAAACAACTTTGTATCCAGCTCTCATAGCAACATGCATTCATCTATCCTAGGAACTTAATAAATAAACTTTCCTACCCGCACTTCTATCCACATTTCTTCTTGTGTTTAATACTAAGCCAAGGCAAAACATTCCACATTTTTCCCACCTCAGCAAATCAATTTGTCAAAATCTTGGCTCATTACTCCGGACCACCAGTTCTTCACTATCATCTTCTAATCCTTCACACAGCTCCTGCATCATGATCATCTAATACTACATCATGATCTTTCAGTTCTTCAGATTATCTTCACTAGGAACCACCTTAGTTCCACCTGCATAATGAACCCTTTTGGTTCCAAACTTCAACATGAACCAACAGTCCCTTAACTAATCTTCACTGTGACCATACAGTCCTTCTTGGCTGATCCCATGAACCACCTTGGTTCTTTACCTCAGTCCCTGTTACCAGAACCTGTAGGCCAAGGCATATGTCTACATTAAACTGGTGTTTGACTGGGCCCTTACAAGTGGCAATTCACTTAGTCCATCCAACCATAGATCATCAAAGTCTATGCCGTTGTTTTTACTCACCCAGGTGATTAAGTCTGGGCTTTCAGTTGCAGAGTAAACAGCTTTATTTCCCAGAGGCCTAACCACACTAAGTTCTGCAAATGTTCCCCAAGCAACCGCCTTGGTGACACCCCTGAGCATATCTATGCCCCCAATGCTCACTTTGGGATTTCTCCAAAGCCTCCATAGGGACATAAACAAGGACCCCCTACCAGTCTTTTAGGTAGAGTGCTTGCTCAAAGACCTTCTTAACTGTACCAGGGTACATAGAGCTCTCAGAGCTCTTCCCCTCCCTGGCAGCCCGCACTACCTGCCAGGGGTCCAAAACTCACAGCTCTGATAGGCAAGTCTCCTACCATGCTGGCATACACTTCTATCCTGGCAGCCTGCGTTATCTTCCAGGGTCTAAACATTTTCCAGACTGAGCAGCACACACTAACCATCATGCTGAATCACTCCCCACCCCAAGCAGCTAAAGTTCCCTGCTGAGCTATCTTATACCTCACCCCTAGCAGCCACAGTTCCCAGCTGGGTGAGGACCTCTAGACCACAGCAGCCAATATTTTCTGCTGGGTGGAGACACCATCTGCCTCTAGTAGTCTTTACAACTACTAGCTAGTCACTACCTTCCCTAGTAGCCATCATTCCCTACTAGGTTACCTTCAACAAACAATCAAACCTTTACTTGGACAACATTAGCCCCGACTGTAAACCACCAAACATGTGGACCATCACAGGTCATCTACGGTGTATCTGGCCTCAAGGTGCTTTGTCTCTCCCTCAATTTATTTGTGTTTGATTTCTTGGGTTTTGGCATGCCACTGGCTCAGGGAAGGGGTAGGTAACAAGGGGGGTTGTGGGATTCATGTCTGCCAGTCCCCAAGTGTGTCCTGGATTGTAGTCAGGGACCAGCTGGAAGGGGTTGTCATTCTCTAGTAAGGGGAAATGTATATCAGAAATATGTATAGGGGTTGAAGTGGGCTTTTATTCACTCTCAGAAGGAAGATCCCCTTAGAAACCTTCTGGTATATGGCCTGGGGGTCAAGAAAACAATATGGATTTGCCAATACTTGGAGTCCTCCAACAATATCTTGTACTCCTTTTACTTAGACTTGGACTTCTGCCCCGTAGACTTTGACGCCTGCTCCTTAGACTTGGACTCCAGCACCTTAAACTTGGACTCTGGCACTGCGCTTAGGATCCAGCTTCTTATTATTGGGCTCCTGCTCCGTTATCATGGGTTGTATCAGTCCAAACAAGCTCCTGCTGGTGATCAAAAGGCTTTCAAAACCTCTTGGCAGAAACTCAAAAGGCCTCAGAAAGATCCTGTCAAAGACCTGGAAAGACCTCCAAAAAGACCGTCAAAAGACCTTGAAAAGACTTTCAAAAGACCCTGAAAAGACCCTGTAACTTTCCAGCCAGCCACCTTCTTATAGTGTCCTTTTCCTAACAATTCTGCCTTCAAAATGGCTTTCTTCATAAGCTTAAATAATTGCTGCTCACTTTTTTCTATAATAACTTAAGCTTGCATACTTACTTTCTCAAAAGCTTAAAGTATTAATTCACTATTTCCTTGCTTATACTTTAAGCTTTTGGATTCCAACTAGTCATTTTCATCAGGAAACCTGCCAGAACTCAACCAGTGAATGTAGAGCGCGGAAATAGACCATTTCTGAAGTTCCATTGGGATCCAACTATGAAAATAATTTCCACAGCTCAAACCGCTCAAATTGACAACTCTTCACGCACTAAAGCATTAACTGGCCCATTATTCCGGCACCAGTTCTTCCTGCCTTCAACCTAAACCCATTTAAATAGTAGAATACTTTTTAAACTTTTCCTTCTGGACCTCTTTAACTTTTTCCCCATATATTTACAAATATTGTAAAATCCAAGGAAAACATCCCACCAAAACAACTTTGTATCCAGCTCTTATAGAAACATACCTTCATCTATCCTAGGAAATTAATAAATAAATATCTTACCCACACTTCTATCCACATTCTTTCTTGATTTTAATACTAAACCAAGGAAAAATATTCCAAATCTTCTCACTTTGGCAAATTGATTTGGAAAAATCTTGGCTCCTTTCTCCAGACCACCAGTTCTTCACCATCATCTTTGGATCTTTCAGCCAGCTCATATTCCAGCTCTTCAGCTTAACCAGCAATTAGTCCATTATCTTCATCAGTCCTCTGGCTACTCCTGCAACACAATCTTCTGGTCCTTTGGCCAACCTGCATCATGATCAGCTAGTCCTGCATCATAATCTTCTGGTCCTTCAACTTATTCTCAACCAGTTCCTCAAAAAATCCTCACTAGGAACCTCCTTAGTTCCCTCTGCATACTGAACCATATTGGTTCCCACAATTCAATATAAATCAACAGTCTGTCAACTAGCCTTCACTGTGATCAAACAGTCCCTCTTGCTAGTCTTTCTGTTAATTCCGTGAACCACCTTGGTTCTTTATCTCAGTCCCCATTACCAGAACTTTTAGACCCAGGCATGAGTCTACATTGAGCTAGCGTTTGATTGGGCCCTTGCAAGTGGCAATCCACTTAGGCTATTAAACCATAGATAAATGTCTATGTGTTGTCTTTACTCACCCAGGTGATTAAGTCAGGGCTTTCAGTTGCAGAGTAATCAGCTTTATTTCCCAGAGGCCTAACCACACTAAGTTCTGCAAATGTTCCCCAAGCAACCGCCTTGGTGACACCTTCAAGCAAATCTATACCCTCCAATGCTCATCTTGTGTTTCTCCAAAGCTCCCATAGGGGCATAAACAAGGACGCCCTACCAGTCTTTTAGGTAGGATGCTTGCTCACAGACCTCCTGTAAGTGTATTATGGTACATAGAGCTCTCAGAGCTCTTCCCCTCCCTGGCAGCCTGCGTTACCTGCCAGGGGTCCAAAACCTACTCCCCCCAGACAGACAAAGTTTCCTGCTTGCTATCTCAGTCTTCACCCTTCTGCAGCCACAGATCCCTGCTAGGTGAAGCACTATAGCCCCAAGCAGCCAATATCTTCTGCTGGGTGGAGGCAACATCTGCCTCTGATAGTCTTTTGTTACCTACCAGCCAGGCCTTAATTACCCTAGTAGACCATGTTACTTACTAGGCTCACCCTACTTACCCCTTGTAGCCCCATGTTACCTACTAGGCTCACCTTAAACAAACAACCAAACTCTTGCTTGGCCAACATTAGCCCCGCCTGCAAACCACCAAACATGTGGATCATCACAGGGGTTTTACAGATACTTTGGATCAACTTTTCCCTTGTTCTACTCCTGCCAAGCTGTCAGGCGTCCCAAATGCCAGGCTGCTTGGGCTGAATCTGGTGCCCCTGTTGATCCTTGCTTGTAAGATGAGTAGAGAAATGGGTAAGTGTTCAGTCCACAAGGTATTAAGATGCTCTTTCAAGAGCTTTTAAATAAATTGGACAAGCAAACCATTCAGCTGCTCTACTTGCCCATTGGCTTGGGGGTAGTAGGGCGTTGTGATTATTTGTTGGAGGTTGTTCTTAGCGCAGTACACCTTCATGACATGCCCAACAAGTTTGGGACCACCATCCATGATAAAGCTTTTGGGTTGTCCAAAGCAGGCCACAATTTCCTTGCCAATGAAGCAGGTGATGGTAGTGGCAGTGTGGTTAGTGGTCACCCATGCTACTAGCCAGAGGGTGAAGTAGTTGATGGCTGTGATTATGTACGTCTTCCCAAGTCTGTCTTTGGGGAAAGATCCAACAATGTCAAGGGTCCACTGTCACAAGTGATAAACTCCTATCAACTATGCTTATCAAAAAGCCTCAACTACAAAACTTGAACCCTGGTATCTCATGGACCGCCAGCCCGCAGTTTTTTGGGCTTAAATCAGAACAGGATTTGACTTCAGAAAATCCTTTTAAGCTTAATGAACCAAATGTACCTATGCCAATACTCCCCACACTAAAGGTTCCTGATAAAACAGCCAATCAACAGGCCAGGTTAGCCACAGACACCAGAATAACCCGGGCCCCTACAGAAGAAGAAACAAAGATACCTTCTATAAGAAACGGGCCACCCAGAGATGACCCGTCCCGTGACCTGGTTAAGGAATTAGAATGCTCTAGTTGCGAGTCAGCCAATGAAATAATCCCCGCAATTGTTGCCACCAAGGGCTGTGAAGACCTAGTAGATGGGGAAACCCAGGCCATGAAAATCTTTGAAAGTTTTACCATGACAGATGGGCATACTTATACCCTAGGCCGCCAGGAAGATGCCCATCACCATTCTTGAAATAAAGTGACATGAACCTTTGGTTCAACCAGATCATACCATACTTGTTATTAGTTTTACTTCATCTACAGTCTACTCCTTGCAGCCCTGTCCCCGTGCCCACATACCCCAAGAAGCCGCGGACCAGTTGCCCAAACTTTACCGTCCACCAGGAGCTCCCTTTGGCCCAGTACATTTTACCAAGTACCCACCCAACCCAGCATATTTGGAGTTTACTCTGGAGGAGATCCTCATCCACAACCCCAAAGCTAGAACTAGAGAGACAGAAGTCCTTTACAGAGAAGGCATCAAAATGATCCGGCTCCCTCTGCTATTCTGAGACAAGTATAATTTCCTGCCCGCATATTTAGTTCCAATGACACTGCCCCTCACCCCGCAGCCCAACCGCCCACAAGAATCTGTTGCCACTAATGAATCCACTTCCACTCAGATATTTAGGGTGATGTATATCACCCTCACCGGATTGATTAATTCTATGGTGCCTGTAAGCAAACCTTGGGCAGTCCTTGGAAAATTGCTATCTTATATTGTAAAGTTAGCCCCAATCTTGTGGTGGGCTCTCCCTGCTGGGCCTGCGGGCTGTCCTCCCACAAGTTCTCAGGAACCCCCCACAGGTTGGATCCCTGACACCCACTGCTCAAAGGGTTCCATGGCCTTAATGGTTAGGACAGACTTGGGGGTACAGGAGTTGAGGTGTTCTTCTCATACAACACACATGTCTCAAGGAAATAAGATGTCTTGACGCATACACGGCCACCAAATCATATGTTTCATGATTTTGAAGAGGTTACACCCTCTGATATGACCCAAGGCGCAGTATTAGTGTAGTGTGATGTTGCTTTTCTGTGTGATGGGGATATAGGGCATCTTTTCACCTGTCTCTGCCCGGCGGCAGACATTGCCAGCATCAGTGGTGAACAAACTTCATTTTCCTTCAACTTGGAGATGGTTACCAAATTAAGGCCTTCATAATGGGTTGCTTCAGGACGGAGGTAAAGCATTGGTCAATCTGGGTCCAAGCCATTGTCCCTGGTGATGGACGCTACATAAAGCCTTGAGAGAGTGTCTGCTGTGACAAGTTCTTTACCAGGCTTGTATTCAACGTGCAACTGGTAGGGAGACAGACACACAAATCAGCCTGCCTGGCGGTGTGTAAAGTGGGACTGTGTGTTGAAGTATTGGAGCAACTTGTGGTCTTTCAGGACACAGGGTGGAAAGGTGGCCCCTTCCAAGTAACAGCAACATTTCTCAACACTGTGTAAAATTGCCACTAATTCCTTGTCATGAATTGGGTAGTGTTGTTCTGAGTCAGTGAGCTTCCTGGATTTGTATGCTACAGGTAGGAAGGCGCTTGTCAGTTTCTACCCATAACACGCCCCCTATGGCCCTGTCAGAGGTGTCAGTCTTGAGCTTGTATTGGTGGTTCTGATTGGGGAATCGCAATACAGGTGCAGTTGTAAGTCTTTGCTTTAACATCTCAAATGCTTGATCTCTGGTAGGGGTCCAATGGAAGCGCTGTTTAGTGTTCTGGAGCTCAGTGAGAGGTACAATAAGTTCTCCACAATTGGGAATTAACTTGTGCACGTAGGCAACCATGCCTAAGAAGGTACACACCTGGCCCACATTGGTGGGGGTGACATGCTTGTGATTGCCTTGATTTTGGCAGGATCAGGCTTTATCCCTTGGGCAGAGATGGTGTGCCCAAGGAACAAGAGCTCTGACTTGGGGAATTCACATTTGGAGGGTTTTGCCTTCAACTTATTTTTCCAACGGGTGTCAAGGACAGCACAAAGGTGTTGGAGGTGCATAGTTTGATCTTGACTGAAGACAATAATGTCTTCAAGGTACACAAAAACACACATCCCAATTAATTACTCAAATGCTTTTTTCATTAACATGGTAAAGGTGGAAGGAGAGTTAGTCATTATAAAGTTCATGACCTGGCACTCAAACAACCTGTAGTGTGTGCAGAAGGCAGTTTTTGCCTCATCCCCTGGTGCAATGCGGACCTGTTTATACCCTGCGGTGAGATCAATATTGCTAAAGACCTTTGCACCCACAAGTGTGTCAAGCAGATTGTCAATCAATGGCAGGGGGTATTTATTCTTAATGGTCACCTCATTTAGGGCGCAGTAATCTGTGACTAAGCAAAGGGACCTGTCTTTCTTGGCTACAAAGAAGACAGCAGCCCCGTATGGCAAAAGCAAGGGGCATATAAAGCCCTTATCAAGTGTGTCTACAAGGTGCTGGAGTAGAGTTTCCTTTTCTTTTGGTGTCAAGCAATAGAGGGGACATTCCTTGGGAAGCAACCCTTGTAGTTGTACAGCTTTCTGGATCTCTTGGGGAGGGGGTAGTTGATCCAGTGTTTCACCAAAAACATCCTTATATTCCTTGAGGAGCGTGGCAAGTGCTGGTGGAGGTAGAGTAGTCAAGAAAAGAGCTGTAGCTGGTTCTATATGGATAACTTTGACTGAGAATTGATTGAAGTCTAGTTTCCCCCTTGAACTTGTATGAGCCTATTTCTGTTATTCTAACAAACACAGTATTGTGAAGTAACTTATTCATCTCAACAAAAATATCTGAAAACCAACCCCATTTATATTGAGGGTAATTACAGACTTATCCCAGTCAATGTAGGGACGGTTGTGACAAAGCCAGTCAAAGCCAGCAAAGACATTGTGGCTGAGACCTGCCATTATTGGTCCCACAAGCTTAACCTGGATGTTCCCATCATTACAGAGAAGGGTACCCTCATATAGATAATTGCTATTCTATGGAAGTCATCCACTTGTACTGTCTTGAACCTGCTTGGTACTTGGTCTAGTTGTTGAGCATTTGCAAACGCCTGGTCAATCATAGTGTGATTGGCCCCAGTGTCTACCAATAGTTTGTGGGTGTTCCCACGGAAACAGAAGAGATAGGCCAAGCAAGTTACTTTATCTGAAGAGTGGCTTGCTTGGAGTATGGGGACATCACTATGAACTTGAAAAATGTTGAGGGTCTTGACTTCATGAGCATTGTAACTGCAGGGGTTCTTTGCCAGGAGGGATTGAGAGTGAGGGTCAAGTGGGGTTGTAGAGCCTCTTGTGACTACAACCCCCAGACTTTTCCCTGACATTCAATCTGGACTAGTTGGAGCTCCCCCTTGTGGGGGCGCTTAACCCCATTTTCCTGTTGATGTGGCTGGCAACAACCTACTTAGATGTGAGCACTGCCAGGTGCAGGAAAAGGTTGGGGTGGTACGTCATTGGAGCGGTGGGAGCCATTGAATCCTGGTTATTGGCCTCCACAATAGCCTTGTAAAAGTCATCAATGGAGGTGCATCAACCTACTGGAACCCATTTGAAGATTTGGGGGTTAAGCCCATTGACTATCAAGGTAATGAGCATGGTGTTTCTGTCAGTCACGGCTTCTGGGGCAGCAGCAAGAGCTTGTTGCCAGGCAGCAAGATATTCAGGAACAGACCCAGTCTGTTTAATAGCCAAGAGGGGGGTTCCCACTACAATGGGTGAAAAGATTTCACTATAGCAGAACTTTGCAGCGCCCCTGAACAACACCCAGGTAATTTCTAGTTCTTGACTAGTCCAGTTGGTGAACCAGACTGCAGCAGGCACTGTAAGGCGGCCCAAAGTGGTGGCAACCCACATGGGCTCAGGTACTTGACATATACAAAGGCGGATTTTGGTGGAGTGGAGCCAACTGAAAATTTCAGCTCCTTCAACACCTCCCACAAAGGATTCAAGTTGGAGGTTGTGCATGCGCTGGGAGAGATCTAATTGGGGCAGGGTGACACTTGTGTTGCGCTTCCTGAGTCAGAGCCAATTATATATGCTTTTAAGTACCAGTTGATCTTGATAGATGACACACTTGTTGGGGATGTCTTCCTTGGGGATTGGCAGGAAAGTTTCTTGGTGGGGTGTGATAATCCACATGTTTGGTGGTTTCCAGGCGGGAATTATGTTGGCCAAGTGAAAGTTATGTGACTGTTGTTGAAGAAAGCTGGCTGGAGGACCAGAAGATGATGATGAAGAACTAGTGGTCCAGAGAAATGAGCCAAGATTTTGCCAAATCAATTTGCCAAAGTGAGAAGATGTGGAATATTTTGCCTTGGTTTAGTATGAAAATCAAGAAGGAATGTGGATAGAAGTTTGGGTAAGATATTTATTTATTAAGTTCCTAGGATAGACGAAGTTATGTTGCTATGAGAGCGGGATACAAGGTTGTTTTGGTGGGACGCTTTCCTTGTATTTTACTATATTTGTAAATATATGGGGAAAATGTTGAAGAGGTCCAGAAAGAAAAATTTAAATAGTATTCTACTATTTAAATGGTTTGGGTTGAATGAAGGAAGAAATGGTGCCAGAATAATGGACTGGTTAACACTTTGGTGCGTGAAGAGTTGTCAATTTGAATGGTTTGAGCTGTGGAAATGATTTTCATAGTTAGATCCCGGTGGAACTTTAGAAATGGTCTATTTCCGCGCTCTACATTCATTGGTTGAGTTCTGGCAGGTTTTCTGATGAAAATGATTGGTTGGAAGCCAAAAGCTTAAAGTATAAGCAAGGAAATAGTATATTAATACTTTAAGCTTTTGAGAAAGTAAGTATGTAAGCTTAAGTTATTATAGGAAAAAGTGAGCGGCAATGGGTTAAGCTTCTGAAGAAAGCCATTTTGAAGCCAGACTGTTGGGAAAAGAACACTATAAGAAGGTGGCTGGCTGGAAAGTTACGGGTCTTTTGACAGTCTTTTTGGAGGTCGTTCCAGGTCTTTGAGAGGACACTTCTGGGTCTCTTGAGTTTCTGCCAAGAGGTTTTGGAAGCCTTTTAATCACCAGCAGGAGCTTGGTTAGAGCTGAAGCCTAAGATAATGGAGCAGGAGCCCAAGAATAAGGAGCTGGTTCCTAAGCGCGGCGCGGAAGTTTGATTCCAAGGAGCCGGAGTCCACATTTGAGGAGCAGGAGTTCAAGTCTAAGGGGCAGACGTCCAAGACTTAGGTGCAGGAGTCCAAGATAAAGTACAAGGAGTCCAAGATGTTGTTGGAGGACTCCAAGTATTGGCAAATCCATATTGTTTTCTTGACCCCCAGGTCATATACCAGAAGGTTTCTAAGGGGATCTTCCTTCTGAGAGTGAATAAAAGCCCATTTTAACTCCTATACATATTTCTGAGATTAATTTCCCCTTACTAGAGAATGACAACCCCTTCCAGCTGGTCCCTGGCTATGATCCAGGACACACTTGGGGACTGGCAGACAGGAACCCCACATGGGGAGTAGCCATACAGCCTGTACTCTGTCTTTTATTGGGGGGATTTTCTCTTTAGGTAGGTTGTGAACCTACTGGCACTACCACTGTTGCAACTAAACCAATGAGGATTCAGTATTTGATTTGGGGAAGACAAAAGTCTAGCAAAAAGGACAGGAAAGATAAGATTAAGGTCTTGTTTATTATAGAATACTGTGATTAATATACTATTTAGGGAAAGCCATCAGGCCACAAGGGGGTGACATGTTCCATTTAAGGTTCAAAGCCAAGGAATAACTTGTTCATGATCATCAGGTCAAATTGATAGCGCTCCTATTTAGGAGAAAGTGCTCACAGTTTGATATTCTCATCAGGTTGGCCCATGTTGTTTGATAGGTCAATGGGCAACTCATTGAGCACCCCCTATGTATTGTAAGATATGTTGGCAGGCAAGTCTGGAAACTTTGTTGCAACACTGTGAGGTGGCAAAGCAAATAATTTTCTCAGGGGCATGTTGGCAGCTGTTGTGGAGAAGGAATCTCTCCTCATGACAAGATAGTTTTTGTTCCTCCGTAAGGATCAAATACTCAATTGATGAAGCACTGACCCTTCAGTGCTTAGAGCATATCTATAATCAGTGAGATATCTCTGTAATTTGGAGGCGCCACTAACAGTGGTGTAGCAGATCAGGTTCAATCAGTCCAACCTATCATTATCCTGCCCTTGACTCTTATTGCCATTACCTTCCTGTGACAAAACTTCAAGGAGCTTTGCCTCCAGGGAGGCAATTTTATGGTACAACACTTTGTTGTCATCCCGCCAACAAGCCATGATCTCAACACTCTTTTCCTCTCTTGCTCTTAAAGCCTCAATTTCACAATTTACCATTGCTTTCACTTGTTTTAAGATTTTGTCCCATCATACTAACAGGATCCAAGAATCCCACACATAGATTTGGTTTCATTGGGCAGGAGTCCCTTCTTTTGCAAAGTAATTGGAGAATAACTCTTTGAACGCAGCCTTTACTTCCACCAAGGACTCCTCAGGCACAGTCAGGTTACCTCCAAGCTTGCCCAAGCTTCCCCCAACAAACTTGTAGGAACCTCTTTCCTGCAGCAGCAGTTTCCACGCAATGTACTCCAAATTTGGCCCTTTCAAAATTTAACAAAGAAGATATAATAATTGAAAAGGTATTTGAGGGGAAAGCGTTGAAATCAACAATATCTCTTTATTTAAATTAGCTTTTTTGCCTATATACTATTTGGGGCATATTTGGCTGAAAACCCCTCCAGTTCCTGAATCAACCTATGATTCATATCACATGGTCCTTAACATTTGAGTCATCCAAACCTAGATCTTTACCTAAAAGATCACCAATATTTCTCAACCTATGAGAACCAATCTACAATGGGAAGAAGTCACCTGACTCCATTCATCCCAATGTACCAATTCAGCATGGAGCTTCCCCAGCTCCCAGTGCCAAAACTCTGTGGATTACACATCCCAAAACTCAGCTATTAATGTTCCAACTGGGAACCAGCTGATCAAACCTGAATTCCTAGGCATCCTTTCCTTTATTTAGTTATCTTTGCATTTAATGTTTTTTGCCTTAAAACCCATTAAAATGCTTTGAAACTTAAACCAGGCGCCACTGCGGCGCCCAGAAATTTTCCCAGGCAGCGCCTTGGGGTTTCTCAAATCAATTAGGCAGTGCGGCGGCACTTCTAACCCAATGAATTTCCAAAGCAGAGCTTCTAACCCAAAATTTGGGGGTTTGCTTTTGATTAACCTTAACCAAACTTATTGACATGGTCAAGACAATTAACTAATATAATTAAAACCTTGTAATTATATTCCCTTGTATTTATTAATTAATCTTCCCGATTAATTAAATTGTTTTTGAGACGCCTAGTCTCCAAGATTAATTTGGACAAACTTGCCTCAATTCTTTTAGTTAGCCTAACCTAACTAAACATCCATATTCTGTTCTTTTATTAAACATAGATATCCAGTTTCTAGGAACCTTTCCCTCAAGAATTCCAAACAAACCTATCTATATGTAATAAACAGCAAAAACAGAACATCTTTATATTTTGGAGCATTTATTTGGCTAAACGCTCAGCAGTGACTGTAGTACAGTCACAAGGCCCCTTCCTTCCCTTTGGGGGAATCAGCCAAACCTTCTTGGATCTTTATAAGCTCCAATTGACCATGGAATAGCTTAAGGAATTGAGGATGAACACGGGACCATTCTTCTCCCAAGGCAGCTTTAACCCCCTGAATTAGGTAGTTTGGCCCTGGACTAACCAAAATAATCTTCATAGGCCCTACCCATTGCTGAAGACCTCTTCTTGGGTGCTTTTCTCAGTGCCTTTGATCAAACCACACCATATCTCTCACCTGGAAATGATCACAAGGAAGTACTCCAGGCTTTGAGTTCCACTTGGTGGCACACTTTTCTCAAACCCGCTCTCCTTTACTCCTTGCCTCAGCAAATAACTTCTGCATCTTGGCTGCATATTCCTCTACAGCGGCTTCATAGGAATTCTTTTCCGCAAACTCCCATTGGCCCACTTCAGTGCTGGTTGTAGTCTTCTGGCCATACAACATTCAAAATGGTGAAAACCCAGTAGAATCATGGGGCATTGTCCGGTATGCCATGAAACTCATTGCTAGGTGATCCTTCCAACGGGTTGTAGCTCCATCAACCAATTTTTCCATAATGCACTTTAAGGTTCCAATAGTTCTTTTGGCTAACCCATTGGTCTCAGGATGGTAGGGAGCTGCAGTTAACTTAGAAATGCCCCATTTTAAGCATTTCTTAGTCAAGGCTGGCCCTATGTAGGGTGGCTATTGTTGGTGAGAACCTTCTTGGGGCAACCATGTTGTGCTATGATTTCTTCTCAGAGAAACTTAGCAAGTTCAACACTTGTTTTTTTAGCCATTGCTCAAACCTCTACCCATTTTGTGAAAGAATCAACAGTGACCACAAAGTATTCTTTATGACCACTTGGTAATGTGATATGACCCATATCCATTGAGACCAACTCAAAAAGATAATGTGACATCACTGACTTGAGCTGTACCTTAGATTTTTCCGCTGAGAACTTAGAGCAAACTTCACATTCTTGTAAAATCTGGAGGACTGTAGCTCTCATCTCTGACCACCAGTAACAAGCTTTTACTGCTTGCCAGAGCTTTTTGTATCTGAGGTGACCTCCTCATTAAACATGAAGATCTCTCACTACTTGAAGACGTTTGGATTGCTCTACGTAAATCCTATTCCTCAATAAAGCTTCCTGGGCTTCCTGCGTCTCAACTTCACAGGCCAACAGCGCTTGGGATAATAAGTCAGGAATCTGATTTTCCAAACCAGGTCAGTAAATAATATCATAGTCATATCCAGAGAGTTTTTCAGCATACAACTGCATGCTGCCTTGTAAGTCTTCCTTAGTCCAAAGCACTCTCAATGCTGTGTGATCAGTGACTATAATGAATGGCATTCCTAGGATATACATCCTAAAATGCTCCACCGCCCATACTATTGCCAATCCCTCACGTTCAGTAGCAGAGTATTACCTTTGAGTGGTCCCCAATGTTTTGGAACCATACATCACCAGATGCCTGGACAACTTTGACTCTCCTTCCTGAGTAAGAACGGCGCCCAGACCAGTTGAACTTGCATCTGTTTCAATGTAGAACAACTTTGATCAATTAGGGAATCTTAGGGTGGGGGCCTTGGAGAGTCTGTTTTTCAGCTCTAAGAAACTTGACTCTTGTTCCTGTCTCCAACCAAATCTGGAATTCTTCCTTTTTAAAGCAAACAACAGCTCTCCAAGCCCATAGCAATTAGGAATGAATCTCTGATAGAAATTCACCAATCCCATAAATCCCCGCACCTCTCAGACTGACTGTAGTGATCTCATGCTCAATAACAGAGTAACTCTCTCAGGACTTGGCTTAATCCCATGAGAATTTACAATATTTCTAACAAATTGACCTCTCAACAGGCAAGCTTAGTCTTAGATACACTAATCTTTAACTTTACTTTCTCAATTTGGCAGAATACTTCATCAAGATCCTTCAGGTGTTGTTCCCAGGAAGGACTATATACAGTAATGTCATCTATATACACTGAGACACACCTAGGCTGCAATCCCGCCATAATCTGGTCCATCACTTGCTGAAACACAGCACCAGCTGTTTTCATTCCTAATGGCAAGACTTTCCATTGATAAAGACCATCAGGTGTAGAGAATGCTGTAACCTCCTTAGACTTCTTGTCAATCAACAGTTGGTGATATCCTTTAGTCAGATCTAAAATGGTGAACCAGGAAGATCCAGCATGTTGTCCAGCTGGTCCTCAATCCTGTGAATTGGGTAGGCATCATTTGCAACATCCTTATTCACCATTTGGAAATCAATACAAATATGTATATTCCCATCTGACTTTGGAACACAAACCATTGGAGCAGAATAAGAACTGATGCTCTCCTCAATCAGGTTGGCTCTTTGCATCTTCTCCACCTCTTCTCTAATTGCAGCAACTGCAGCAGGACTACAACGGGGTACATACCCGCTATATGGCTTCCCAGTAAGCGTTTTTATGATATAAGGTGGACCAGTTCTCCCTACATCATATTTTTCCAACAAGAAACAACTACTCCATTTCCACACCAAAGTATACAACAGGGTACCTGGTGCTTCACTTGGACATAGTATGCGGGTTAAATTGTTGAAGGGCACACAAACATAAGAGACAGTAGGTTTATTTGTTGCAACTTCTTCAACTACGGGCATCCAAACTCCAATATGCTGACCTTGCTGAATTTCTACAGGAACCGCACAAGTTTTGAACAGCTTCCAGGACTTGAGGGATTCTCCATTTGAACTATCCTCAAATATTGCCACATTTGAGGATATATGACGGGGCAATTCTGGGATAACCTGTCCTCCTCACATTCCGCAATTGAAAGCTACTGGTTTTAACCAAGCAGTTCCCTTTGGTGGAATTGAGCAATATTCCTTGACGTAGATGACAACTGACTGGACGTCTTCTGGTGCTAGCGGGATTTTCAGTTGTTGATAAGTGTATTAAACTCCTTCATGAACCAAGACATTCTTGACGGCGTCCAGGCTCACCTTGGCCTCAACAATCCAAGTCATACCAAGCAGAACATCAAATCCTTCCCCAGGTAAAAGGCAACCGCCAGAATTAACTCATTCTGCAAGTAAACTTACTGAATGTTGACAATTTTTTGACATTCAGTAAGTTGAAATTATTTTGGTATTTATCTGTCAGAATTGGGAATTTCCAAAACTAAGCTAATTTTTCATAGTGAATTATTAAGTCAGAATTGCAAAATTAAAAAGGAACAGACATAATTTTGACTCTATTTAAACAAAGGCTTAATTTTAAGCCAAAAAACTAATATAATTTACTATGAAAATTAAGTTTCTTTGTACTTTTACATTAAGGTTGACTACAGTAAGTAATATCTGGATGTTGACCCCAAATAAGAATCCATAAATTTCTTAATAAAATACACAATATTCTAAAAATAACTACTTTTATATTTTACTACTTTTTTTATTAAATATATATTAAGATAAGCATTGAAAAAAGACATATGCTAACTTTCAGAGCATTATTTGTATTATTTAGATATTTACTGTTATTTTAAACTCACTGGATAAACTATAGCTTATTTTCAGAAGTCCACTTAAGCCAACACACATATGTTAAAACTAGAATTTATATATGTAATTATAATGTCAACTTTGTGTCAAATTGACGCATTGCCTAAATTGCAACAAAGGGGTTTGGCTTAGCAAACAAAGTGACATAATTTAAGCAAGATTTAATAGGAGAGCTGCTATAAAAGAATGCTGACTGCCTGAATGTTGACACCTTTATTATTTATTAGTAAAACACTGCCGCTTAACAAAAAGCACACATACAATGGTATGGTAATTCAGGCCAAAGTACCCAGGGCTGTGCTTTAGACTTCCCTCTACAATCCCTATTATTTAGTTTTCATAAGTTACATATGCAACTCTTTAATTTTTTTTTAAATTTAAAAATAATCAATTTTGGCCTTAAACAACCAACTCTGGAAAATATTAACCAAGCTTTATAAGTGATTTACAACGTGTTTTTCCACTTTAAAGCTGACTGTCAGTATGTCAACGTCAAAATTAAAGCATTTTTTTATGCTGACAAACTAAATTAAATATTTTTGACTACTGTGACTACCAGAATGTCAAATTTTTATTTAAACATGGGTTTTTTCTATTCTTTAATAATAAACTAGCTCTAAAATTACTTTCTATACTTCTATAAACTATTTACTTAATAATAAAATTTAAAACAAGTGATTATTATTTTATTTTATTTATGTCTCACATGATTATTCTTACTTTATGAACTCTACTCTAATTATTGTAGGACAAATCTTCCAAGAAGCCACAAAATAACCCCAAGTCAACTAAGTAAGTACCCAAAGACTCTGGAAAGGCCCAAAGTCCCTACCCCAACAAAAAACCAGCCAAAGAGCCCTCAACAAAACAGAAGACAAAGAAAAAGACCCCAGACCCTGAAAGCAAAGAGCCCTCCCCTGCCCACTCCTCTTCTCCAATCTGGTACCAATCAAAAGGAGATGAGGTTCCACTAAACAAGCTAGGAAGAAAGAAGATACCCAAGAGTCCAGACCCCCAGCCAAGCCCAGATGAATCAAGCTCAAAGGAATCAAGTCCCAAAGAATCAAGCTCATCCCAGTCTAGAAAGCACAAGAATCTAACTCCAGATAATTCCCTTCCACCACCCAAAGAATCTGCACCTTCATCCTCCTCATCAAGTATCAATAAATAAGATCCTGATGATTACCTGTATGACTATCATCAAGCACCAATTGGCCCATGGGATCTCCTAAAGGTTCACAATATATTTAACGTCAAAGGAGAGTTTAAGCTCCCAAAGAAGTTCCCTTGGTTTTCCCCTTTAATGTCTGTCAAAGGAGGTGCAAGTTTAGTATGTGATAGCTATGTTTTCAATTGCAACAATTAGAAGAGAGCAGGAAGAAGCAAGCATTATGCATGTGAAGATAGAAGCTGTGCTGCCAGAATCAATACAGAAGGATGGGATAAAGTCACTAGTGAAAAAAGGAGAGCACACATGCAATGCTCTAATAAATCTTATTGAAAAGCTTCTAAATTGGTACCTCTACCAAATAGTCCCAGTCTCCAAAGATGTCAAGGCTTCTGATCTGGCAGTTAAGGCCACCATACACCTAAGTAATGAGAACCTGAAGCTCATCCCTGACTGCGACCAGTTAGTGAAGTACATATGTGACAAACGCCGTGACCTAGTCCCCCATAAGAAATCAGCCATGGTTCAAGGAGAGTTAGTCTTGACAGTGGAGTTAAAGATGTTCAATGGTGATGAGGTATTCCTTTTACATTATGATGGTCCTATAGCAGAGGCAAGAATTATATGCTATGCTACACAACAGAACCTGGAGCAGTTGAGGGATTCTGAGACCTGGTTATGTGATGATACTTTTGCAGTATGCCCCCGCCTTTTTTTACCAACTATGGATTGTACATTCCCTTATTGAAGGCAAGGTGCTCCCATTTGCCTACTTTCTGATTCCTGGGGCAACAGAAGAGATATACACAAGGGCCTTTAAAATCCTTCAGGAGGACATCAAAGCCCTACCCAGTAATAGAAAGAGTCCCCCTGGCCATAACACTAGAGCCAATCCAGATGATGAAAAGGATGAAGCCACCCTTGCTGCAGAACAAGAATCTCAAGATAAAGCACTTGGCCCCTCAACTATAATTATGGACTATGAAACTGCCCAGTATAACGCTTTTGTAAATACATTTGATGGAGAAGTACAGGGGTGTTTTTTCCATTATTGACAGGCTGTCAACAGGCAACTAAAGGGTCTACCTGAGCTCAGCAAGCTCCACCGTCTAGATACATCAGGAAAGTGCAAGTTCTTAATTCAGCAGTTTGTAGCACTAGCCTTTGTAAAGCCAGAGCATGCTGGACAAGCCTTTGAGCTCCTATGCCAGGATCCATATGCCAAGAAACATGATGGTGCCTTCTACCCTTTCATTGAATATTATGAACCACAGTGGATTGGACGTAAGTTCACTAAGCGCCAGAGCAAGCCCAGAGCTAAAGCCAACTGGAACTGCTACCAGGCAGTTCTTAAGGATGAGATGAAAACTACTTCATTTTTGGAGGGCTGGCATAAGCATATCAAGTCCTCCTTTGGAATCAAGCCCAGATATAACACATTCTACAAGCACCTCAAAGTCCAACAGGGGAAGACTGCTGCATCCATCAGAGATATTGAGAACTGCCCATCCAAGAAGAAGAGAACAACTAAAGAGAAACAGTATCAAGAGAAGATCAAGGACATTGTCAAGGCCAAATATAAGCTTTCAGAGATTGGAAATACATCAAGAAGATTGCCACAGTTCTTAATGGCAACCAGTTTATTACAGTCTAGCTTTTCAATTAAATTTATTGAGTATTGCCTAATTTTTTATATAGTTCTTATATATTAAGTATAATATTTTTAAATAAATAGTTATTCTAAATAACTCATTAATAATTTATGGTACTGTTTTTATAAAATCATTGATTTTCTATTGATAGTTTGATGATTTAGACTGTATTGCATGGCCTATATTGGTATTTTACTAGTAAATTATATGTTTTTTGTAGTTTTCAATATAGAAAAACCTTTATATCCCTATTTCTGATTGCTATATTTTGCTATAATACGTGAATTTTTTATGTAGTACCTTTTTATATATTAGATTTATTTTGTTTTTTTATAAGTGGGAAAAAATATATTATAGTAAAGATAGCTAATTTCATAGTAAAATAAAATAAAAGTGTATTTTTATATTTTTTTAATATTCATGTATAATTTTTTATAGACTTGTTAAAATCTATGTTGTCACAGTACCCTAAAAAGTTTCTTGAAGCGTAATTTTTATTAAGTAAAATGTTCAGGAAACAGGTTTCTGCTTATTAAAAAAGTGTCAACATTTAGTAGTCTACATGATTTAAAATTTATTCTGACTTTTCAATGCTGTTGACATTAAAGTATTTTTAATTCTGATTATTGACATATAGTAAGTTGACTTGCATAATGAGTTAATTCTGGTGGTTGCCGGGTAAAACTACGGTGGAAGTCTTGTCCTTGGTATTTTTCCATTTTATCACCACCTCATCAAACATGTCTTATTTGATAGTGGTAACCCCATCTGCGGAAGATAAGGTCAAAGTGACCAATCTTGATGGGTCCATGCCATGTCTAAAAACAAAGTTCTTTGATAATGCCACTCCAGCACACCCTGGATCATAGACTTCCTTTGCGGAGATACCATTGAGCAAAATATCCAGGAGAATAACCCCTTGTAATGCCCACAAAAAAGGTTTTGCAATCAAAAGTGCAGGCATACTTTGGGCTACCTTTTTACGCCATTCAACTTCCTTGAGCCAATCCACGCTCAACTGAACTTGCACAGGCTACCATGTAATCTCCCTGTCTTCCTTCATCCCTAAGCGCACATCCAATATCCACTCATCTGGAGAGGCGTCTGGATTTCCCTCAGGCAGAGTTAGACAAGAGACGTTGATTTCCTGTATGGGTGGTTCCACTGGTTGACTGGCGCTTTTCCCGTATTCCTTCAAAGCCTTCCAAGATCAAAGTCTCATTCTCCCATTATTCTCTGAATTACCGGACTCAGGTTGAGAGACACCTAAGCCCGCCTTTCTTTCCCAAATCCTTAAACATAAGGTCAGGATGCTCCTTGTCAAATTCCACACAGTTGGGACACTTTCCAGTGAAATGGCCATCTTTCCCACAGATCCAGCATCCCTTGGCCATGGGGAACTTACATGCCCGCTTAAATCTAGACATGTGGTCCTTATCAGAGGGACTTCTTGGACGTCTGGTTCTCTCAGAAGATTCTTCCCCTGCCGTAACATGAGCTCCTGCTCTGAAACAAGGAGCACTGTGTGGAGGGCCTCCAAGATCCCACTCCATCTGGATAACCTTCTGAACAAGTTTTGACCATGACAACTTCTCACGGCGTAACATAGAGGCCTGAGTTTGCAACCCAGGCCACATTCCAGTGAAGAAAGCATCCTCCACTAGAGCCTGATTACGTTCCACGTCAACAAAGGCTAATAACTCCTCCATTCTGGAAAGGTACATTGACACTGTCTCATGGCCAGCTTGAGTGACATCTCAAGCTTTTTGAAGAGTATCACCAGGTCTAAGGGTTACAGTGTAACTGACTCAAAATTCCTCTAACAAGGTGGTCCAATTGTTGCCTTTACGTCTTTCATACCACTTGAAACAGGCAGGTCCTGCAAGAACTTCCAACCAATGACGTTTTTCATCATCTCCTAGACCAGAGGCTCAAATAAGGAAACCCTCCAGGAAAGTGTTTCCTTCCTTGGGATTTCCAGAAAACGGTGACATCTTGGCAAGCATAGACTGGACTCCTTTCACCATGGGTTTTTTCTGCCCCCGTGTTGGGCTCTGTGACGGATCCAGGCCTAATCAGTCTATCCTGCCATTATCCTGCCCTTGACTCTTATTGCTGTTACCTTCCTGGGACAAAGCTTCAAGGAGCTTTGCCTACAGGGAGGCAATTTTATTGGATAACACTTTATTGTTGTCCCGCCAACAAGCCATGATTTCAACGCTTTTTTCCTCTTGTGCTCTCAACGCCTCAATTTCACAATTAGCCATCTCTTTTAATTGTTGCAAGATTTCATCTCATCCTATCAACAAGTTCCAAGCATCCCAAGCATAAATTTGGTTCCCTTGGACGGGAGTCCCTTCCTTTGCAAAGTAATTGGAATACAGCTCTTCAAACACAGCCTTAACTTCTACTAAAGATTTGGCAGGAACAGTCTTAGTGACCTCCAGGCTGGTCCAAGCTTCTTCTAATGTACTTGTAGGAACCTCCTTTCTTGCTGCCGCAGTTTCCACACAAAGGACCCCAAACTTGGCTCTCTCAAATTTTAACAAAGAAGGCATGTCAATTGAAAAAAAGGTGAGGGGAAAGCGTGAAAACCAACAATGAATATATTTTATTAATGTTTAACTGTTTTTGCTTATATACCATTTGGGGCATACACAGCTGAAAACCCCTCTGGTTCCTGAATCAACCAATGATTTGCGTCACGTGGCCTATGACATTTAAGTCATCCAACATAGATCTTTACCTGAAAGATCGCCAACAATTCTCAACCCATGAGAATTGACCTACAATGGGCAGAAGTCACCTGACTCCATTCATCCCAATGTATCAATTCAGCATAGAGCTTCTCCAGCTCCCAGCGCCAAAACCCTGTGGATTGCACATCCTAAACTCAGCTATCAGTGTTCCAACTGGGAACCAGCTGATCAAACCTGAATTCCTAGGCATACTTGCCTTTATTTAGTTATTTTTGCATTTAATGGTTTTTCACCTTTAAACCCCATTAAACTGCTTCAAAACTTGAACCAGGCGCCACCGCAGCGCTCAGCAATTTTCCCAGGCGGCGCCCCAGCGCCTGAGAAATTTTGATAGCGGTGCATCTTGAATTCATTAAGCGGCGCAGCGGCGCCTCTAACCCAATAAATTTGCCAACACGGCACTTTTAATCCAAATTCCGGGGGTTTTCCCATGGTTAACCTTAACCAAACTTCTTGACAAAGTCAAGGACGTTTTAATATAATTAAATCCTCATTGATTATATCCTGTATTTATTAATTAATCTTCCTGATTAATCAACCCATTTTAAGACGCCTAGTCTCCAAGATTGATTTGGCCAATCTTGCCTCAATTCTTTTAGTTAGCCTAAACTAACTAAACATCCATATTCTGTTCTTTTATTAAACATAAATATCTAGTTTCTAGGAACCTTTACCTTAAGAATTCCAAACAAACCTATCTATATTTAATAAACAGAAAAAACAGAACATCTTTATATTTTGGAGCATTTATTTGGCTAAATACTCAGCAGTGACTGTAGTACGGTCACAAGCCAACAATGATTCAGTATTTGGAATTGGGGAAGACAACAGTCCAATAGAAAGGACAGAATAATAAAAATAAAGTTTTGTTTATTGTAGAATATTGTGGTTAATATACCATATGGGGAAAGCCACAAGGCCACACGGGGGTGGAATAGAGGTAGTTCCATGTAAGGTTCAAAGCCAAGGAATAACTTGTGCAGGGATCAGCAAGTCAAATTGGTAGCGCTCCTAATTAGGATGAAGTACCCTCATTTTGATGTTGCCATCAGATTAACCCATAATGTTAGATACGTCAAGGGGCAACTTGTTGAGCACCCCCTATGTATTGTAAAATACGTTAGCAGGCAAGTCTGGAAACTTGGTTGCAACACCCCCCTTGCCCCCTGTTTGTTGTCAGACATCAAGACTGGAGTCTGTGGAAGGTCTGGGAAAGTCCGCACAAACAACCTTTGTGTGGGGATGGCACAACAGGGGCGCAAGCAATCATGGTGAATCTTCTTGGTATTTCCTTGGGCGTCTTTGAGTTGATAGGTATGATTGTCATAGACAGCAGCTATCTTGAAGGGCCTTAGGTGGTTGGGCTCCAACTTGGCAGAATTTGGGATTGAGGGTGTAGACAAGGTCACCTACGGTGTATCTAGCTTTGAGGTGCTTTGTCCCTCCTGCAATCCACTTGTGTTGGATTTCCCAGGCTTTGGCATGCCATTGATCTAGGGATGGAGTTGTTACTAGGGGAGGCTTGTCGGGAATCTTGGTCCGTAGCTTTTCCTGTTCAACCCCTGTCAGACTGTCAGGTGTCCCAAAGGCCAGGGTGCTGGGGCTGAACCCTGTGCACCTGTTTATTCTTGCCTGCAAGATAAGTAGAGCGGTGGGCAGGTGTTCAGTCCATGCGGTGTTAGGGTGCTCTTGTGAGAGCAAGGTGATCAGTTGGACTAGTGAACCATTTAGACACTCCACATGTCCATTGGCTTGATGATGGTAGGGAGTTGTGACTACTCTTTAAAGTGTATTCTTGGCGCAGTATGCCTTCATGACATGTCCAATAAGTTTGGGGCCACCATCTATGATGAAACGTTTGGGTCACCCAAAGCAGGCCACAATTTCCTTGCCAAAATTGCGGGTGATGGTGGTAGTGGTGTGATTGGTTGTTGCCCAGGCCACTGGCCAGCAAGTGAAATAGTTGATGGCAGTGATGATGTACTTCTTTCCCAGTCTGTCTTTGGGGAGTGGACCCACAATGTCAAGGGCCCACTTCTCAAAGGGTTCCATGGCCTTGATGGGCAGGACAGACTTGGGGGTGCAGGTTTAGACGTGTTCTTTTTGCACAACACACACATTACAAGTAAGTCCAAGATGTCTTGATGCATGCACAGCTACCAACTCTACCGTTTCATGATCTCAAAGAGGTTGCACCCTCTGATGTGTCCCAGGGTTTGGTGGTAGTGCAATATTTTGTCCCCTTGTTGCGTGGTGGGAATGTATGGCGTCTTTTCACCTGTCTCTGCCCAACGGCAGACGTTGCCAGCATTGGTGGTGAACTGAATTTTGTTGTCCTTTGATTTGGAGATGGTGAACAAGTTAAGGCCTTTGTATCAAGTTGACTCAGAGCAGAGGTAAAGCATGGGCCAATCTGGATCCAAACCATTATCCCCAGTGATGGACGCTACATAGAGTCACAAAAGAGCGTCAGCTGTGACAAGTTCCTTTCCAGGCTTGTACTTGATGCGCAACTGGAAAGGGGATAAACACTCAACCCATCATGCTTGGTAGCGTGTCAAGTGGGACTGTCTGTTGAATACTGAAGTGAATTGTGGTCCGTCAGAACACAGGGTGGGAAGGTAGCTCCTTCCAGGTAGCAATTCCACTTCTCATTGCAGTGTACAATGGCTGCCAATTCTTTATCATGGATGGAGTAGCATTGTTCCATATCAGTAAGTTTCCTGGACTCATACCCATGGGGAGGAAGACACCATTGTCAGTTTCTACCCTTAGCATGCCCCTATGGCCCTGTCAGAGGCATTGGTCTTGAGTTTGTACTGTTGGTTTCAATTGGGGAAATGCAGTACCAGTGCTGTTATGAGCCTTTGCTTCAATGTCTCAAAGGCTTGATCTCTGACGGGGGTCCAATGGAAGCGCTGTTTGGTATTGAGGAGCTCAGTGAGAGGTGCAATTAGTCCCCTGCAATTGGGAATGAACTTGTGCACATAGGCAACCATGCCCAAGAATGTCCGCACCTGGCCCACGTCAGTGGGGGGTGGCATGCTGGTGATTGCCTTGATTTTGGCAGGGTCGGGCTTTATCCCTTGGGCAGAAATGGTGTGCCCAAGGAATAACAGCTCCAACTTGAGAAACTTGCATTTGGAGGGTTTAGCTTTTAGCTGGTTTTTCTGAAGGGTGTCAAGGACAGCATGGAGGTGTTTGAGGTGCATGGTTTGATCTTGACTGAAGACAATAGTGTTGTCAAGGTACACAACCACACATTTCCCAATCAGTTCCTCAAATGCTTTGTTCATCAACATGGCAAAGGTGGAGGGAGTGTTGGTCATTCCAAAGTTCATGACTTGACACTCAGACAATTTGTAGCGCGTGCAGAAGGCAGTTTTTGCTTTGTACCCTGATGCAATGCGGAATTGTTGTACCCTGTAGTGATATCAATCTTGCTAAAGACTCTTGCACCTGCAAGTGTATCAAACAGGTTGTCAATCAGCGGCAGGGGGTACTTGTTATTAACCATCACCTCATTTAGGGCGCGGTAGTCTGTGACCAGGCAAAGGGACCCATCTTTCTTAGTTACAAAGAAGATAGTTGCCCCATATGGAGAGAGCAAGGGGCAAATAAAGCCCTTGTCAAGCGCGTCCACAAGGTGCTGGTGGAGGGTCTCATCTTCCTTTGGTGTAAGACAGTATAATGGTTGTGCTTTAGGTAAAAATCCATTAAGTTGTACAGCGTGCTGGATATCCCAGGGAGGAGGTAGTTGTTCAAGTGTCTCACTGAATATGTCCTTGTGCTCCTCGAGTAGTGCAGCAAGCACTGGTGGTGGTGAAGTGGTCAAGGGAGAGACTGCAGATGGTTCAGCGTGGATAACTTAAACTGAGAATTGATTAAAGTCTAGTTTCCCCCCTTGAAATTGTACAAGCCTGTCTCTGTTATTCTGACAAACACAGTATCATGGAGTAACTTGCTCATTTCCCCAGGGGCAATCTGTAACCCCACCCCATTTTTATTAAGGGTGATGTCAGAGGTATCCCAGTCAATGTAGAGACGGCTGTGCCAAAGCCAGTTGAGGCCAGCAATTACGTCATGGCTGAGCCCTGCCATGATTGCCCCAGAGAGCTTAACCTGGATGTTCCCCATTCTCACATAGAAGAGTATCATCTTGTGGGTGATTGCAACTCTGCGGGAGTCAGCCACTATGTCTTGTTTGGCTCCTGGGGACAACATCCTGGAGGACATGGTGGAAAATCTTTATAACAAAAGATTTGAGGTTCAAAGCTAGCCTTGGGTTAGCCTTCAGGGGAAAATTAAGGGCAAATACCTTAACTTCCTGGAAAACAAGATATAAAAGTTCTTTTGGCAGAAAGGACAGGGAAAAGCTTAAAGATTTTAAAAGCCAACACAAATGTGGATAAACTTGTCTTTATTAGGAGTAATGATTCTACTTTAAATAGTAGACAAGGGACAGTGATCACTCATTAGTATGACAGAGTGGCTGAGGGGGTCACATTGGAATGAGGTCATACCAGGATCAACCACAGACAGGTACAATAATCCGGTATGGGTGGATATTTAACCAGACCCATTTACAGAAGGCAGGGAATTTCCAAACTTAAAGGCAAAACCAGCCAAATCTTTGCAACTATCATTATTTGATGGCCAGATCAAAATAGCATTGATTGCACAATTTACAACATCTCCTTCCTCAAGATTGGACACAGGGAGTTGATAAGTGAAATGGAATTTGGATTGAACGCGGGCAAAAGGACGTCCAGAAGACAGTAGTTTCACAGTGTACTCAATGCCTTTTTTAAAGGTGACCTCACAGGGCCAAACCTGTCACAAGTGAGAAACTCTTATCAACTATTTTTATCAAAAAGCCTCAACTACAAAACTCAAACCCCGGCATCTTGCGGGCCGCCAGCCCGCAGGGCCAGCCGCCTGGCTGCCCGCAGTTTTTGGGCTCAAACCAGAACAGGATTTGACTTTGGAAAATCTTTGAAGCTTGATGAACCAAATGTACCTACGCCAATACTATCCACACTAAAGTTTCTTGATAAAACAGGCAATTAACGGGCGGGTCCAGCCACAGATCCCAAAATAACTTGGGCCCACTTGGAAGGGGAAACAGAGAATTTTCTCATAGAACGCGGGCCACCCAGAGACAACCAATCCCACAACCTGACTAGGGAATTTGAGCATTCTCAGTTTGAACCAGCCAATTAAATAACCCCCGCAATTGATGCCACCAAAAACTGGGAAGACTTGGTAATCAGGAAAACCCGGGCTGGTGGGAATTTGTGAAAGTTTTACCATGACAGATGGGCATACTTATACCCTGGGCCGTCAGGAAGATACCCATTGCCATCCTTGCAATAAAGTGACATGAACCTTTGGTTCAACCAGATCATACCATACTTGTTATTAGTTTTACTTCATTTACAGTCTACTCCTTGCGTCCCTGCACCCCTGCTCACCTATCCCAAGAAACCGCGGACCAGCTGCCTGATCTTTACTGTCCACCAGGAGCTCCCTTTGGCCCAGTACATTTTACTAGTACCCACCCAACCCGGCATATTTGGAGTTTAATCTGGAGGAGATCCTCATCCACAACCCTGAAGCTATAACTAGAGAGACTGAAACCGTCTACAGAGAAAGGCTTAATCACCATACCTCCTCTGCTATTCCAAGACAAGTATAATTTCCTGCCCACATATTTGGTTCCAATGACACGGCCCCTCACCCCGCGGCCCAACTGCCCACAAGAATATGTTGCCAATAATTAATCCACTTCCACTCAGATATTTGGGGTGATGTATATCACCCTCACCAGATTGATTGATTCTATGGTGCCTGTAAGTGGACCTTGGGCAGTTCTTGGAAAATTGTTATCTTATATTGTAAAGTTAGCCCCAATCTTGTGGTGGGCTCTCCCTGCTGGGCCCGCAGGCCATCTTCCCGCAAGTTCTCAGGAACCCCCCACAGGTTGGATCCCTGACATTATGGCAATCTACCTCAAACACGGTAACCTGGGCCTCAAGATGTTGTTAACTCTTGGGGCATTCTGTATGCTACTTTTATTGATTTCAGCTTACTATGTGTACAAGTTAGCTACCAACCTAACCACTTTAGTTACCCAACACCAAACCAGCCCAGAACAGAAAGACACACCACTAAGCAAGGAGAAGACCAAGACCCCAAACTTGCAGTTGCAGAACGTCATAGTAAACCAGACCACAACCCCAACAGATATGCCCCAGATGGGGAAGCTCACCCTAGAAGAAGCCAGAAGAGCAATGCCAGTCCTCTGCCTTCATTTTCAAGCCAACACAAACTTATACTCCAACAATACCAAGAAAGTCCTTGGAGTAGCCTCCATGCTCTCTGGCAATGCCCTGGACTGGTTCAGGAAAGCAACTGTCAAGGACGTCAAGTTCTGCCTAGACTATTCCCAATTTGAGAGCAAACTGATGGCCACAGGCAATGACCAAGACACCCACTACCACGTCCTGATTAGCTCACTGGATATCTGTCAAAGACCACGCTTGCTGCAAGCTTACACCAACAAGTTCCTGAAATTGAAAGCCAGAACCCAACTTGAGGACAAGCTATTGGCCATCCTGTACTGCCAAGAAGCCTGCCCTGCCCTGAAGGAGCTCCTCAAGCACCACCACCCACGCTTGGTCTGCATGCAATACACCTCTTGTGCAGAGGGTTGAGCCTCAACCAAGAAGGCACTCCCTTTTCCGCTCAGCGCGCAAACCAAGCCCCAAAACCCGGCATACCAGGAATATCATCTGATGAACTACAGCGCCACTACTGTGAAGGCTTGTGCTTTTATTGCCACAAGCCCAGACACCTCACCAAGGCTTGCCCCAAGAAAAGTAACCCCTCAGTTTCCTTAGCGCAAATAATCACCTCTACTCAATAGTACAAATTTATCCAAGTTAAAATAAGAACATCCACTACATCCCGGACTGTTGGAGCTTTCATTGATACCAGAGCAGAGGAGAGTTTTATCAATGCCACCCTTGCCAAGGACCTTGGACTGGAGGCCACCAGCAAAAGCGTCAAGGTAATTATGGGAAACAGCTCCCACAACTTGGGTTTCAGGTGCTGTGGTGAAACTCTTCATCAGTCAGTTGCTGGAATCCCAATTGTCATTGAGAGCTTCCTGACTGAAAGTGATCCAGATTTTCTTCTCTATGGGGTCATCATTCTGTCAAAACCGCAGGCTTGACCCGCCAGCAAGGTTCCAACCAAGCAGGTTTGTGACCCGCAATCCAATTACCCGGTCACTTGAAGCCAGACTAGGAAGTCAACTCAAATTACCAAATCCATCAACATGAACAGATGATGAGCCTTCACGGTGGATATCTTGATTTGGCACTTGACTCATTAGAAGGATCAAGCCACCCCCTCTGCCATCCAGCTGTGTGATCACCAATCATGTTCCTGCTATCCATTGATTCACAATAGCTATATAATCACTATCTCACAATAAAGATTATTATCTATCTTCTAAATAATTTTTCTGTGTAACTCTGCTAAAACAGCACAGTTACAACATATGTATCACAGTAGGCTCTCCATTCTACCTTATCTTGAAAAATTCCGCCTGTTGCCTGCACACGCTGCGGCCAACAAATTCTCGACAGAATTATGTCTGGCCTCCCGCCCAGATGGACACTGTATACTCCTGGCACTGAGATACCTGATGGCTTTGTTCTCTACCAAAACATGGTGATCCCGCTACCTGCCTTCAACGCCCTGTCCGCCCAAGGGTTTTTTCAGGCGCCTTTCTCAATGCCACAACCAGCTGACAAAACCACCATGCCCGCCTATGTTGCACAAAGACTTTGCAGCACCGCCTTGGAGTCCTTTGCAGGGGCCAATGACAACAATGCTGCGGCATGGATCCAGTCCGCCCAAAGCAAGCTGGCTCAGATGGAATGCCCACAGCAATTTTGGATTGCAGAGATTTCCATTCATCTGACCCATGACACTGGCACCTGGTGTGACAGTTGGCACAAAGAACACACTGACAAGAACTGGGACATCTTCAAACAGGACTTCTTGGCGAGGTTTGTGCTTAAGGATATGGTGCTCATGATCATACACCAAGTAAAGAACCTGACCCAGGCAGGCGCCGTCAAAGAACTCACCTGCGCCTACAAGGAACTCTGTCTTTGTGCCCCATCCAACATGGCTTTTGACACTCCAGTTACACACCTCATGTACTACAATGCTCTCAAGTTGCACGTGATGAGACATGTGAACCTGGACCAGGTTACCAACCTGCAAAGCCTGTACTGTGAAGCAAAAAAAGCGGAACAAACATCCAATGCTCTACACAAGGCACAGACTGGGAAACAAGAAAGACCCAAGGACTCCCATCCAAGCGGGCGCTCCTCTCAACCACCTCCTGGAGGTAACAGCAACAACAACCACCACAGGCCCACAGGTTCAAATGGGAATGGGAATGGAAAAAACAGCCAATCAAATTGTACCCATTTCCATGTCACTGCCACCCAAGGCAATCAAGATGAGAGAAAAGCCCAGGGAGAGCACTAAGCAAGCCAAGCTCTCCCCACGCAACTCCTGACTTGCCCAATAATGAATAACAACCCAAGGACGTGGACCAATGCCCAATGATCCAAGTACCCTCGGAAGACCTGGTACTATACACCATTACCAGACATCCAAATAAATTGATGTCTTACCCTTTCTGCTTTTGCAGTTACACAGGCTCAGCACTCCTGGATTTGGGCGCAGATTGAACCTTAGTCAACAGCAGCTTTGTGGATAAATTCAAGCTGGCCACTAATCCTTTGCAGATTAAAGCTATGATCCTGGTTGATGAACATCACATTGCTGTGACAAAAGAAACTGCTCCCTTCTCTGTCATGCTTGAGAACCTCCACTCCACCATCCAAGGTCCCGTCATTGACTTCCCTAAGTTTGACATTGTACTGGGACTAGACTGGTTACAGAGAAACAACCCCCACGTGGACTAGGCAACCTCAGTGTTGACCATCAAGCGTCAAGGTGTCAACCACCAAATCTACCCAGACTCTGTAGACTGACTCCTACAAGACCACGTCTTTGTACGCATCACAGAGACTTTGGACAATAAGGAAAACCTGAAAGCAATTGACTGAGACTCCTGCCAGTATGAAATCATACACTTCAAGAACCACCAGGACACCTCCACACTGCAAGATTGCGGCATTGTGGCCCGACACCCAGAGATCTTCAAGGAGGCGTTACCTGGGCTACCCCCTGAGAAACACATCCAACACTCTATCCAACTCAAGGGGGCTGTACCCAAGGCACACCTTATTTACAGGCTGACCCCAAACAAGGACAACACCCTGTGCACCTATCTAAAAGAGGCACTGGAAAAAAGACTTATCCGCCCCTCACAGTCTCCCTTTGGGGCTGCCGTATTCTTTGTGGCCAAAAAGGACGGTACCTTACGCCTGGTCACAGACTACTGCGCCTTGAAAAAAGTCACCATTAAGAATTGTTACCCATTACCACTAATTGATGATCTCTTTGACGCCTTGGGAGAAGCCTCTGTCTTCTCCAAGATTGATCTAACTGCAGGCTACAACCAGATTCACATCAAGGAGGAAGATATCCCCAAGACAGCCTTCTGCACTAAGATTGGTTCCTACAAATGTGTGGTACTCAACTTTGGCATGACCAATACCCCATCCACCTTTGTAACCTTCATGAACAAAGTGTTTGCGCCACACATAGACAAACACGCCCTAGTGTACCTGGACAATATTATTGTCTACAGCCCCTTGATGGAACAGCATCACAAAGACCTGGAGGAAGTCTTTGCAACCCTGGCACAACATAAACTATTGGCCAAGCCCTCCAAATGCCAGTTCTTCTGAGAGCAACTACCCTTCTTGGGACACATAGTATCAAAGGATGGCATCAAACCAGACAGTCAGAAGATACAAGCCATCTGCAAAATGCCACCTCCCAAGGACAAATCAGAACTCTGCACTTTCTTGGGAATGGCGGCCTATGTACAACGCTTCATACCCAACTGTGGCGTCTTGACTGCCCCCTTGTCCGCCATAACAGGCGCCAAGTCCAAGTTTGTATGGACCCCCCAATGTGACCTCTGTTTTAGACGTCTCAAGGAAAAACTCACAACAGCGCCCATCTTACAATACCCCAAACAAGACAGAGAGTACCAGATGGAAACCAACGCTTCAGATGCATCCATTAGGGGAGTACAACAAATTAAGAATAGTGATGGTGACTTCCTGCCCATAGCCTACAAGTTGCGCAAACTGAAAGATAGCAAGTGTCAATACCCAATCCATGACAAAGAACTGTTGGCCATTGTACACTGCCTAGTCAAATGGCGCTGTTACCTGGAACAGCAGGAAGAATTCACAGCACTAACCAATCATAAGTCACTCATCTATTTCAAGACACAAGCAAACATGTCACGCTGCCAAGCACAGAGGATGGATGTTGTGTTCTGAGGCACGGCACAGACACACAACAGGGAATCCTAACCTTAGGATTGGATTTGTACTAAGTCTTGGTTAGATGACAGGGAAGGCAATTGTGTTTACCTTGTGGACCTGGATGAATAATCTCTACTAGGCGTGGCTAGAGAGAGGCGCAGAAGTACAGAAGACACAAAGACAAAAATGTGAATATAACTTAATTTTATTGGTGAACATGGAAATGGAATATATAGTGGTTGAGAATACCAAAAAACACTACCAGGACATTAGGATCACTTGCCACAAGCATGAGTGGGGCAAGTGAGTTGCGCAGAGTCAGGTAACCAAACAATCATATTTTCTGAAGCAGAAGCCAGTTCATTTTGAGGGTCAAAAGCAAAAGCAAAGAAATTTGTCTTTGAAATGGCCCAACAAAGGCAAAATTAAACATGGTGAATGCCATTATTCACGACATTGCCCCCCTCTAGATTGGCCTTTGGGGGGTGATACTTGCGGAGGAACTTAGTGTGTATGCAAGCAAAAGGGCAACCACTAGATAGGAGCTTTAATTGTACTCAGATCCTTGTTTGAAGGTCACCTCTAAAGGACCAATTCACAGGGAGTCCATTCTGTGCACGCGCCCACCCACACAGTGTTGATAGTATAGGACATGGTCACTAACATCAAACTCAGGCAAGGGGGAGCACCCTGCGTTGTGAGGAGAGAGCTTGAGCATCTTAGTCTTATATGCAGAAGTGTAGGCAGTGGCCTGTATATCAATGATGAGGTTGACTAAGTCTTTGATGTGGTTGTCAGGGTTAATGGCCTTATCAGAGGAGAGTAGGGGAACCCCCAAGAGCAAAGATGTGGTGGCTTCACGCCCATACAACATGGCAAAGGGGAAGTACCCTGTGACCCAATGCTTGCTCAGACATTAGGCAAAGTGTGCAGCAGGTAAGTATAGATCCCAATTGGCAGCGTCAGAGTAGGTAAGCTTCCTAATGATGGAGACCAGCGTTTAATTTGCACACTCAACTGCCCCATTAGTGGAAGGATTATAGGGGGAAGAGAAAGACTGGTGAGTTCCTAGGTCTTCAACAACAGAGGTTACAAGTTTGGCATTGAAGTTGGTTCCGTTGTCTAACAACAGCACTTGAGGACAGCCATGGCGGTAGAAAACATCCTGCAGCAGGAAGGCAGCAGTAGTCTTGGCAGTGATGTTTTTAGTAGGGCGAGCTTCTACCCACTTGCTGAAGTGGTCAACGGCAATCAAGATAAAGCGGCATCTGGAACGTGAGCAGGGGAGAGGACCTACAACATCAATGCTGACAGTGTGAAAGGCATGTTGAGGGGGGACCAATTTTAACTCGTGGGAAGCAGCTTGGGGCCTCTGAAGTTGGAAGTCATGGCAACTAGCTATGACATCTGGGATCAACAGGCAAAGATTCTCCCAGAAGTAATTCTTCTGAAGCCAGTCAAAGGTCTTGGCAATGCCTCTGAGCCAGTTTCTTTATGAGCTTGCAACACCAAGGAGAGGCAAAGACTGGGGTGCACGTATGGTAAGTATTGACCCCGCACCTTCTTGAAGAGTTGGTTATCACGTATGAGGGTGTCTTCAGACAATTTGGACAGGGCAATTTGAACCTCTTCTGTCTCACTTTCCCAGGAAGAAGGGTATCCAATTAGCTTGTACAGGTGGTCTGCCTCAGCAGGATGTAGGGCAAGGATGGGCATTTAGGACAACCCTTCAGCGTTCTGATGTTGAATCCTGGGGCAGTGGAGCACAGTGAAGTCATAACCTTGCAGGAAGAGGGCCCATCTGGCTAATTGTCCTTCAGGCTCCTTAAGTTGTTGTAACCATTTGAGCAAAGCATGGTCAGTGACAACAATGAAATGGTATCATACACATAGTGGCGGAATTGTTTGACTGCATGCAGCACAGCAAGGCATTCCTTCTCTGTAACACTATAATTCTTCTCATGCTTATTAAGCACATGGAAAGTATAGGCTACGGGGTGGTCCACACCTTCATTGTGGAGCTGAGCCAAAAATGCCCCAATAGCAAGGTCACTAGCATCAGTGTACAAGATGAATTCCTTATTGTAATCAGGGTACACTAAAATGGGTGCTTCTTTGAGTTTCTGCTTTAGAGTCTCAAAGGCTTGCTGTTGGCTGGCGGTCCATTTGAAAGGGACATTACACAATAGTTGGACCAGGGGTTTGCTAGTATCAGCAAAATCAGGAATGAATTGTCTATAGTAACCCATCATGCCCAGAAAGACTTGTACTTCTCAGAGGTTGATGGGCGGAAGCATTTTGTCAATGGCTTCAACCTTCTTTGTCATTGGACAAATTCCTGTTTGGGTTACTTCATGGCCTAGGAATTCAAGGCGTTCTTTGAAGAAAGCAGACTAAGAGGGCTTTAAATTGAGGCCAGCTTCTTGGATCTTTATGAACACCTCTTTAAGATGGGCTAGGTGATCAGTGAAATTTGCGCTGAAGACTTTTATATCATCTAGATAGACTAAGACACACAACAACTTCAAATCACTCAGGATGGAATCCATGGCCCTTTGGAAAGTTACCGGGGCATTACAGAGCCCTTGAGGCATGCAGGTAGGTTCAATCAGTCCTTCTGATGTGATGAGCAAAGCCTTCTGACAGTCTTCAGGAGAGAGGTCAACTTGCCAGTAGCCAGACACCAAGTCCATGGCAGAGAAAAACTTAGAACCTCCAAGGCGTCAAAGAGTGTCATCAATGCGCAGTAAGGGATAGATATCTTTCTTGGTTAGAGAATTCAACCTTCCATAGTCCATCACAATCCAGTGGCCTCCATCCTTTTTCTTTAAGATGAGCAGAGGGGAAGCCCAGGGACTTTGAGAGGGAGCTAGCAGTCAAGCATCCAGCAGTTGTTTGGGCTCCTTAGAAACCTGTGCATCTTCCACTCTGCTATGGTGGTATGGCTTGGCAAAAAAGGGGGGAGCATCTCCTGTGTCAATCTGATGAATAACACCTTTGGCTAGCCCATAATCAGTACTATCTTTAGAAAAGATGTCTGAGAATTAGTCTAGTAAATCAAGCACCTCTTTCTGTTGGACCGGGGACAACTGAGGGAAGACTTGGGCAGTGAACAGAGATAAGACTTGAGGCTCATCTTTGGGTAGGTTAAAGTCTTGAAACGTTCCAAAAGGGTGAAGAGACAAGACTTCAGGAGCATTTAGCAACCTTCTGTAACCAACAACCTGTCCTCTGGATACAGTCATAGAAAGCGCAGTAAGGTTGGCAACTAGTAATTGAATGGGATCCTTGTGGGAAACGTCCAGAATTCCAGGACAAAGGTAAGGCTTGTTCCGCCCCAGAGAAGGAGGGAAGTACAGCTCTAAGAAATTCTGTTCAGGTAGTTCATATGATATCTGGGAGTCTATAATGGCCTGAGAACCTGGAGGGATTGTGACAGCAGACGTGGCTATGAGAGGAATTCCCTCAATTGCAGGACAAGCCATGGGAGGACATTTCATGTTAGTGGAATGGGTTTGGTATTTTAGGGTGAACACCCCAGTGGGGTACTCCAGTGTACATGTCTTCAAACGTTTGCCAGGAACTTTGATTGGCTCCTCAAAGATCAGAGAAACTTTTTACCCTAGGATAGAAAGATAACCATCCTTTAGGTTGATGATCCCATTATATTCCTGAAGGAACTGGGTACCAACCAAAAAGGTCATAGCTCTCATTTTCTAGAACAACAACTGGCGCAGCCAACAGGATTTTACCAAATCACATTGGTAAGGCAGAGTACGCACCAATGGCTCAAGTCATGGAGAGACCAGCGGTGCCATAGGATTGATGGTAGTTGAGATCAGGGGCCAGCTTAAGTTTCTTCACTAGTTTAGAAGAAACAACGTTGACAGGAGAACCAATATCCAGGATGGCTTTGATCTTGACTTTTTGAATAGATATCTCTACTTGTGTGGTGGTGCGTCCAAAGGGTGGCAGAACAGCCAAGATATCCTGTGCCTCAGCTAGTTCCTTGTCCCATTTCTCAATCATGCATTGTAGTCCCGGAAACTCCTTATATACGGTTTAGAGAGGGAGTGAGACAGATACATTCTTGAAAATGGCATCTGCAACTTCAGCAGCTTCCTATGATGATTCCACTAATACAGGGGACCGTTTTGCCTGAGTAAAATAGGGGCAGGAGACAACTGCTTTGGCCTCAGACGAGGGCTTGGTGGTTATTGTAGTCTTCCCAGATTGTAGCTTGTAGGGAACAGCAATAGTTCAGGGACAGAAAGAACAGAATACCTGTATGCATCATGGTCTTCAACATCAGATTCATCCACATCAGAATCATCAGAAATGTCATGGAACAGAAGGAGGATAGGAGGAGCTTCATCATCAGCAGGATCAGAGTCAGTAGCAGGCAGAGGTGTAGGAGGAGACTGGGAAGAATTGTCAACCAAGAGCATCTCTGACTCTAGGTTGACTGTTCTTTTCCTGACTGATCCTTGGGATCAGCTCCTTCAACCCGGAGATTGGTGCAGATGCAAGAGTGGTGGCCTATCTGACTGCAGTTGTGGCAACCCTGACGTCAAGGAGGATTTTGGGAGTTCATAGTGAGGATACAAGGGCCGTGAGAAGAAGATCCAGAGTTGGAAGTGTCACAACTTTCCCGAACAACTGCCCCAGAATGGGTAAGATGCATATCTTGGAGCAGTGTCTTTATACTTTTCATGGAGGACAGCATAGCCTTGTGGGCCTTGAAA
Source organism: Entomophthora muscae (assembly GCA_014839935.2). NCBI lineage: Eukaryota > Fungi > Entomophthoromycota > Entomophthoromycetes > Entomophthorales > Entomophthoraceae > Entomophthora > Entomophthora muscae. The sequence continues at coordinate 353,333 of QTSX02006434.1, read as the reverse complement.
TGAAGGCATAGGAGTTAATTCACCTTGAGAGCTTGGGCGCAGGCCATATACGCTTCATGCACCGTCAATTGTCTGCTTGTTATTAACTGTTGTCCCTCCATGTAAAATCTGTCTGCAAATTCAGCTAATGTCTCTTTGGGCTTGAAGGATATGTGCATGAAAGCATTCTTTTTCACCTCCAGGCTAAGGTAACCACCAAACTTGTCATTTAGGAGCTGTTTCATGTCTTTCCAGGTCTTGATGGCAGGCAGCTCTGGTACAACTACCTCTTGACAGGTCAGGTGTAGGCAAGTCAGAATATGTTATTTCTTAACTTCATCTGTTGCTTGTATCATGTCAGTATTGTAAATAGTTAAGAAAGCTGCAATAGTCAAGGTTTTGGGACCAAAGACTTGCTTAAAAGTAGGCTTGAAGTGTGCCTCAGGAGCTGGACTACAATTGCTGATATCAAGTACATTTATGCGCGGGGAGAACTCAGCTTCAGATTCAGAGGGGGGTTGTCTAGCCCATAGTTGTCAAACACTTTCTTCAAGGGTTGACAGAATCTTGGTGGTTCTGGCACCCGTAGTGTTGGCTAGAGAGGTCTGTTGTTAAGTAACATCTAGGCGTTGTCCTTGGGTAGTGACAACAGTGGAGAGCTCAGCCAGCCGCAAAGTAAGGGATGGCCCTACTGATAGGCAAGGGGAAAATCTGTTGTTTACCAAATTGATCAACTCACTCATCTCCTGTACGTCTCTGTCCAACTCAGTCTGGTCTTGTTTCAAATGGTCCACCTCATTAGCTAGGGCAATCAATTCTCTGGTACAGTGGATTTGAGGAGCCCCCGCCAAACCAGGACAACAGCCATCCTCCTTGTTAACCCCGAGTGGGCTAGCGGCGGCCGTCACTACCTCACGCAAGCAGCAACTTCTTGCTGTAGTTCAGCAACCTGAGCAGTCAGCGCAAGAACCTGGGGGTCAGGTTGAGGCATTTCAGTAGGATGTCCTTGGCTACAAGTGGAAGCGTGTAGTTCCCGGATGGCCTCCCAGATTTTCTGCTCTCTGTCCACCAGATCATCAGCAGGAGGAAAAGGTGGAACATCAGGCTTGGAAGTGGACAGCTCATTCACCTGACTCTTAAGTTTGGCAATAGCTGCAGCAGTGGTAGCTCTCTCTTGATCAAATTCTGCACTGAGTTCATTTAGACCTTGGGCAGCAAGGTCAGCTACCTGTTACAATTGCTCAAAGGAATAGACACTAAATGCATTGAGCTGTTACACTAGGCGCTCAAAGTTGGAGAGATAAGCATTTAAGGTGGAGTCTAATTGAGTTTTCCAGGGTTGTTCTAACTGGTGAAACTCATGTAGTTGCTCCCTAACGTACTCAGGGATGGACTGGCGCATTTGCTTGATGGAATTGACTAAACGTGTTTGAGAGGTGACCAAATCACGCTTATTGTCAGATATCAGGGAGAACAGGGAATGAATCCATTATTGGTAGGCAGCAAACTGGTCCCAATGATGGGTAACAGCTGCTTATAGAGACAAGATTTCTTGGACGTGGAGTCCCAACATTATCTGGTGGTGGAAAAGGTGGGCTGTACAAAGAATGACAGCAGGTGATCAGTGGAGCCAGCTGCTGAGAGGAGATGTTGTGGGAACTGAGGGGCCACAATTAACTCATAATATTTGGCACAGCTAAACTGTAGCTGAAGGCAAGGGATGGCCCTGTCCCGAGCTATCCCAAGGGCTACCGCCACAACTTGTTCCAAGTCAGGGGTACCCATAGGGTAAGAAACTAGGCAGGGACCATTCCCAAGGTTCAGTACAGTAGGAACAATAGGCGGGTTGGCAATGTCTTCCTCAATAGGAGGGCTGGTAATTTTCAGGTGTGGTTGACTCCCAAATAGGCGGAGGCAAGGGACCTGCAAACATAGATACAAAAGGGATAACCAAGGGGCTTAAAACCCTGTAGTGAGCACCATTTTTGTTGTGTTCTGAGGCAGAGCACAGAAACACAACAGGGAATCCTAGCCTTAGGATTGGATTCTACTAAGTCTTGGTTAGATGACAGGGAAGGCAATTGTGTTTACCTTGCGGCCCTGGATGAATAATCTCTACTAGGCGTGGCTAGAGAGAGGCGCAGAAGTACAGAAGACACAAAGACAAAAATGTGAATAGAACTTAATTTTATTGGTGAATATGGAAATGGAATATATAGTGGTTGAGAATACTACAAAACATTACCAGAACATTAGGATCACTTGCCACAAGCATGAGTGGGGCGAGTGAGTTGCGCAGAGTCAGGTAACCAAACAATCATATTTCCTGAAGCGGAAGCCACTTTATTTTGAGGATCAAAAGCAAAAGCAAGAGATTTGTCTTTGAAATGGCCCAACAAAGGCAAAATTAAAACATGGTGAATGCCGTTATTCACAACAATGGAGGTCTTAGAAAGGTTTAACATGCTCATCCAATATAAGCCCAGGGCTGAACTTGCTATGGCAGACACCCTGTCCCGCCTGTATGTCTGCGCTTCTAGGGGAGAGAATGGGCTTGACCCAGACTGGCCTCTCCTAGTGCTCCGTACAAAAGACAAAGGGTTCCCCGCAGGCACAACCAATATCACCAAAGAAACGGTCATCAAGAATGAGCACCTCTTTGCTGACGTATATGGGACTCTTCACAGAAAAATGTCAGATGACAAAACCATTCCCTAAATTCCCACACATCAAAAAGTTGATACCATTCTTTGCTACCACAGAGATCTTGGACATACTAAGAGCCAAAATCTATATAAATTCCTATAACATAAAGCCTGGTGGCCAACTCTATACCACAATGTCCACAAAGTGCTAGAACAGTGCGAGGTCTGCAAAAAGTTTGCCAAAAGCAAATTCCTGCCTAAGTCTGTAATCCCTATTAAAACCCAACTACTGTTCAAGGTATGGGCTCTTGACATTGTGGGCCCCATGCCAGGGAAGCACAACAACAAAAAATATGTCATCACTGCCATTGATTTTGCGACAAGGTGGCCAGTAGCCCAAGCGGTGAGAACACACACCGATAACAACATCTGAAAATTCATTGGCAAGGAAATAATAAGCAGGTTTGGAAAGCCAAAACTCCTGATAACCAATGGGGGCAAAGAATTGACCTCCAAAAACACCAATGTGTACCTCACCAAAAATGGGGTCAAACACACCATCACAACACCATACCATGCACAGGTCAATGGACGCGTAGAGCGGCTTAATGGTAGCCTTGTGCAAGCCCTAGCCAAACTCACCGCTGGGAGACCTGAAGACTGGTATAAGCAGCTACCAACTGCATTACTTGTGTACCAAACCCAAGTGAACAGATCCACTGGGAAAAGCCAGTTTGAATTGGTATACAGCACACAGTCAAATACCATTCAAGCATTGACAGGTCTCAAAGAGGAAATTACAAGTCAAGTCTCCCCTTGCTCAGATCCTCAAGTAATAGAGGCCAACAGCAAACAAGCAGCCAAAGAAAAGGAACGCTTACAAAAGACCTTTGTTCCCATCTGCCAGAGACATGAAGTTGGGGACAAAGTCTGGGTCATGAATGTTGACAAAAGCAAACTACAACCCAAAAAAGTAGGGCCAGCAATCATTCTAAAGGTAAACAACAATAACACTTACCTCATGCAAGGACTTGGGAAACGCAAGCATGACAAGACCTTACACCACAACTGCCTACGACCCTGAAAAGTGAGACAGAAACAACAGGAAACCGCCCTGCCTGCCACCAAGCAACAACTGGTTCAATACGGCGCCCAGGCTCCCAACAACCTCCCTGACAACCTGCCTCCAGAGGAGGCTGACCTTCAGCCGGGGGGGTGTCAAAACTGCAGGCTCAACCCGCCAGCAAGGTTCCAATCAAGCGGGTTTGTGACCTGCAATCCAATTACCTGGTTGCTCAAAGCCAGACTAGGAAGTCAACTCAACTTACCAAATCCATCAACATGAACAGATGATGAGCCTTCACGGTGGATATTTTAAATTTAGTGCTTGACTCATTAGCAGGATCAAGCCACCCCCTCTTCCATCCAGCCGTGTGATCATCAATCATGTTCCTGCTATCTATTGATTCACAATAGCTATATAATCACTATCTCACAATAAAGATTATTATCTATCTTCTTAAAACTTTTTATGTTTAACTCTGCTAAAACAGCACAGTTATGACAATTCCAAATGTACATTGTATCAATTAGCTTCTGGATTGTCTGAACCAACAACTTAATTCAGGATCAAGACTTACACCAATCTACAGTTAAGTTCTTTAACCAATTCTTTCACCAACTGTTGTTACAGATCAACCATACCAATCTTAAGCCTCATCCAATCCCTCGTGCCACTGGGGCTGTTCCATCTTCATCTGATTGTTGGGCTGATCTACCCCGTTCATATTTTTTCCCCCTCTTTTAACCCCCACACAATGACTAACTCACCTTGTGCTATCAAGTGAGTTGTGGTATTTAAACTCCTTCTCTTCTTCTTAAATAAATATATAAACATTACCCCCCTCATTTTTAGCTACACCATTGATAACTTCTTTGAGTGTATAATTAAGGACCACAAAAGCCAGAGTCCTCATACCAACTAAATTGCCAACTGAAGTTTGACTCTAAGTCACTTGTTGAGGATTTGCTTTTGAGTAGTTGCTATTGCTACTACTCCAAACCCTTTGTTGTTCCCAGGTTTAAACGCTTTTGTACAACCAACTACCTGTCTGTTTTTGACTTGTAAAGTACTAAGGCTGCCAACCAACCCTTTGAATAACTCCCATCACTGTAGTAAGAGTACCATATCTTGGTGCTCACTACAGGGGCTTTTGGCCAATCCTCTTTTTGCCCAACCTCTTATTGACGCCTATAAAGCCTCTGAGAAGGGAAGAACCTACCTAATAAGGTAAACACTAGATCATCTGGAGCGCTGCTTCTCCCTCTAAACAACAACATCCAACGGGTTAATTGTCCTAATATAACAGGCTCTCCAGCCACAACATCATCAGCACCATCTCAAAAAAACACCTCCAATGTGGGTTCAAGCAGTAGCATCCACCCTCAAAGGATAGATCAGTTGTCAACTGGAAGGAAAACCTCCTGACCTGTGATGGATCCAGGCCTAACCAGTCCATCCTGCCATTATCCTGCCCTTGACTCTTATTGCTGTTACCTTCCTGGGACAAAGCTTCAAGGAGCTTTGCCTCCAGGGAGCCAATTTTCTCGGATAACACTTTATTGTCATCCTGCCAACAAGCCATGATTTCAACGCTTTTTTCCTCTTGTGCTCTCAACGCCTCAATTTCACAATTAGCAATCTCTTTTAATTGTTACAAGATTTCATCTCATACTACCAAAAATTTCCAAGCATCCCAAGCATAAATTTGGTTCCCTTGGACGGGAGTCCCTTCCTTTGCAAAGTAATTGGAATACAGCTCTTCAAATGCAGCCTTTACTTCTACTAAAGATTTGGCAGGAACAGTCTTAGTGACCTCCAGGCTGGTCCAAGCTTCTTCCAATGTACTTGTAGGAACCTCATTTCTTGCTACAGCAGTTTCCACACAAAGGAAACCAAACTTGGCTCTCTCAAATTTTAACAAAGAAGGCATGACAATTGAAAAATAGATGAGGGGAAAGTGTTGAAACCGACAATGAATATATTTTTTATTAATGTTTAACTGTTTTTGCTTATATACCGTTTGGGGCATACTTGGCTGAAAACCCCTCCGGTTCCTGAACCAATCAATGATTTATGTCATGTGGCCTATGACATTCAAGTCATCCAACATAGATCTTTACCTGAAAGATCACCAACAATTCTCAACCTATGAGAATTGACCTACAATGGGCAGAAGTCACCTGACTCCATTCAACCCAATGTATCAATTTGGCATGGAGCTTCCCCAGCTCCCAGCGCCAAAACCCTGTGGATTGCACATCCTAAACTCAGCTATCATTGTTCCAACTGGGAACCAGCTGATCAAACCTGAATTCCTAGGCATACTTGCCTTTATTTAGTTATTTTTGCATTTAATGTTTTTTGCCTTTAAAACCTATTAAACTGCTTCAAAACTCAAACCAGGCGCCACTGCGGCGCCCAGTAATTTCCCCAGGCAGCGCCTGAGAAAATTTGATAGTGGCGCCTCTCAAATTCATTAGGCAGCGCGGCAGCACCTCTAACCCAATAAATTTGCCAACACAGCGCTTATAATCCTATTTCCAGGGGTTTTCCCATGGTCATCCTTAACCAAACTTCTTGACAAAGTCAAGGCCATTTTAATATAATTAAATACTCATTAATTATATCCTGTATTTATTAATTAATCTTCCTGATTAACTAACCCATTTTGAGACGCTTAGTCTCCAAGATTGATCCGGCCAATCTTGCCTAAATTCTTTTAGTTAGCCTAACCTAACTAAACATCCTTATTCTGTTCTTTTATTAAAAATTTATATCTAGTTTCTAGGAACCTTTCCCTCAAGAATTCCAAACAAGCCTATCTATATGTAATAAACAGCAAAAACAGAACTTCTTTATATTTTGGAGCATTTTTTTGGCTAAACGCTCAGCAGTGACTGTAGTTGGGCACACGACCCTCATCTACTGCTGCCAACAATTCCACTAGATCCAATCAATCTCCTCTTGGGAATTGCACCACAGCTAATTGTGCAAACCAACAGACTAGCACCCCTAGCCAAGTGCTGAACAATCCCAGCAATTGACCGAGCCCAGTAGAGCAACTTTGCTCTATGGAAATTCCAACAATTCAACCAACTCCAATTCCTCCCTTGGGACTTTGGGAACCTCACAGCCAACCTACAAGACAATCAGTACCAAACTTTGAGACTTTCAATTTCTCTGCCTCAGGAGTTGGTCAAACTCTCAATTGTTGGCCTTTGTCACCCATCTATCCCGTCTCCAACAGTCCCAGTCTACAGTCTTTCCAGTCGCTCCTTCCATTGGCCAAGCCAACACCAACCCATATCTCCCGCTAGATACTTCAGCAGAGACTACCAACACAGAGCGAGACTTACAAGAAAATGAAAAAATGATTGAGCGCCATAATGTAGCTCTTCTTTGATCAACTATCAACAGTTTAGACAGATTCCCAATTTACACCACAAGGGTTGGTCACCCCAAACTAATGAATGCAGTGAACAGACTTAATCAAGTCAATGCCAGCCTTTGGGAGCTCAACAATTGATATGAAGACCTCCAACAGTTGGCTGCTGTCAGCTTCAAGCAACAAGGTGAATGGAATAACATCACCAACCAGCAATTGGAAGAGTCCAATTCTTGTGCCTGAGCCACTGCCGTCCATCTAGAAGGGATCACTCAAGAATCAAACACCTTCATGGATACTCAATTCACCCCTCTTTGCAACTTGACTGTTGCCTTGGCCCCCAACTTAGAGTCATCTGTTGTGCATCTTGAAGCTCAAGGGACAACCCTTACCAACCACCATTATCACATACAAGAATTAATGGAACAGATGAGTTATCTGTCTTGGGCAACTTCCGCACAAAGTGAGGTCCAACAACAGAAAAACACAGCAATCAGTCATGTGGATGCTGAAGTCACCATACAATTCAATTAAAATTGCACTCACATTGAAGAAGTACAACAACAATGTACAGAAGACCTAGCTACTACCACTGCCGCAGTAGTGGAACAGCTCACTTCCTGTAACCAAGGTGTACGTCAAGCACACACGGCCAACCATGACTTAACAGAGCAAGTAGGTGGGTTTACAGCTCAATTGGCCAACACCACTACTCTACTAAACCATCAGGGACAATTGGTCAAAGAATTAAGGGTGTCCACAACTACTCTAGAAGAACGCTTTGACCAATTAGCCATTGGGGACCCTACCACACACCCCCCCCAATTATTGGTAATATTCTCCACCATGGCTGACCCGACCCTGTTTGCCCTCCTCAGTACACCTCTCCCAACATAGCAAAAGGAGCAAATGCTATGCCAATTGGGAGTGCAGGTCCAAGAAGCCATTGTTTCTGCTACCAGAGAAGTCCAGAGAGCCACCAACGCCAGCCCTGCTGCAGACACCACCAACCTGACTACTCTAATAGTAGTAGCTCTAGTTCAGATTCTGGTTCTGAGGATGAATCCACCATCTCCTCCTCAACGTACCAGGAAGGAGTGCATCATGGCTCTAGTTCAAGCAGAACTAAGCCAAATAGCCTCTTCAAGACTAAGTTCTCAATGAACAGTCACATTGATATCCATATGTGGCTGGACACATTTGAGGAAGCTAACAAAGGATTAGGGTCTAGAGAGATGGGTCTAGCCTGTATTTGCATGCTGGACAAAGCAGTATTAGCAATCATCTCTCAAAATCTACCCAGAAATTATAAATATAAGGATGTAATAAAAGCTCCTCTTAAAGTCTTCAATTCTGAAGCAAGAGATAAAATTGACAGGAACAACTTTCTAGTTCTAAAGATAAAGAACTTTGAAGATTTCCCTCGCAAATTTTGATCCATGGTGAGTTGGTTACAGATGAAGAGTCTCATCAGTCCCAACAACTGTTGCTGTGCCCTCTGACATGCCTTGTTGCCATACAAGGATCTCTGACTCAAGTTTTCTGGCCAGATAAATGGTCTACACAATATCACTTTGATTGTAGAGCAAGTCTTTACTTTAGGACAGCTCAAAACTCAGTTAGACCGCCTAAAGCATACCAACCAAAGGGTCTATGCCACCCCCAAACCAACTCTAACTCCTGTCTACCAACCTTTGTTGTTGTACCCAAGCAATTCTAATACCCAGTCAACTCCATATCATATGCGACCCAACTACACTGGCTGCAGAATTTGTAAGGAGAAAACACATATGCAGAAGGATTGCCCTGACTTTGCTGTATACAAGAAAGTCCAAGAGATGTTTAGAAAAAGAACCCAGGGCCAACCTGGAGTTCATGTAGTTTCTACTGAGGACACAGTCCATGTAGAAGACTACTTTTCTTCCAATGAGGAGTCAAAAAACAAATAGGTGATGGACTCAGGGAGTCCCCATCACCTCTACCTAAACCTCCCCCCAACGCTCTAGCCAGTATTTTTGCTGTGCTATCAAACCCAATCAGTAAAAAATCAGTACAAGCCCAACAACTAGAGAAGAGACATGCTTTAATGGAATCTCTTAACTCTAGTATCACTAATCCTACCTCACGCCCCTACCTGTCCCAGCCTGTGCCCAACCTGCCCTTGACCGACTCTGATAGTGATTATGAAGATGTTCCTCCATATCCTGAAAATTCTTTTGTTAATGTGTCCCTTCCAATTCTGATGAAGACCTTCCTGAGAGTTCTACCTATGTTTAAGGATTGCTTGGATGCTCTACATGAGCATCTAAGGGACAACCCTTTATTTAATATCACTAATAATACAATCAATCCTTCCAAAACATGTACATGGATCCAACTCAAAGTCTTTGATACTCCAATTTGTGCCGTGGTTGACACAGGAGCACCAACAACAATAGTCTCCTCCCAAATTGTATCTAAGCTTTAATTTAAACCAGATTTGGCCTATGATGAAAGAATTTCTACTGCAGGAGACCAACAGACTATTGCTTCAGGTGCCTACAGTAGTATTCCATTGATCTTTGGAGAGCTAGTCCTAACAACAAGTGCTGTTTTGCTACAATCCTCCAGTTATGATATGCTAATAGGTACCAACCTGCTAAGAAGATATGATGCCATAATAGCCAGGGGTACTGGAACAGTAACCCTTATGGGCTTTTCTATTCCATTACTGTTTAATGACAACCAAACTTTGTATATGGTTTCCCAAGGAAAAGCCAACTGTCACCATACTCTAATCAAGTATCCACATGGTATCATGGGAATTCCTTATTGCCTTGCAAACCCGCATACCAAGACTCTTCAGTCCCATGCTAACTCAGCAACAGGCATTAAGTTAAAGGCTAATCATTCTATGGTGATAGAACCCTTCATGCAGGTGGTTATTAGCACAGGCATTCTGTTTGACGTTCCTCCTGGAATGTCTCTAAATGTGTTCAGTCTTCCTCACCTGTTGTTGTCCAAACCAATTGCAGCCCCTGGATTTTGTGATGAAGCCAACCACTCTGAGCTTAAGGTATTATTGACAAACTTGTCACCAAAGAATATTGTTGTCCGGAGACATCAACCAATTGCATACATTAAAATTGAGCCAACAACAGACATTGATTCTGTCTACTACATAGGAAACCTATTGGAATTAGGGATTTTGACAATGCCTCTGACTCATTCCCACTCAGTACTAGCTATCATTCCAAGTGAAGAGATGTCTGTTCTTTCTGAGGGGAAGATGTCCAAGTTTGAAAACTTTTAGATGAGTTCAAAGACATCTTTGCAACATCAAATTTTGACTTAGGTTGTGCAAAAGGAGTCAAACACAAAAATTAATGTTGGTGATTCAGCCCCTATCTACCAAAGGTCATATCGTCAATCACCCAAGGACAATGCAATAATTGGTGAAGAAGTGCAACAACTGTTAAGCACTGGTCTTCTGAAACCGTCAAGTAGTCCCTGGGCCTCTCCCCTCCTGCTGGTTAAGAAGAAGGATGGCTCAAACCAAGTTGTCATTGACTACTGACAGTTGAGCCAGATAACCAAGAAAGATAAATCCCCTCTGCCATGTATTGACAAAACACTGGACCAACTAGGCGGAGCACGTTTCTTCTAAGCAATGGACTTGGTCTCTGGTTACTGGCAATTACCAATGGTCAAAGAAGACCAAGAGAAATGCGCTCTAATCACAGCAGCGGGATTGTACCAACCAACTAGAATGCCCCAAGGATTAGCAAACGCACCAGCTACCTTCCAACAACTTATGGATAGTACATTTGCCAATCTTAAACTAAGTTGTGTTCTTATCTACTTGGACGACATAAATTTTTTCTCTAAGACATTTGATGAACATCTTAGTCACTTGAAGGAAGACTTCATAAGGCTTCAGAAGAAAGGGTTGAAACTCAAACCTTCTAAGTGCTCTTTCTTTAAGACTCATTTTGAACTTTTGGGTCATGTTATCTCCAGCAAAGGAATTAGAATAATTCCAGCAAAGACATTGGCCATAGCCCAGATGCCTTCTCCCACAGACATGAAAGGAGCTCAAGTAATCCTAGGTATGTCAGGTTACTATTGCTGATTTATTCCCAACTTTGCTGAAATAGCTCAACGACTCTTTCATCTGCTAAAAACTTCCACCAACTTCAGCTGGACTAAAGAATGTGAAGAAGCATTTCACTCCCTGAAAGATGTATTGACAACTAACCCTCTGTTAGTGTACCCAGACTATTCCAAGCCTTTTTCTATGCACACTGACGCTTCCAATGTTGCAATTGGTGCCGTCCTGTCCCAGACCAACAACAACAGCGAGGAACACCCAGTTGCTTACTTCTCAAGAACTCTTAATAAGCATGAACAGAACTATAGCACCACTGAACGTGAATGCCTAGCTGTTCTGTATGCTATCAAAGAGTGTCAACCTTATGTACATGGTACACACTTTACAGTAGTCACCAACCATTCAAGTCTAGTATGGCTAAGAAAGATGAAGGATCCAGAAGTCAGACTGGCAAGATGGGCCGCCAAGCTACAAAACTTAGACTTTGACATTGTTCATTGGCCAGGAATCAAACATGGAAATGCTGATGCCTTATACCAATTACCAATTGTTGCTGCATTAGGAGAGGACCTTGATAGTCTTTATGAGTTGATAAGTTAACCAGACCAATAGAGTTCCCTAGATGAGAAAGTAAAAAGGACACTTCAACAACTAAGTCAACACACATTCATAAAGGACGGTAAACTCTTCAAGATATATAAGGGTACTACTCTCCCTTATATTTGTCCTTCCAACTGACTCGCTTATCTGGATAACTTTAACCAACAATTAGGCCACACTGGGATACAACAAATGATGAAAAAATGTCAGACTACGTTTATTGGGAAAACATGATCACTGACATTGCAGAATATGTTGACAAATGTCTCCAGTGCGCTAGGTTTAGAGAAAAACCCAGCCAACACTCCTATTGATTCATTCTGCCTGGATACACTTTCCAGACAATTTCAAATGATGTTGTTGGACCACTTCCTAGCGCTGGTCCAGGAAAACTGAAGTACATCATAGTTGCCATAGATCACTTAACTAAGTGGGTTGAAGTTCAACCTGTTGCCTCTGCCAATTCTTTACAGACCGCTAAGTTTGTACTCCAAGAGATCATTGCATGACATGGTTGTCCTGCTACAATCTTAACCAAAAATGGAACTAACTTTGTCAAGGCTATATTGCCACAGTTACATGATCTGATGGGAATCCATAGTACCTCTTCAGCGCCCTACCAACCTGAGACAAACAGAGCTGTTGAAAGAGTTAATGGAACACTAGATAGGATACTGAAGAAACTAGCATACAATTGGCTTTCTCATGGGATATACATCTGTGTGCAGCTGTCATGGCTTACTAATTCACTGTACACTCTAGAACTGGTGTAAGCTCATTCAAAATGCTATATGACCGACAACCTGGACTCCCTATGCACTTGGTACCATTGAACGCCAACTGTAGTGAATCTACATACTCCCAACAATTGAACCTTTTAACCAATCAAATAATGAAGACTCAATCTCAAGCGTTCAACAGTCTAAAAGAATATCAAGTCAAAAGCTACTCACACAACCAGGTGAAACTATCTGCACTTCCAACTTTCCAAGTAGGTGACCGAGTTTTGATGTACCAACAACAACTTCACAGACCACAAAATAAGCTAGACAGCTTATGGACCTACCCCTGTGAAGTTATTGCCAAAGTAGGCTACAACTTCTAAAAACTTAAGGATTTAACTTCAGGACAACTCATCAATTGTGTCCATGCTAAGTTCTTGAAGGAATGTCCAGCCAGCTCTTACCAACTGACTGGACCTCTAGCTAAGGTTTAGGGTTTGCTCTTTTCTTTTCCACTTTTATTACCTCTATTTTCTATTCTATATCATACCCTTAACTTTATTATAAGTATGCCCCAAAGAAAAAACATAAGAAGAAAATTTGAAAGAAGAAAATGATCTTTATTTGCTACCCTGCTTATTTAAGGGAAACAACAAATGCCAGGGTATAGAGCACCTCACAAAGATGATGCATGATTGACACAGCCTTACCAACAATATTGATCTCCAAGGGCTTACTGGAGTCAACCTTACGGAAACTCATAAAGTCTGGGAATTTAACTTGGCCTAATTGTGCTACGCCAAAATTGGAGCCAAAAAGACCAAACACCAGAAGACCAAGGCTGGCCAGAAACTCTGACTGAGATCCATTAGACAACCAGCTATTCAAGAACTCAGCAAGACATTCCTTGGTTATTTTGGGGATCTCATCAGCTGACATGTCCTTCTCATGGGTTACTTCAAACAGAATCTCTAGAGTGAGAAGATATAAAAAACTCATTGATTGGCAATAGGTAAAGTTATTCTCCTGAGACATGGTGATGAAGAATAATTCCCGGTACTCTGCAGGATGACGCTTCCCTACTCTATTCTAAAGAGATATCACTTGTGGTGCCATATGATATTCTCCAGGCATAGCCCAACTAAGAGCCACAGGACAACAGATTGCAAGGACTTTCTCTTGTTTCTCCTGGCTAAGGTCCACATCAACTGCCTCTCAAAGAAACTGGTCTAATTCTACTGCATAAAATGTTGTTCCACCAACAAGGATGTGTTCTCCATACAACAAAGAAGAGGAATTGGTTTCTTACCATCTGGGAAGTCCACCTTAAACGCCTTATGAAGTTCTCTCCAGGAGGATCCCAACCAAAGGACGTTACTATCAAAATCCATTGGCACTGCATAACCCATGTTGGTGTCCTAAATATGGTTAATAGTTTATCAGTTCTTGTTGTTACCTCAGGGATTGGTTTCATAGTGCTTGGATTCAAGGCCTCCTTACGTTTCTTAGACATTCTTGCATTGACCAGCTTTTTGAAATCTAATACTTCTTTCTGGATGTCCTTGCTCATCTCTTTGATAGGATTCTTTCAATTGGTAGGCTTTTATTTCCTTGTAGTAGATGCAACTGGTTTTTGTGACACAACCTGAGGGTCTTTCTGGTCTGTTCTGTGGTTCTCTGCGGCTCATCAACATCAATCACCTTCTGGTAGCTACTTGAAGTACTTATTGACCAATTCCGTTGGCTGCCACTAGCAATGGATGTGATTTATTGTCAGAAATTTTCTAACTCCTCCATCTCCTTGGCGTAGTTATCTAGCATACCAGATACCTCAATTGACTCTTTTGTGATTGTTTCATTCTCTTCAATGACAGTTGACTGTTTGGCAACCATTTCTGCTACAAGCTTCTTGATGTCTTCCATCTTCTTGCTGATTAGTTCTATAATGTTCTGTATTTATAGTCTATTCATGTGGGGGGATGTGTGCTGAAACTCTTCACCAGTTGGTCGCTGAAATCCTGATTGTCATTGAGAGCTTCCTGACTGAATAGATCCAGATTGTCTTCTCTATGGGGTCATTATTCCGGATGTACATTGCATCAAATAGCTTCCGGATTGTCTGAACCAACAACTTGATTCTGGATTGAGACTTACACCAATCCCCAGTTAAGTTCTTTAACCAATTCTTTCACCAACTGTTGTTACAGATCAACCACACCGATTTTCAGCCTCATCCAACCCCTCATGCCACTGGGGCTGTTCCTCCTTCATCTGATTGCTGGGCTGATCTACCCCGTTCATATTTATTTCCCCCTCTTTTAACCCCCACACAATGACTAACTCACCTTGTGCTATCAAGTGAGTTATGGTATTTAAACTCCTTCTCTTCTTCTTAAATAAATATATATATGTTACCCCCCCTTATTTTTAGCTACACTATTGATAACTTCTTTGAGTGTATAATTAAGGACCACAAAGGCCAGTCTCCTCATACCAACTAAATTGCCAACTGAAGTTTGACTCTAAGTCACTTGTTGAGGATTTGCTTTTGAGTAGTTGCTATTGCTACTACTCAAAACCCTTTGTACTTCCCAGGTTCAAACACTTTTGTAAAACCAACTACCTGTCTGGTTTCTGACTTGTAAAGTACTAAGGCTGCCAACCAATCCTTTGACTAACTCTCATCACTGTAGTAAGAGTACCACAGGTGCGCCACTGAATTGCCCCTGAAAATTGGGCAGAACTGGTACCCAGCATTTACCATCATCCTGAAAGGGCTTTCTCACCCCCTGATCCTAGGGGACTCCTGGTCCCAGAGACACAGCGCTATTCTGAACTTCTGTAATCAAACAGCTGCCTTGAAGGGAGACAACTTTCTTGATGTGGTGCTGTTCCAGTTGGGACCAACCAGTAAGGAACCCAACACACTACTGACCCTGAGAATGGAACCTAGGGTGGGAAGTCTTCCTGCCCCCTTGGAGAAGTGGAGCCAAGTCTTCAGTGAGGAAGCAGCCACCCAGCTTCCCAGTCACTCAATCTACGACCACACCATTGACCTGTTACCTGGAACCCAACCACACCATGGCCCCATATACAGCTGCAATCACCACAAACAAGCAGCACTGAAGACATATTTGGAGGACATGACAAAAAAAGGGTTCATCCAGGTGTCAAAAAGCCCTTGCTCTTTGCCCATGCTGTTTTTAGGGAAGAAACATGGCAGGATGCGTCCCTGATAAACTACCAGAAACTGAACAATATCACTGTAAAGAACCGCTACCCCATCCCCAATGCCAACAACCTCTGTGATGTACTGACTGGAGCCCAGGTGTACTCAAAAATTGACCTCCAAGACGCCTTCAACCAGATCAGAATCAAAGAAGGGGACAAATACAAGACAGCCTTCAAAACTAGATATGGGTTGTACAAGTACTTGGTCATGCTGTTTGGGTTGTGTAATGCCCCCAGCACTTTCCAAAGGAAAATCATCACCGTCCTTGGCAAGTACCTTGACCAGTTCTGTGTGGCGTATTTGGATGATATCCTCATATACAGCAAAACACATGATGAACACCTACAACACCTTGATCAAATACTGGAGAAACTCTTGCAGGCCAACATATATGCCAATCTGAAGAAATGCAAATTCTTTCACTCTGAAGTTGAATTTCTGGGATATGTGGTGAAGACTGGTGGGTTTGTGATGGCGCAGGACAAAGTAGAAGCTGTAACAGCCTGGCCAGTACCCAAATGCAGAAAAGACGTGAGAAGCTTTTTGGGCCTGGCAAATTATTGCAGGGATTTCATCCAAAAAAATTCTCACATCACCCTGCCCCTGACCCGCCTGTGCTCTGACAAGGTTATCTTTGTCTGGACCCCGGAATGCACCACTGCCTTTGAGACCCTGAAGCTTGCCTTCACCTCTGCCCTGGTCCTTGTCATGCCTGACCCTGCTAAACCTTTTGTGCTGAAGACAGATGTATCTGACTTTGCGGTGAGTGGGGCCCTTCTTCAGGAAGGAGGGGATGGTATGCTACATCCTATAGCATATTACTCCAAGAAGATGCTACCAGCTGAAGGGAACTAACCAATATACAACAAGGAGATGTTAGCTATAATGAAGACATTGAAGCACTGGCGCAGGTATTTGTGCGGTGCTGAACATCTGGTAAAGGTTCTGACAGACCACAAGAACTTAGTCTACTTCTTTAAACCACGCCAGCTGAACCTATGTCAAGCAAGATGGGCCTTGGAACTAGCCAACTATACCTTGACCATAGACTACAAGCCAGGAAAGGTTAATGTGGTACCAGACACCTTAAGCAGGAGAGCCAACCTGATTCCCTCCTCTACAGAAATCAAGGACTGCAACACCCACACACTACTAGACCCCGCCAGCTTAGGGATACATCTGAAGTACCTAAAGATTGCCGCCAGCAAACCCAATGTGATAAAAGCCCAGAAACAGGACACCTACTCAACCGAGCTAGTTGAAGCCCTGCAAAGGACCCGGAATGCCATCACTCAAAGAAAGTGTATTCCCTGAAAGGTGCTACCCTGCTGCTCCACAACAGGATCTATGTACCCAAAGGCCCAACCCAAACAAACATATTGATTGACCACCACAATTCAGAGATGGCTGGCCACCCAGGTAGACACAAATTCCTCTCAAGTATCAAGCAGAACTACACATGGCCAGGCATGGACAAAGAAGTAGCTGCCTACATCAATGGCTGTGAAACCTGCAGAAGAACCAAGATGCCTCGCTCTAATCCAGAAGGATTACTGAGACCTCTGGACATCCCTGCTGGCCCCTGGAAGTCAGTGTCATTGGACTACATAGTAGAACTCCCCCTTCAAAATCATTTGACGCAATCCTGGTCATAGTCAACCGTTTCTCTAAAATGGCCTACTTTGTTCCGACCACTACCCACTGCACGGCAACTGAGACTGCCAGACACTTCCACAACCGCATCTTGACACAACATGGCACCCCAAAAAATTATCACTGATAGAGGACCCCAGTTTACCTGCCACTACTGGACCCAAGTGATGAAGGACCTTGGAATAAAACGTTGTGTGTCAACCTCCTACCACCTGCAGATGGATGGACAAACTGAACGGGTCAACCAAATCCTGGAACAATACCTCCAATGCTATGCCAACGCCAACCAAGAAAATTGGGCTGAGATGCTTCCCATGGCCCAGTTTACATACACCAGTAAAGACCACGCCTCCACTGGAATGTCCCTGTTCAAGGCCAATTATGGGTTTGATCCATCATGGGACCCTAGCATTGGCAGTAAGGAACATAACACAGCAGGACAATCTTGGATTGAACAAATACATGCCACCCAGGAAACCTGTCTAAGGAACTTGACCTGCACTTTTAAGACCTACAAAGTGTTTGCCAACAAGAAAAGAGTCCCTGAGAAACCTCTGGAAATAGGCAATGAAGTTTACCTCAACTCACGGAATGTTCCCATACACGTACCCAGTAGAAAGCTAGCCAACCACCGCTGTGGCCCTTACAAGATTGTAAAGCAAATAGGAGAAGTGGCGTACAAACTAGAGCTGTTGCCTACTTGGAAAATCCACAATGTCTTCCATCAATCACTGCTATTCAAGAAATAGGGAACCTCCCTCCCCCACCAGAAGAAAAAGACCAACCCTCCACCCATCCAAGAGGGGCGCTCAACCAAATACAAAGTAGAGTACATCCATGGACACCGCCTTCACTACAAGACCCCACAGTACTACGTCAAATGGGTAGGTTACCCCCCCCCCCAAAGAAAGCACCTGGGAACAGGTCTTCAACCTACTTAACGCACAAGAAGTCATACAGCAATACCTGGAAAGAGGGACCAGGAAGGAGGAAAGCACCAGGAGAGAAGGGGATGATGTCACAAGTGACAAACTCTTATCAACTATGCTTATCAAAAAGCCTCAACTACAAAACTCAAACCCCACCAGCCCGCAGGGCCAGTTGCCCGGCCGCCCGCAGTTTTTTGGGCTCAAAACAAAACAGATTTTGACTTTGGAAAATCTTTGAAGCTTGATGAACCAAATGTACCTACGCCAATACTATCCACACTAAAGTTTCTTGATAAAACAGCCAATTAACAGTGGGTCCAGCCACAGATCCCAAAATAACTTGGGCCCACTTGGAAGGGGAAACAGAGAATTTTCTCATAGAACGCAGGCCACCCAGAGACAACCAATCCCACAACCTGACTAGGGAATTTGAGCATTCTCAGTTTGAACCAGCCAATGAAATAACCCCCGCAATTGATGCCACCAAAAACTGGGAAGACCTGGTAATCAGGAAAACCCAGGCTGGTGGGAATTTGTGAAAGTTTTACCATGACAGATGGGCATACTTATACCCTGGGCCGCCAGGAAGATGCCCATTGCCATCCTTGCAATAAAGTGACATGAACCTTTGGTTCAACCAGATCATACCATACTTGTTATTAGTTTTACTTCATTTACAGTCTACTCCTTGTGTCCCTGCACCCCTGCTCACCTACCCCAAGAAACCGCGGACCAGATGCCTGATCTTTACCGTCCACCAGGAGCTCCCTTTGGCCCAGTACATTTTACTAGTACCCACCCAACCCGGCGTATTTGGAGTTTACTCTGGAGGAGATCCTCATCCACAACCCTGAAGCTAGAACTGGAGAGACTGAAACCGTCTACAGAGAAAGGCTTAATCACCATACCTCCTCTGCTATTCCAAGACAAGTATAATTTCCTGCCCACATATTTGGTTCCAATGACACTGCCCCTCACCCCGCGGCCCAACTGCCCACAAGAATATGTTGCCAATAATTAATCCACTTCCACTCAGATATTTGGGGTGATGTATATCACCCTCACCAGATTGATTGATTCTATGGTGCCTGTAAGCAGACCTTGGGCAGTCCTTGGAAAATTGTTATCTTATATTGTTAAGTTAGCCCCAATCTTGTGGTGAGCTCTCCCTGCTGGGCCTGCGGGCAGATGGCCCGCAAGTTCTCAGGAACCCCCCACAGGTTGGATCCCTGACACAACCTATAGGGAATCCAGCTTGTGGGCTCTACCACCTGTACAATTCTGGTAGTAGAGAACTAGATCACCTAATTGATACTCAGGGAGGGGGGCTCTAACAGCATTAGACTGGGAGAGCTCCAGAGCCTTAACCTTATAAGCAGTGGAGTAAGCTGTTGCCTGGATGTCAATGACACAATTGATTAAGTCTTTAATATGGGCCTCATGATTTGCAGACATATCAAATTTGATCAAAGGGGGTCCTAATATTGAGGGGGTAGCAGCCTCACGTCTATACAGCATGGCAAAAGGGGATTGGCCAGTCACCTGGGTGTCTACTAAGGAGGTAGGCAAAGAGGACAGCAGGGAGGAACATGTCCCAATTGGCAGTGTCAAAGAGCGTGAGTTTTCTCATGATGGATACCAGGGTGGATTTTGCTTGTTCAACAGTTCCATTGGTGGAGAGATTATATGGCGTGGAGAACAATTGGTTAGTCTCCATAGCTTTGACAATAGAGGTGATGAGGCAAGTGTCAAAACTGCAGGCTTGACCTGCCAGCAAGGTTCCAATCAAGCGGGTTTGTGACCCACAATCCAATTATCTGGTCATCTGAAGCCAGACTAGGAAGTCAACTCAAATTACCAAATCCAACAGCATGAACAGATGATGATCCTTCACGGTGGATACCTTGATTTGGCTCTTGACTCATTATCAGGATCAAGCCACCCCCTTCTTCCATCCAGCTGTGTGATCACCAATCTTGTTCCTACTATCCTTGATTCACATGAACTATATAATCACTATCTCCCAATAAAGATTATTATCTAGCTTCTAAATATTTTTCCCAGTGTAACTCTGCTAAAACAGCACAGTTACAACACTAGCATTAAAGTTGGTACCATTGTCAGAGAGCAGGACTTGAGGGAAGCCATGTTAATAGAAAATGTCTTGCAGCAAGAAAGTAGCCATGGTCCTAGCCAATATATCTTTTGTTGCTCTGGCTTCAACCCACTTGCTAAAGTGGTCTACAGCAATCAAGATAAACCAACATCCTGACCTAGACTGGGGGAAAGGCCCAATAGCATCAATACTCACTGTGTGGAAGGCATGCTTTGGAGGGATAGCTTGAACTGGTGTTGGGACAGACAAAGGCATTGGAGCTGACAGGGATGACAGGAGGCAATGACATTAGGGATCAAGAGGCGCATATTTTCCCAGTAGAAGTTTTTGCACAACCAGTAATGAGTCTTGGCTATGCCTCCATGGCCAGTGTCAATGTGATCTTAGAGGATGATGGCTATCCTCATGCTAGGGCAAACATAGGGTAGGTAGGCATTGTTGATCTTTTTGAAGAGCTGCCTATCACAAATTATAGTGTCCTTGGATAGTTTCTGTAGTGCCAAGCGGATTTCTTCTGGCTCAGTGGTCCAAGAGTCAGGATACCCTATTAGCTCATATAGTCAATCAGCATCAGCGTGATGGATAGCCAGGATTGGCATTCTTGACAGGCCATCAGTGTTCTGATGTTGGGCCCCAGGACGGTGTATCACAGTGAAATCATACCCTTGTAGACGCAGAGCCCAACACGCTAGTCAACCTTCAGGTTCCTTTAGCTGTTGTAGCAATTTGAGGGAGGAGTGGTCTGTGACTACTGTGAAGCGGGTTCCATATATGTAATGCCTAAACTGTTTTACCGTATGCAGCACCGTTAGACATTCCTTCTCAGTGACACTGTAGTTCTTCTTGTGCTTATTGAGGACTCTTAATGAGTAGGCTACAGGTCAATCCACACCTTCATTGTCAAGTTGGGCAAGGATGGCACCCACAGCTACTCCACTAGCGTAGGTATACAAGATGAACTCTTTATCATAATCAGGATAGACTAAGATAGGAGCCTCCTTGAGCTTGGCCTTCAGGGCTTTGAATGCTTGCTGTTGGCTGTCAGTCCATTCAAAGGGGACATTGCAAAGCAGTTGGACAAGGGGTTCACTCAAGCTCAGAAAAGTCAGGGATGAACTGTCAGTAGTAGTCCATCATACCAAGGAATACTTGAATATCACAAAGATTTGTGAGACATAGCATCTTGTCAATGGCTTCCACCTTATTATTAATGGGGCAGATTCCAGTTTGAGTGACTTCATGCCCTAGGAACTCAAGACGTTCCTTGAAGAAGGAGCACTTGGAGGGTTTGAGTTTCAAGCCAGCTTTGCAAATCTTGATGAAGACAGCCTTGAGGTGTTCCAAGTGGTCAGTAAAGATAGCGCTGAATACGGTGATATCATCAAGGTATACAAGAACACAAGAGAGCTTTAGGTCTCGTAGGATGGAGTCCATAGCCCGTTGAAATGTGGCAGGGGCATTGCAGGGTCCTTGGGGCATACAAGTGGGTTCAAAGAGGACTTCTGAGGTAATAAGCGCAGCCTTTTCTCAATCTTCAGGAGATAAGTCAGCCTGCCAGTACCCAAAGCTAGATCCATTGCAGAGAAAAACTTGGAACCACCCAGCTGTCTGAGAGCATCATCAATTCTGGGCAAGGGGTAAAAGTCTTTCTTAATGAGAGAGTTCAAGCTTCAATATCTATCACAATGCAATGTCCTCCATCCTTCTTCTTGAGAATCAGTAACAGGGAAGCCCAGGGGCTTTGGGAAGGAGCCAGTAACCCAGCGTCTAAAAGTTGCCTGAATTCCTTAGATACCTGAGCATCTTCCATCCTACTACAGCGGTATGGTTTGGCACAAAAGGGGGTGCATCCCCAGTATCAATCTGATGGATGACTTTTTTAGCTAGGCCATAGTTTGTAGGTCCAGAGGCAAAGATGTTGCTGAACTGATCAAGTAGGTCCAACACATCTTTTTGTTGAACAGGAGACATTTTGGGGAAACCAGCAGCGGTGAACAAGGAGAGAACTTGAGGATCATCCTCAGGTAGATTGAAATAACTGAAAGTTCCAAAGGGGTAGAGGGAGGCCACTTGTTCTGCTCCCAGTATATAGCCATGTCTCACAACCTGGCCTTGGGTCACCTGCATGGGCAGGGCCGTCAGGTTGGCAAGCAGTAATTGTACAGGCTCTTTATGGGTTTGATCAAAAATCCCAGGACACAGGCGGGGCTCTGTACAACTTAAGGATTCAGGTGAGTAAAGTTCCAAGAAGGACTTTTCAGGTAGCTCATAAGAAATCTGGGAATTAATCACCACTTGAGAGCCGGGGGGATGGTGATAGCTGCTGGCACTAGCAGAAGTACCCCTTCTTCTGCAGGGCAGGAAGGATAGGGGTACACATGTTGGAGGAGTGAGCTTATACTTGAGAGAGAAGATACCCATAGGGTACTCAAGCACACAAGTTTTAAGACGTTTTCCTGGGAGGTGTGGAGGTTCCTCAAAAATCAAAGGAACCTCATATCCCAAGAGCAAAAGGTATCCATCTTGTTAGTTTGCAATCCAGTTATATTCTTGGAGGAATTGAGTACCAACCAAGAGGTCATAGCTTTTGTTCTCTAGGACCACAGCGGGGGAAGCAATAAGGAGTTTCCAAAACCTCATGGGTAGAGCAGAGTAGTCACCAATGGCTTGAGTTTGGGCCATGCCAGCTGTGCTATAAAACTGTGTGTAGTTGAGGTTGGGGGACAATTTAAGTTTCTCCATTAGTTTGGAAGATACCACTTTGACAGGGGAACCCGTGTCCAAGATAGCTTTGATCTTAACCTTTTGGATTGATGCTTCCACACAGGTTGTATCTTTCCCAAAGGGAGGCAAGACTGCCAATACGTCTTGTGCAGCCTCTAGCTCATTTTCCCATTTAGCTAGCATGCACCTTAACGCAGGAATTTCTTTATATACAGTCTGTAGTGGGAGAGATACGGTTACATTGTGGAAAAGAGCTTTGACTAGCTTGGCTGCTTCCTCAGAAGAGTCAACCCAGAGGGGAGGAAGTGGCCTTGGGCTAGGTAAGGGTAAGCCACCATGAACTTAGCTTCACTTGCAGGTACTCAGGTTTTGTGTTAGTCCTCCCAGAGCAAAGCTTGTATGGTACAGTGATGGTTTCTAGAACAGCCAAGACAGAATAGCCATAACTATCAGAATCTTCACTATCAAAATCTTCAGGCTCTGAATCACTGGAGAGATTGTGAAATAGATGAAGGATAGTTGGGCCAGAGAAAGAGGGAGCTTCCTCATCAGACAGAGGATCTGGGGGAGACAGGGGAGATTGGTCAACAGAGAGCGTCTCTGTTTCTAAGCTGACCTCTCTTTTCCCGCCTGTTCCTTGGGATTACAACCTTCTACTCAGGGATTATTGCAAGTGCGCTAGTGGTACCCAATCTGGCCACAGTTATTGAAGCCTTGCCTCTTAGCCTGTCCACTAGTACCCAGAGTCATAATGCGCGGCATACAAGAGGTAGTCTCAGCATAATTGGCTTTATTCTCACGTATCACCGTACCTCCATGTGCCAAATGCATGTCTTATAGGAGCGTCTTAATACTCTTCATGGAAGTGAGTGAAGCCTTGTGTGTTTGTAAGTATAGACATAGAAGCTGGTTCACATTCAAAGCGTTTGAAAAAGCTGTGTAGGCTTGCCAGGGAGTTAACTGTTGACTAGTAATTAACTGCTGGCCTTCAATGTAGAAACAATCTGCAAACTCAGCCAAGGTTTCCTTGGGCTTAAAAGCAATGTGCATAAATACATCCTGCTTGACCTCCAAGCTGAGGTCTCCTCTGAACTCCTCAATAAGGAGGTGTTTCATATCCTCCCAAGTGACAATAGAGGGGGAGCTGGGGGACCACAACTTCCTGGCAAGTGGGATGGAGACAGGTAAGGATGTGTTCCTTCTTGAGCTCTTTGGTAGCCCTACATATTGAAGTTTTGTAAATGGTCAGAAAAGCAGCAATAGTAGAGGTCTTTGGATTGAATATCTGTTTG
This sequence comes from Entomophthora muscae, assembly GCA_014839935.2. Lineage (NCBI taxonomy): Eukaryota > Fungi > Entomophthoromycota > Entomophthoromycetes > Entomophthorales > Entomophthoraceae > Entomophthora > Entomophthora muscae. The sequence continues at coordinate 328,903 of QTSX02006434.1, read as the reverse complement.
AAGGTTGGCTTAGAGTTTGGGTCAATAGAGGAGGAAGAGGACTGGCTGTTTTTACCATGGTTGAGGACATTAATATGAGGGTTGCCCTCAAACTTGGATTCAGCAGCAGGTTGTCTAGCCCACAGGAGTCAAAGACTTTCCTCTAAAGTGTCCAAGGTAGAGCTGTTTTGCCCAGTAATGTCTCAAGCAGTGGCGGCAGCAGTCCCAAATTCATCAATCTTGATTTGTTGCACTGCCAAGGTGTTAGCAATCCCATTGACATGGGTAGCCAGAGAAGTGGTCTGAGCAACCAAAGGGGTGACTTGTCCATTTAGGGTCTTTTTAAAGCGGGAGAGGTTTTGTACCTCTCTTTCCAATGTGTCTTGCCTATCAGCTACATCATTTGTCACTTTAGCAATTTGATCTAGAGCATGCGCACAGTGGACCCAGAGTTGACCTTCTAGACCAGGGCAACAACCATGATTGTCATGAGCGTGAGTATTAACAACTTCATCTTCCTCTTCATCTTCAGATTCAGATGACAAATCTTCAGAATTATAGAGGCGCTGTCTTAAGTACTTGATTTCACCTTGTAAGGTAGCCACCTGATCAGTGAGGAAGGCAATACAAGGGTCAGGCATAGGTTTGACTGTAGGGGGGTTTTGCACAGAAGCTTGACGTCAAGTGGTAGCCTTGAGTTCAGCAATGGCCTCTCATACATTGGTTTCAAAATTGGATGGGGGCTTGACAGGAGGAGCAGGAGGAGTCACCTCAATATAGGCTACCCTGTCATCCACATAATTTTGCACCTGGTATAGAGTGTTGCCTAGTGCAGCCTTATCTAGACAATATTGATGCTGCAGGTGGCAGCCCAAAGTATTGACATGAGCTCCTATCAATTCAAGTTGTGAGTTGACATGCTCTCTGAATTGATTGAGCTCACTAACCAGAGTCTCAAAGTCCTGTCAATGGTTTAGCAGAAAAGCCTCAATTTGCTCACACCAAGATGCCTGATGTTTATCCAATTCACATAGCCAATCTTTTATGTATCCAGGGAGCAAGGAACAAAGGGAGTTCAGGGAGGTGGTTAAATACTTCTGTGATACCAACAAGTTGTGTTAGTTGTCAGAAATACAAGCAAAGAGACTGTGTGATCATTTTTGATAGGCCATATTTTGAGAATGGTTATTAAAGACGGTGGTGGCTATAGCATCTAATAGTTGATTCTGGGATTGTAAGGCGAGTTGGTGGTGAACTAAAGAAGGTTGGATGAACTGGTTGACTAGCACGCCAATAGTATCCATGGATTCCATCAACGTGGGGGGGACCAAAGTCCAAAAGGAAGGAGTACAGGTCTTCAGAAGTGTACCCAGGACAGAGGCCAGGGATAGAGTGCATTGCCACCTTGCCAGAATGAAGAAGGGAGAAGGCGGCAGCACAAGCTTGTTCATAGTTAAAGGAGAAAGCTGGAAGGGGGCCCATGCGGGCCTGGGAGACAGAACCAATACCATAGGATTTGCGGGGCATTGGTGATGTCTTCTTCTAGAGGGGGATAAGAAACTTTAGGTTGATTGGGTACTTCAGAAACAAAGGGAGAGGAACTAGAGAATGTGTGTGGGAACGGGGTAACCAAGGGGCTTGCAGCCCCTGTAGTGAGCACCATTTTGTTGTGTTTGGCTCCAGGGGACAACATCCTGGAGGACACAGCGGTAAATCTTTATTACAAAAGATTTGAGGTTTAAAGCTAGCCTGGGGTTAGCCTTCAGGGATAAATTAAGGGCATGTACCTTAATTTCCTGAAAAAACAAGATGTAAAAGTCCTTTTGGCAGAAAGGACAGGAAAAGCTTGAAGATTATAAAAGCCAACACAAATGTGGATAAACTTGTCTTTATTAGGAGTAATGATTCTACTTTAAATAGTTGACAAGAGACGGTGATCACTCAATAGGAAGACAGAGTGGCTGAGGGGGTCACATTGGAATGAGGTCATACCAGGATCAACCACTGACAGGTACAATTATCTGGTATGGGTGGATATTTAACCAGACCCATTTACAGAAGGCAGGGAATATCCAAACTTAAAGGCAAAACCAGCCAAATCTTTGCAACTATTATTATTTGATGGCCAGACCAAAATAGCATTGATTGCGCAATTTATGACAGCATGTTGCAGGGGGGACTAATTTGAACTTGTGGGCAGCAGCTCAAAACCTCTGCAGCTGGCAGTTGTGGCAGCTAGCTATGACTTCTGAGATCAGCAGGAAAAGGTTCTCCCAGAAGTAATTCTTTTGAAGCCAGTCAAAGGTCTTGGCAATGCCTCCATGCCCAGTCTCTTAATGAGCTTGCAACATCAACAAGAGGCAAAGACTGGGTCATACATAGGCCAGATACTGATCTTGTACCTTTTTGAAGATTTGATTGTCACATATGAGAGTATCTTTGAATAGCTTGGACAAAGCAAGTTGGACCTCTACTGTTTCACTCTCCCAAGAAGAAGGGTATCCAATTAGTTTGTACAACCGGTGTGACAGATCCAGGCATAACCAGTCATTCCTGCCATTATTCTGCCCTTGACTCTTATTGCTATTACCTTCCTGGGACGAAGCTTTGAGGAGCTTTGCCTCCAGGGAGGCAATTTTCTTGGATAACACATTATTGTCATCCCGCCAACAAGCCATGATTTCGACGCTTTTTCCTCCCGTGCTCTCAACGCCTCAATTTCACAATTTGCCATCTCTTTTACTTGTTGCAAGATTTCATTCCATTCTACCAACAATTTCCAAGCATCCCAAGCATAAATTTGGCTCCCTTGGATGGGAGTCCCTTCCTTTGCAAAGTAATTGGAGTACAGCTCTTTGAACACAGCCTTTACTTCTACAAAAGATTTGGCAGGAATAGTCTTAGTGACCTCCAGGCTGGTCCAGGCTTCTTCCAATGTACTTGTAGGAACCTCATTTCTTGCTGCAGCAGTTTCCACACAAAAGAAACCAAACTTACTCTCTCAAATTTTAACAAAGAAGGCATGACAATTGAAAAATAGGTGAGGGGAAAGCGTCAAAACCGACAATGAATATATTTTATTAATGTTTAACTGTTTTTGCTTATATACTGTTTGGGGCATACTCAGCTGAAAACCCCTCTGGTTCCTGAACCAACCAATGATTTGTGTCATGTGGCCTATAACATTCAAGTCATCCAACATAGATATTTACCTGAAAGATCACCAACAATTCTCAGCCAATGAGAATTGACCTACAATGGGCAGCAGTCACCTGACTCCATTCAACCCAATGTACCAATTTGGCATGGAGCTTCCCCAGCTCCCAGCGCCAAAACCCTGTGGATTGCACATCCTAAACTCAGCTATCAGTGTTCCAACTGGGAACCAGCTGATCAAACCTGAATTCCTAGGCATACTTGCCTTTATTTAGTTATTTTTGCATTTAATGGTTTTTTGCCTTTAAAACCCATTAAACTGCTTCAAAACTCAAACCAGGCACATCTCAAATTCATTAGGCCGTGCAGCGGCGCTTCTAACCCAGTAAATTTGCCAACATGGCGCTTTTAACCCACATTCTGGGGGCTTTCCCATGGTTAACTTTAACCAAACTTTTTGACAAAGACAAGACCATTTTAATATAATTAAATCCTCATTAATTATATCCTGTATTTATTAACCCATTTTGAGACGCCCAGTCTCCAAGATTGATTTGGCCAATCTTGCCTCAATTCTTTTAGTTAGCCTAACCTAACTAAACATCCATATTCTGTTCTTTTATTAAACACAGATATCCAGTTTCTAGGAACCTTTCCCTCAAGATTTCCACACAAACCTATCTATATGTAATAAACAGCAAAAACAGAACATCTTTGTATTTTGGAGCATTTATTTGGCTAAACGCTCAGCAGTGACTGTAGTACAGTCACAACTGGTCAGCCTATGCAGGATGTAAAGCAAGAATGGGCATTCTGGAGAGCCCATCAGCGTCTGGTGTTGAATCCCAGGCAATGGAGTACAGTGAAGTTGTAGCCTTGAAGACGTAGGGCCCATCTAGCTAGGCGCCCTTCAGGCTCCTTAAGTTGTTGTAACCGTTTAAGAGAAGCGTGGTCTGTGACAACTGTGAAGTGGGTGCCATATATGTAATGAAAAAACTGCTTGACTGTATGCAACATGACAAGGCACTCCTTCTTTGTGATGCTATAGTTCTTTTTATGCTTGTCTAGCATGTGGGAAGTGTAAGCCACAGGATGGTCTACACCCTTGTTGTCCAGTTGGGCCAGAATGGCTCCAATAGCTAGATTGCTAGCATTGGTGTACAGGATTTATTCTTTTTGTATATGGTGTACACTAAAATGGGCGCTTCTTTGATTTTCTGCTTTAGAGTCTCAAAGGCCTGCTGTTGGCTGGCGGTCCATTTAAAAGGAACATTACGCAACAGTTGGACCAGGGGCTTGCTAGTATCAGCAAAATCAGGGATAAATTGTCTATATTAGCCATCATTCCTAGGAAGACTTATACCTCTTTCAGGTTGGTGGGAAAGCATTTGGTTGATGGCACAACCTTCTTAGTCAATGGGCAAATCCCAGTCTGGGTTACTTCATGGCCCAAGAATTCAAGACGTTCTTTGAAGAAGGCGCACTTGGAAGGTTTTAGCTTAAGGCCATCTACTTGAATCTTTATGAACACCTCCTTGAGATGATCCAGGTGATTGGTGAAGGTAGCACTGAAAACTGTTTTATCATCCAAGTACACTAGGATGCATGACAACTTCAAGTCACAGAGGATGGAGTCCATGGCCCTTTGGAAGGTGGCCGGGGCGTTGCAGAGTCCCTGCGGCATACAAGTAGGCTCAAAAAGCCTTTCAAAGGTAATGAGTGTGGCTTTTTGACAATCCTCAGGTGATAGGTCAACTTTCCAGTATCCAGATGCCAGATCCATTGCAGAGAAGAACTTAGAGCCTCCAAGACGTTGGAGGGCATCATCAATACGCGGCAAGGGGTACAAGTCCTTCTTGGTCAAAGAGTTCAATTGGCAATAGTCCATCACAATACAATGACCCCATCCTTCTTCTTCAGGATGAGTAGCAGGGATGTCCAAGGACTTTGGGAAGGTGCCAACAGCCCTTTGTCTAACAGTTGTTTGAGCTCTTTAGATACCTGGGCGTCCTCTATACAACTGCGGCAATATGGTTTAGCACGGAAGGGAGGAGCCTTGCCATTGTAAATCTGATGGATAACGCCTTTGGCTAACCCATAGTTGGTACTGTCCTTTGATAAGATGTCAGAAATTAGTCTAGCAGGTCTATCACCTCTTTCTGTTGAATTGGGGAAACTTTGGAAAGTCTTGTGCAGTGAACAAGGATAGGTCTTGGGGCTCATCCTCAGGTAGGTTAAAATCTTGAAATATGTCATAGGGATGAAGAGACAGGACATCAGGAGCACTCAACAACTTTCCATATCTGACAACCTGCCCCCTAGACACAGTCATGGGGAGTGCACTCCAGTTGGCTACTAACAATTGAACAAAGTCCTTATGGGAGACATCTAGGATCCCAGGAAGAGATAAGGTTTGTTGTGTCCTAACAAGGGGTGAGAGTACAACTCCAAGAAGGTTCCTTCAGGTTTTTCATATGATATCTGTAATTCTAGGATGGCCTGGGCGCTAGGTGAGATGATGACAGCAGACGTGGCTAGGAGAGGGATCCCTTCAGATGCAGAACAAGCATTGGGGTGGACACTTTATGTTTGAGGAGTGGGTGCAATATTTGAGGTTGAAAACTCCAGTGGGATACTCCAAGGCACATGTCTTGAGCCATTTCCCGGAAACTTTAACCAGCTCTTCAAAGATCAGAGGGACTTCATACCCTATAATAGAGAGGTAACCATCTTTAAAGTTGATTATCCCATTATATTCCCTAAGGAACTGGGTGCCAACTAAAAGATTGTAACTCTCATTTTCCAAGACAACTGCTGGCGCAGCTAGAAGAAGTTTTTCCAAACCGCATGGGTAGAGCAGAGCATGCCCCTATAGTGCAGGTCATAGACACTCCAGCAGTGCCATATGACTGGTGATAATTAAGGTCAGGGGCAAGTTTGAGTTTCTTCACAAGCTTGGAGGAGACAACGTTGACTGGCAAGCCAGTGTCTAGAATGGCCTTGATCTTCACTTTTTGAATGGATATCTCTACGCAAGTGGTAGTGAAACCAAAGGGGGGAAGGACAGCCAAGATATCTTGAGCCTCTGCTAGTTCCATATTCCACTTCTCAATCATGCATCTTAACCCTGAGAACTCCTTATAAACAGTCTGGAGAGGGAGCAAAACAGATACATTCTTGAAGACAACGTCAGCAACCTCAGCAGCTTCTTCTGACAACTACACTAGCACAGGGGACCTCTTAGCCTGAGTGAGTTAAGGGTAATAGACAATCTCTTTGGCTTCAGGCAAAGGCTTAGCGGTAGTTGTAGTCTTTCTAGAGCGTAATTTATAGGGGACCGTAATGGTTTCAGGAACAGCCAGAACAGAGTAGTCATATGCATCAGCGTTGTCAGTATCAGAGTCATCCAGGTTAGAGTCATCAGAGATATTGTAAAACAAGAGCAGGATAGGAGGAGCCTCATTATCAGCAGGCTCAGAGTCAGCTATAGAGGGGGGATTGATAGAGACTGGGAAGAATTGTCAACCAAGAGCGTCTCTGCCTTTAGGTTGACTGCTCTTTTCCCGCCTGCTCTTTTGGATCATCTCCTTCAACCCGCGGGTTGGTGCAGACTTGAGAATGATGACCTATCTGACCACATTTGTGGCAACCTTGGTGTTGAGGAGGATTTTGCAAGTTCATGGTAAAAATGTGAAGACCACGGGAAGAAAAACCAGAGTTAGAAGTAGTCAACCTTCCCTAACAACTGCTCCAGAGTGGGTAAGGTGCATATCCTGCAACAGCATCTTTATGCTCTTCATAGAGGGGAGCATAGCCTTATGGACTTTGAAGTGAAGACACAGAAGCTGGTTAACTTTGAGGGCTTGATTGCAAGCCATGTAATCTTCATGGGCTGACAATTGTCTTTTTGTTATCAGTTGCTGTCCTTCCATGTAGAAGCTGTCTGCAAACTGGGCTAGCGTTTCTTTAGGCTTAAAAGCAATATGCATGAAGGTATCCTTCTTTACTTCCAGGCTAAGATCACCACTGAACTTGTCAATCAGAAGCTTCTTCATATCTTCCCATGTCTCAATGGAGGGCAGCTCAGGCACAACCACCTCCTGGCAAGTCAGATGTAGACAGGTCAGAATGTGTTCTTTCTTAACTTCAGTGTGAAGCTCGTCTTGTGGCAGTTTCATAGATAGTTAGGAAAGCTGCAATGGTTGAGGTTTTGGGATTGAAGACTTTCTTAAAGATAGGCTTGAAGTGTGCTTCAGGAGTTGGGCCACCATTGTTGCTATTGAGTACATTTATACGCAGGGAAAACTCTGCTTTGGATTCCGAGGGGGCTGTCTAGCCCACAGCTGACAAATACTTTCTTCAAGGGTAGTCAGGGTCTCAACAGCGCGGGCACCCATATCAAAAGCTTGAGTGGTCTGTTGTGCAGTAGTATCTAAGTATCAACCTTGGGTGATCACTATTGTGGAGAGCTCAGCCAGTTGAGAAGTAAGGGATGGCCCCACTGTGAGGCAAGGGGCAAACCTATCATTCACAGAGTCAATCACGTCATTCATCTTTTGTATGTCTCTATCTAGCTCAGTATGGTCCCACTTCAATTGATCCACCTTGTTAGCAAGGGAAATTAATTCCCTAGTGCATTGGATTTGAGGAGCTCCTGGTAGCCAGGGCAGCAACCATCTTCATTGACAACTCCAACTGGACTAGCAGCATTTGCCATAATTTCATGTAGGGCGGCAAGTTCTTGCTGTAGCTCCGCAACTTAAGCAGTCAATCCAAGCACCTGGGGGTCAGGTTGAGGAGCTTCAGCAGGACGTCCTTAACTGCAAGCAGTTGAACATAGTTCTCAGATGGCGTCCCAAATTCTTTGCTCTCAATCTACCAAGTCATCAGAAGGGGGAGAGGGCAGAACATCTGGCTTGGGCATAGACAAGTCATTCACTTGACTCTGGAGTTTGGCTATAGCAGCAGCAGTGGCAGCTCTCTCTTGGTCAAACACCGCACTGAGTTCATTAAGGCCACTAACAGCAAAGTCCGCTACCTGCTGTAGTTGTGCAAAGGAATAAGTGCTGAATGCATTGAGCTGTTGCACAAGTTGTTTGAAGTCAGTGAGATAAGCGTTTAAAGTGAATTTTACTTGAGTTTTTCAGGGTTGTTCTAGCTGGTGAAACTTGTGTAGACGCTCTCTCACGTATTTGGGGATGAACTGGCGCATTTGTTTGATAGAATTAACCAAACAGGTCTGTGACAGATCCAGGCCTAACCAGTCCATCCTGCCATTATCCTGCCCTTGACTCTTATTGCTGTTACCTACCTGAGACAAAGCTTCAAGGAGCTTTGCCTCCAGAGAGGCAATTTTCTTGGATAACAATTTATTGTCATCCCGCCAACAAGCCATGATTTTAACGCTTTTTTCCTCTTGTGCTCTTAACGCCTCAATTTCACAATTTGCCATCTCTTTTACTTGTTGCAAGATTTCATCTCACTCTACCAACAAGTTCTAAGCATCCCAAGCATAAATTTGGTTCCCTTGGACGGGAGTCCCTTCCTTTGCAAAGTAATTGGAATACAGCTCTTTGAACGCAGCCTTTACTTCTACTAAAAATTTGGCAGGAACAGTCTTAGTGACCTCCAGGCTGGTCTAAGCTTCTTCCAATGTACTTGTAGGAACCTCATTTCTTGCTGCAGCAGTTTCCACACAAAAGAAACCAAACTTGGCTCTCTCAAATTTTAACAAAGAAGGCATGACAATTGAAAAATAGGTGAGGGGAAAGCGTCAAAACCGACAATGAATATATTTTATTAATGTTTAACTGTTTTTGCTTATATACTGTTTGGGGCATACTCAGCTGAAAACCCCTCTGGTTCCTGAACCAACCAATGATTTGTGTCATGTGGCCTATAACATTCAAGTCATCCAACATAGATATTTACCTGAAAGATCACCAACAATTCTCAGCCAATGAGAATTGACCTACAATGGGCAGCAGTCACCTGACTCCATTCAACCCAATGTACCAATTTGGCATGGAGCTTCCCCAGCTCCCAGCGCCAAAACCCTGTGGATTGCACATCCTAAACTCAGCTATCAGTGTTCCAACTGGGAACCAGCTGATCAAACCTGAATTCCTAGGCATACTTGCCTTTATTTAGTTATTTTTGCATTTAATGATTTTTCGCCTTTAAAACCCATTAAACTGCTTCAGAACTTGAACCAGGCGCCACTGCAGCGCCCAGCAATTTTCCCAGGAGGCGCCCAGCGCCTGAGAAAATTTGATAGCGGCGCCTTGGCACATCTTGAATTCATTAGGGGGCGCTGTGGCGCCTCTAACCCAATAAATTTGCCAACAAGACTCTTTTAACCCAAATTCCAGGGGTTTTCCCATGGTTAACCTTAACCAAACTTCTTGACAAAGTCAAGGCCATTTTAATATAATTAAATCCTTATTAATTATATCCTATATTTATTAGTTAATCTTCCTGATTAACTAACCCATTTTGAGACGCTTAGTCTCCAAGATTGATCCGGCCAATCTTGCCTAAATTCTTTTAGTTAGCCTAACCTAACTAAACATCCTTATTCTGTTCTTTTATTAAACATAGATATACAGTTTCTAGCAACCTTTCCCTCAAGAATTCCAAACAAACCTATCTATATGCAATAAACAGCAAAAATAGAAAATCTTTATATTTTGGAGCATTTATTTGGCTAAACTCTCAGCAGTGACTGTAGTACGGTCACAAGGTCTGGGAGGTGACAGAGTTGCACTGATTGTCAGATAATAAGAAAAACAGGGAATGAATTCACTGTTGGTAGGCCGCAAACTGGTCCCAGTGATGAGTAACTGCGTCTGCAGAGACAAGATTTCTTGGATGTGGAGCCCCAACACCATTTGGTGGTGGGCTAGGGCAGGCTGCACAAAGGACAATAGTAAGTGCTCAGCAAGCCAGCCGCTGAGTTAGATGTTGTTGAAATTAAGGAGCCACAGTTAATTTGTAGTATTCAGCCCAACTGAACTGCAACTGAAGGCAAGGGATGGCTCCTTCATAGGCTATCCCAAGGGCTACCAAAATGACTGTTCTAAGTCAGGGGTACCCATGGGGTAAGCAACTAGGCAGGGACCATTCCCAAGGTTCAGTATAGTGGGGGTAATAGGCAGGTTGGCAATATCTTCCTCAATAGGAGGACTGGTAATTTCAGGTGAAGTTGACTCTTGTATAGGCAGAGGCAAAGGATCTGAAAACATGGATGTGAAAGGGATAACCAAGGGGCTTACAGCCCCTGTAGTTAGCACCATTTTTGTTGTGTTTTGAGGCACGGCACAGACACACAACAGGAAATCCTAACCTTAGGATTGGATTTGTACTAAGTCTCAGTTAGATGAAAGGGAAGGCTATGTGTTTACCTTGTGGCCCTGGAAGAATAGTCTCTACTAGTTGTGGCTAGAGAGAGACGCAGAAGTACAGAAGACACAAAGATAAAAATGTGAATAGAACTTAATTTTATTGATGAATAGGAAAATGTAATATATAATGGTTGGCAATACCACAAAACACTACCAGGACAGTAGGATCACTTGCCACCAGCATCAGCGGGGAAAGTGAGTTGTGCAGGATCAAGAAACCAAACAATTGTACTTCCTTATTCAGTCATCAACATATTTTGTGAAGCAAAAGCAAGAGACTTGTCTTTGAAATGGCCCACCAAAGGCGAAATTAAGACATGGCAAATAGCAGTATTCACAACAAAAGTGTAACTGAAGCATAACCCATCTGCTGCCTTACGCCCCAAGATGATAATGTGTTAAAGGCCTAATTTGACAAAGCTCTTGAAAAAGGGCTCATCTGAACTTCAAAATCTCCTTTTAACATGGCTGTCTTTTTTGTAGCAAAGAAAGATGCAGGACTCCTCCTTATCACAGACTAAAGGGCGCTCAATGAGGTCACAATTAAGAACAGGTTTCCCCTGCCCCAGTTTGATGATCTTTTTGACGCCCTGGGGGTCCCAAATCTTCACACAAATTGATTTGATAGCAGGCTATCACCAAATTCATGTGAAGCCTGAAGACATCCCAAAGACCGCGTTCAGAACCAAATATGGATTCTTTGAATGTGTTGTTCTCAACTTTGGCATGACAATGCCCCTAGCATCTTTGTGACCTTCATGAACAAATTCTTCATGGAACACGTTAGAAAGAGGGCTATTGTCTATCTTGATAGATAATCATATAAGCCCAACCATATACAACACTTGGAAGATGTCAGGCTAGTTCTATGCAACCTCAAGGATAACTAAGTTATAGTCAAGCCCTCAAACTGTGACTTTTTCTTAGCAGAACTCCCATTCTTAGGACACATTATCAGCAAGGAAACTATAAAAGCAGACCCAAAAAAATACAAGCCATAAATGACATGCCAGAACCATGGAATAAAAATGAACTTCATACATTCCTAGGCATGTTAGCATATGTTAGGATATTTGTCCCGGACTGGGGTGCCTTGACTGATTCCTTATCTGCAATCACCAGCAAGACAACCAAATTTATATTGACACCATTTAGAGATCAGCCTTTTTGGCAACTGAAAGAATGTATGGTCACCACCCTCATCTTATAATACCTTAGTCATGATGGAATATACAAGTTGGAAACTGATTCTTCCAATTACATAATAGGAGGTGTACTCCAAATTTAGACTGCAGAATAGGACTTCCTCTCTGTAGTATATGAGTCAAGAAAGCTGTCTGGTGTGAGCAAAGATACCCAATACATGAAAAAAAACTGATAGCTATTGTCCACTTCCTAATGAATTGGCAATGCTACCTAGAAGGTGCACAGATATTCAAAGTTCTAACCAACCACAATTCATTGGTATTCTTCAAGACTCAACAGCACCTATCTAGGCAAAAATTCAAAAGGATGAGCCTCATACAAAGGTACCCCATGATAATTGAATACAAACCAGGCAAAAAATTTCTTACTGCGGACATACTATCAAGGCTATACTGTAAAATTTCCTATGCACTGGTGGAGACCCTGATTAGCCCATGTTGATTATTGGGAATATCTGAGAGGGGTTCTCACCTGGTACACCAATGGACATCCAAGAGAAAGTCCATAAGAACAAACACCTGTTCAAAAACGTATATGGTACTCCACACTGTATATTACCAAATGGTGATACTGTACTCTATGTCTTTTCAACACAAAGGATTTACAAAATCCTTTGATACCACAGAGATTTGGGACACACTTGTGATAGAAACTTGCATAATTACCTCAAGACACACTACTGGTGGCTCAACATGCTGAACAGCATCAAGGAAGTACTAGATCAATTTGAAGTCTGTGAAAAGTACTCCTGCTCTAAGGCACCCCCAAGTCAGTAATACCAGTATCAATCATCCAAATTTTTAAGGTGTGGTCACTGGGTATTGTGGAAACAATGCCTGGCAATAATAAAGAATAAAAGTACATTATCACAGCTATCAACTATGCAACTAAGTAGCATGTAGTATAAGCTACAAAATAACATAAAGAAAATTATATAAGACATTTTATTGGTAAAGAAATCATAGCATAAATTGGGAAGTTTGAACTTCTAATCATAGACGGAGGCACTGAACTTAAATTCATTGACAGCAATATCTACCTTTCCAAAAACGGAATAAAACACTTTTGCTAGTCCCTATCACTCACAAGCCAATGGAAGAGTAGAAAGACTGAACAGATCCCTTGTAGAAGCCACCAGTAAGTTGTTTGCCAATAATCCAAAAGCCTGGGTCAACATGCTGCTAACAGCACTTATGGTGTTCCAAACTCAAGTCAACCACAATACAGTAAAAAGCACTTATGAACTTGTCTATGGGCACTGACCCGCCATTGTTAGTACTACCATAGGACCACAATGACCTCTGCCCAAGAAATTACCAGACAACAACAATCCAGGCATACAGTGTACCATAAAAGATCAGGAAGACAAGGAAAAGGAAAGGATTGAGAGAGAGTTAATACCCCTCCAACAAGAGAAATTCCAAGTCAGGGACAAGATTTGGGTTGTAAACCATGATTAACAAAAACTAGACCCAGGTTTAAGAGGACCAGGATAGTCATGGGAGTCAAGCCAAATAATAACTACCTCATCAAAGGTATTGGCGCCAGGAAAGAACTCAAACACATGCATCATTACTGCCTCTGCCTTTGCAAAGCAAGAATGGTGCAACCAAATTCCCGGCTCCTGGTACCCAATGCCAAACTGGATTAATACCAAGCGTAAATCCCCAACACTCTCAAGAAAATTCCCAAGGTTCTACCTTCTAGTACCCCAGGGAAAGAAGTCATAATATCTTTGATTACTCCCTATTTAGAAACTAATTCCCTGAGTAACCTTCCAAATGATTCCCTAACTAGCCAGTAAGACAGTGGCACTGTTATCATTTGGCCATTTATTACAGGGATCAAACATTTTGAGTCTTAAGCAGAACACAACTTGAACAAGCCTTGTGACTTAAGAGGAACAATTACTCAGATAAGCCCCATGACTACCATTATATATGGACAGTATGTGGCTTTCTATGATACTGTATAATCCTCTATATTCATATTAAATAAAGTATTATTCTCTTCTTCATTTTCCCCTTTATCTTGTTTATTATACTTCCAAGAAGTATATACTTAACACTGGTATAAGAGACTTGAGTGACAGGCATTGAGAGTTAATTTTGTCTGGGATTATAGCTGCTTTTCCTGGATTGTTATGTGGGACTTGAATGGCTGGCACTGACGCCTTGAGAGGCCTGTTTTTTGGCCTAAACATACTCATTTTTTGTTCTAGGTCCATTACTGGACCCTCTGGGACATCATTTTTTACATACTTCCCTATGTTTTGTTGCAGGATATGGTTCTTTATGGGATGGTCTGTCCATAAAAATAAAATAATTTTATTTGAGATAAAAGTTTTATTTTATTTATATATTAGTTTAGTTTTGGGTTATAGTTTACTCTTTGTTTAGCCATGAATAATATCATTATTTTTATATTAATGATTTTTATTTTATTATTATTTTACTTGGTACTGCTTTAGAAAAGTTTAAATTTGGTTCTTATTTTTACGTCTAAGAAAGGTAATAAAAAATTGTTTTTTATTTGGTTTTAGTCATAATAGAGCTTCTTAATTTGGGTTGGTATTTTCTAGTTTACTTATTGTACTGTAAATTCAGAACCTAAACATAAAAATGCATGATTGTCAAATCTTTGGTCCAAATTTCACATCACTTTTGAGGGCAACTCAGCTGAGTGAAATTAAAATATTTAATAAAATCAACTGTTGAGGGTCTGGATGTATGAGTATTCCGGCGCCTGCCATCACACCTAACATCCAGTCATTGCCCAATTTGGTGCCTTCCAATATACTGTTTGACATACCAGAAATGACAAAAAACCAATATCACATGACTGTCCAGGTATCCAACAACTCAAACCCATCCAGCACATGACCAGCCCCTGGGTTTGGTCCAACTAATATCCCCGCCACAGCTAAACCTATTTAGGTCTAAAGTACCATCCAATAAAATATACTTCTTCTCCTCCTACTTTTATATTCAAAGTTTCCCCAAAAGGCGCTCCTTATCACTGGTAGAACTATGGTTTTCAACCACGTCAATGAAAGAGAAAATGACTGAACAAAACCTGCCTACCTTTGCCCACATACTCAACCAGGCCACATCCCAGGAGACCTGGAAAACGTACTTCTGTGCCCACAACATTGACAAAGATATTCCTAGTGGATGTACCATATTTGAAGGTCTGGTCATGCCCAAAGCATGTGCCAAGATAATTCAATACAGTTGCTCTCTTCAACTACAAAAAAACGCATAACCACCTATCACAGGTGAAGTTACCAACATCAAGTACACTGGTATTGACAAGTTATTTGATAAAAACAAAGAAAACTTCATCAACTGGCTAGACCACACAGCCGCTAAACTCTGCGTTAGCTGCATCCCTCATGAGAATGGGTCCAGGAAGCCAGCAAACGCCTATACAAGGCTGCAGCTAACTGGTTTGCCACCTGGGTTGGCTCATAAACCAACGACCAGCTTGACAACTGGGAAGAGTTCAAAGCTGACATCACCCACAATTTCTGCATCACTGAATTCCTCCAAGACATTGCAATACAGCTCAGCAATCTTCCTCAGAAAACCACTATCACAGCTTACGCCAATGAATTTGAGGAAATACACCGCAAAACCCAGAACCCAGCGCAAGCTGACAACATACATAATAGAGCCTCATTCATCAACAGAATAAAACCCTCTGTTGCTGCCCTCATCTGCCCAGAAGTGAATACCTCCATGCCTGCGCTCATTGCTGAAGCCAAGCGCGCTGAAAAACGCACCAACATGGAATATGCTGCACGCAACGGCAACCGCTCCTCAAACGACAATGGCAGAGAAAACGCCAATGACAATAAATGCCAAAATACCAACCATAACAACAGCAACTCCAATTGTAACATCAGCAATCATAGCCAAAGCGCAAACTGCAACTGTCCCAAGAAAGAGGAACACCTCATGTATGTCTGCAAGACACTCAATTGACTTGCAAAGCACAAACTATATACTAAGCCTAGTAAGTGCCAATTTATGAAAAAGGAACTCTTGTTCTTGGGCCACATTGTCTCTGACAGTGGCATCAAAGAAGACCCAGATAAAATAAAACCCATAAATAACATGCAACGCCCCACCTCTGTGAAACAAGTTAGATGCTTTCTGGGTATGGTAGCTTACCTAAGGAAATACATCAAAGACTGCAGAAAGCTCACTGCACCAATCAATGACCTAACCAAAGGCAATGTCAAAAAGAAATTCATCTTGTTTCCAGAATGCAACAAGAATTTCCAGCTCTTAAAACAAGCTTTGATTGAAGCACCAATCTTGCAATACACTAATAACAACAGGTGCTTCAAGCTTGAGTCAGACGCTAGTGACACCGCCATTGGCGCAGTCCTACGCATCTGCCAGCCAGGGCAGCAAGACTTCCTGCCAGTATGTTATGAAAGCAGAAAACTAACAAACACTGAGCAGAGATACCCAATACATGACAAAGAATTGCTAGCAATATACCACACATGCAAGAAATGGAGATGTTACCTCAAAGGACACTTAAACGTCCAAGTGCTAACTGACCACAAATCCTTAATCTATTTCAAAACTCAGAACGCACTTGTGCAGCGCCAAGCAAATGGATGTCCTTGCTGGAACAGCTTAACCTGGACATCCAATACAAAAAGGGGCAGAGCTGGTCATTGCTGATGCTCTCTCTAGGCTATGCCAGCTAATAGAGGATCACCCTGACCACCTGGACCCTGACTGGCCCAACCTATACAACACTGAGTACAAGACAAAGGGAAAGAATCCCTCCACACTTCATTTAACTCACAATACATTATTAAGGAATGAAAAACACTTCCACATATCAAATGGCACAGTATACCAAATCATCAAAGATAAACACATTCCATACATCCTACTTGCAAAAGATTTGACACTATACTAAGACACCATTGCCTGCTAGGACAAATAAAGGCTAACAGCCTATATCTCATACTGAAAGAGATAGTATGATGGCCCAACCTGAAGCAAGACATAATTGATGTTCTAAAAAAGTGCACAGTATGTGAAAAATACGCCAGCACCAAGGCACCACAGCCAACAGTTAACCCAGTACCTGACCCTGAACCATTTAAGGTTTGGACTGGACGTAGTGGGACCCTTCCCAGAAACCAAAACAAATCAATGTTTTCTAATTGTAGCCATTGACTTTGCCACACATTGGCCCATCTGCTGGGCAACAAAAGATCACAAGGCGGAAACAATAAATTGATTCATCAATAAAGCAATCATAGCAGACTATGGCACTCCAGACTACATCATAACAGATGGAGCAAAGGAGCTAACAGGCCACGTAGTAAATGACAATCTAAAAACAAAAAACATCAAACACTCCACAACCTCGCCCTACAGGCCACAGGCCAACAGCAGAGTTGAATGCCTTAACAGCAGCATTATCAGAACCCTGGAGAAAATAATGGATGGCAAAGCCAAAGACACATGGCTGCTATACATGAAACATACATTACTAGTATCCTGGGTTTGTACCAATCAAGGGACAGGCTACTCACTGTTTGAACTAACATATGGGTACAAGCCAGAAATAGTCACCTGCAATAACCAGCCATATGTAAAGATCCCCTGGGGAAACCTCCCACAGTAGAACAGAAACCAGCTCTACAACACATACACCTCAAAGCCAAACTGGCTGAAATAAAGAGACTCAAAACTCAAAAGGTAACCTCAACAAAGGACCCACTCCCCATCAACTCCCCCGTCTGAGTCCTAGCTGAGAACAGAAAAAAACTAGGCTCAGTACACAGGGGACCAGGAAGAATCATCAGATACCAACCAGACAGGAACACTTACCTGGTTAAGTTCCAGGGTGCCAAAGAACCCATCACCAAAAAGTACCACAGATCTTGCCTCCGCCCTAGCAAAGGAGAACACTCAACCCAGTTGCTGCCCACTAGTAAACAACTCAAGGAACATCAGGCGGCAGCCGTCAAGACAAAGCCCCCTCCTGATGTACCCAAGTAACCCCTTAAGGGAGGGTGTTTTGAGGGTCTGGATGTACAAGTATTCCAGCGCCTGCCATCACACCTAACATCCAGTCATTGCCCAATTTTGTGCCTTTCCAATATACCATTTGACATACCGGAAATGGCAACAAACCAATATCACATGACTGTCCAGGTATCCAACAACTTGAATCCATCCAGCACATGACCAGCCCCTGGGTTTGGTCCAACTAATATCCCTGTCACAGCTAAATCTATATAAGTCTAAAGTATCATCCAATAAAATATACTTCTTCTCTTCCTACTTTTATATTCAAAGCTTCCCCAAAAGGCGCTCCTTATCACAACCATTTAATTTGACTTTTTTGATTTATTTAAATTGGCAAATTTTAAGTTCCCTTGAGCAGATAACTCACCTAACAAAAGACAAAACACAGCAAACAATTACAGGATATATGAATCAGAAATTAAGGATTCTAATGTATAAATTGAGATTTCCTGTATGTCAAACAAATCATAGACATCATGTAAAAATTAACCAATCTGAAATAGCAGGATTGTCAAATCCAAGAACCAAATTTCAAAAAAAGAGGTGAATTTGAAATTAATATAATTTATGGGTGTCTCAAAAAGGATGCTAAAAGATCTAGAGTAGATTTTTGCTAACTCTTTTAGGAATCATAGGCATTCTCAAAATTACCCTATTACATTTTAGGACAGCTAAAATTAAGATGCTTGATTACAGTAGATTTTAAAAAATGCTGATAAAAAATAAAATTATATATTAAAATCTATTTTATCATGGGTCTTTTCCTTGATGTGTTGATAGCTCATTTGCTGTTGATAATGTTCTTGCATTTAATTAGATAGTTTCACCTCCGGTTTCCTTGGCAATAGTTAATTAAGTTGCCTCTGCAACCACAGCTGGTCTTGGGGAATCAACTTAATTACCTATTGTCAAGGAAACTGGAGGTGAAACTATCCAATTAAACATTAGCACATTATCAACAGCAAATGAACTATCAACACATCAAGGAAAAGACACCATGATAAGATAAATTGTAATATATAATTCTATTATCTATTAGCTTTTTTTAAAATCTACTGCAATCAAGTACCTTAATAGCAATACATGAATACATAGTGTAGTAAACTGATTATTTATCTTTTTCATCTCTCCTTCCTCAAAAAAAGTTTGTTTGACCCTTAGCTATGCCAGAGGCCAAAAAGCTTTTAAAAAATTTGTGTCATCAGGAGGGTAGCTCATATATCATTATATGGTTTTGTGGTGGCTATATTAGTGATTTAGAGTGCAGAATATTGCATGATTTCCAGTTTAGACAATTTTAAATTTCACTTAATTTCATGTCTAAACATTGTTGTTGAGATTAGATTTTTCATTTGATTTTATCCAGAATGGAGCTTTTTGATTTGGGTTGATTTGTCCTAGTGTGCTTACTGTACATTAAATTTGGATTCCAGTTTCTGCAATTATTATCTGAGTTTACTAGTGGCATTCCAAAGTGATTTGAAATTTGGTTCTTGGATTTTACAATCCTCCAATTCCAAAAAACATAGTAAACTTATTTTAAACAATTTATGACTTTGAAAAAATTCAATTAATATTTTATTTTATTAGTTTTTTCTGCTTGAAACATACAACACAGCTAAATAGTTTGAAATTGTCTATGAGATCCTGTAATTTGAAATATTAAATAAAAATGCCAAAAAATGGTTTAATTTTGTCAAGATTATAGGCTTTTAGGAATAATTATTATGCTTATTGAGCTGATGTAATAATAACTTGGGATAATGTTGCAACCAAGTTTCTAGACTTTCCTGCTAACGTATCTTACAATACACAGGGGCACTCAATGAGTCGCCCCTTGACGTATCTAACGTTATGAATTAATCTGATGGCAACATCAAATGATGGGTACTTCATCCTAATTAGGAGTGTTGCCAATTTGACCTGCTGATCCCTGCACAAGTTATTCCTTGGCTCCAAACCCTACATGGAACTTCCCACTATGCCACCCCCTTGTGGCCTTCCCCATATAGTATATTAATCACAATATTCTACAATAAATGATAACTTATTCTTATTATGTCCTTTCCTATTGGACTGTTGTCTTCCCCAATTCTAAGTACTGAACTCTCATTGGTTCAGTTGCAACAGTGGTAGCAGAAGTAGGTTCACAACCTATTTTAAAATAAATCCCCCCAAGAAAGGACAGATTACGGGCCGCATGGCTACTCCACAACAAGAGACATTCCTTCCAATCCCCAAGGGGGACATTCCCAAGGGTTATTTCATCTACAAAGATCAGCTAGTTCTCACCAGTGTATACAATTGGCTCCGCCTTGGGCAGTGTGACACTAGTGTCAACCTGCCACACTCAGATCTGTCCTAACGTATGCTCAACCTCCAACTAGAGTCCTTCACTGGCAGTGTCAAAGGAGCTGATATTGTCAGTTGGCTCCAGTCCACCAAAACACGTCTTTGTATCTGTCAGGTCCCAAAGTCCATGTGGGTTGCCACTGCATCTGGCTGCCTCACAGGGCCCGCCACTGTGTAGTTCACCAACTGGTCCAGCCAGGAGTTTGACATCACCTGGGCAACATTTTGAGACACCGCCAAATCCCAATATAGTGAAACTTTCTCTCTCATTGTCTTGGGGACTCCCCTCTTAGCAATCAAGCAGACTGGTTCAGTCCCTGAGTATCTTGCCGCTTGGCAACAAGCCCTTGCTGCTGCCCCCAAAGCAGTGACCAATGGGAATGCCATGTTTCTCACTCTCATTGTTAATGGGTTAAAACCCCATATTTGCAAGTGGGTTCCCATTGATTGCTGCACCTCTATTGACAACTGCTATAAAGCCATTGTAGAGGCCAATAACCAGGCTTTGATGGGCTTCTGCTGCACCAACAATGCTCCACCCCAACCACACTCTGCACCTAACAATGGCCAAAGTCAAGTGGGCCGTCGCCAACCTTGTCAACAAGAAAGTGCAAATAAGCGCCCCCGCAAGGGGGAGCTCCAGATAGCGCTAATTGAGGACCAGGGAAAAGCCTGGGGGTTGTAGCAACAAGAGGCCTTACAACCCTGACTGACCCGTCCTCTCAGCCCTTGCTTGCAAAGAACTCCCGCAACTACAATCTTCATGAGGTTGAAGCTCTGGACCTCTTTCAGGTCCATAGCAATGACCCCATGTTGCAAGCCGCTCATTCCTCAAATAAAGTAACATACTTGTCCTATCCCTTCTGTTTCCGTGGGAACACCCATAAGTTACTGGTAGATACTGGGGCTGATCACACCATGGTAGATCAGGCGTTTGCTGACTCCCAGCAATTAGACCAAGTACCCAGCAGATTCAAATTAGTACGTGTAGCTGACTCCTGCAGAGTTGCCATCACCCACAAGACAGTACCCTTCTCTGTAAGAATGGGGAACTTTCAGGTTAAGCTCTCTGGGCCAATCATGGCAGGCCTCAGCCACAACGTAATTCTGGCCTCAACTGGCACCAGCATAACCATCCATACATTGACTGGGATACCTCTGTCATCACCCTCAATAGGAATGGGGTGGGGTTTCAGATCTACCCCGTAGAAATGAACAAGCTACTACATGACACTGTGTTTGTCAGAATAACAGAGACGGGCTCATACAATTTCAAGGGGGGAAAACTAGACTTTAACCAATTCTCAGTCAAAGTTATCTGTGCAGAATCATCTGCATTCCCTCCCTTGTCATCATCATCACCACCAGCGCTAGCTGCACTCCTCAAGGAGTATTAGGATGTATTCAGTGAAACACTCAAACAACTACCTCCGCCCCAGGAGATCCAGCACACTGTACAACTTCAAGGATTGTTACCTAAAGCACAACCATTATACCGTCTCACACCAAAGGAAGATGAAACCCTCCACCAGCACCTTGTGGACGCGCTTGATAAGGGCTTTTTTTGCCCCCTGCTGTCTCCATACGGGGTGGCTGTTTTTTTGTAACCAAGAAAGATGGGTCTATTTGCCTGGTCACAGATTACCGCGCCTTAAACAAGGTAACAGTTAAAAATAAATACCCTCTGCTGCTGATTGACAACCTGTTTGATACACTCGCAGGCGCAAAGGTCTTTAGCAATATTGATCTCACTGCAGGGTACAACCAGGTCTGCATTGCACCAGGGGATGAGGCAAAAACTGCCTTCTGCACATGCTACGGGTTGTTTGAGTGTTGTGTCATGAACTTTGGAATGACCAACGCTCCCTCCACCTTTGCCATGTTGATGAACAAAGCCTTTGAGGAATTGATTGGAAAGTGTGTGGTTGTGTACCTTGACAACATTATTGTCTTCAGTCAAGATCAAACCACACACCATTTCTGCCCAAGGGATAAAGCCTGACCCTGCCAAAATGTAAGGCAATCACTAGCATGCTGCCCCCCACTGATGTGGACCAGGTGCAGACATTCTTAGGCATGGTTGCCTATGTATGCAAGTTTATCCCCAATTGCGGGGAACTAATTGCACCTCTCACTGAGCTCCTCAATACCAAACAGCACTTCCATTGGACCCCCACCAGAGATCAAGCCTTTGAGACGTTGAAGCAAAGACTTACAACTGCACCAGTACTGCAGTTTCCAAACCAAAATCAACAGTACAAACTTGAGACTGACGCCTCTGACAGGGCCATAGGGGGTGTGCTAAGGGTAGAAACTGACAATGGTGTCTTCCTCCCCGTAGTATATGAGTCAAGGAATCTCACTGACTTGGAAAACATTATCCCATCCATGATAAAGAGCTGGCAGCCATTGTACACTGCGTTGAGAAGTAGCGCTGTTACTTGGAAGGTGCAACCTTCCCACCCCGCTTTTGACGGACCACAAGTCACTCCAGTACTTCAACATGCAGTCTCATTTGACACGCCTCCAGGAAGGATGGGTTGAGCGTCTATCCCCCTATAAATACATATCAAATATAAGCCTGGGAAGGAACTTGTCACAGCCAACACTCTTTCACAACTATATGTAGCATCCATCACTGGGGACGACGGTTTGGACCCAGATTGGCCCATGCTTTACCTCCGCCCTGAGGCAACTTGCTACAAAGGCCTTAACTCAGTAACTATCTCCAAGCTGAAGGACAACAAAAGTCAGTTCACCATTGATGCTGGTAACTTCTGCCACCGGGCAGAGACAGGTGAGAAGACGCCTTACATTTCCACCACACAACAAGGGGACACCATCTTGCACTACCACCAAACCTTGGGTCACATTAGAGGGCGTAACCTCTTCAATATCATGAAACATAAGGTTTGGTGGCCGCGCATGCATCAAGACATCTTGGACCTCCTCAAGACGTGTGTGTTGTGTGAAAAGAATACGTCCAAACCTGCACCTCCCAAGTCTGTCCTACCCATCCAGGCTATGGAACCCTTCAAGCAGTGGGCTCTCAACATTGTGGGACCGCTCCCCAAAGACAGACTGGGTAAGAAGTATATTATCAGCGCTATTGACTACTTCACTTGTTGGCCGGTGGCCTGGGCAACAACCAACCATCCTGCCACCACTGTTACCTGCTTTATTGATAAAGAGATTGTGGCTTGCTTTGGGCAACCCAAGCATCTCATCACAGATGGTGGACCCAAACTTGTTGGACACATTGTGAAGACATACTGCGTCAAGAACGCGCTCCAGCATATAGTCACAACCCCCTACCATCTGCAAGCCAATGGACGTGTGGAACAGTTAAATGGCTCCCTGGTTCAACTGATTGCCAAGCTCTCACAAGAGCACCCTAACACTGTGTGGACTGAACATCTTCCCACCACCCTACTGATCCTGCAAGCAATAATCAACAGGGGCACCAGGTTCAGCCTAGCATCCTGGCCTTTGGAACACCTGACAGTATGACAGGGGTTAAACAGGGGAAACTACAGTCCAAGGTTCCCAACAAGCCCCCTAGTGACAACTCCCTCCCTAGACCAATGGCGTGCCAAAGCCCGGGAGATCAAACACAAGCGGATTGCAGGAGGGACAAAACACCTCAAAGCTAGATACACCATAGGTGACCCCGTCTACACCCTCAATCCCAATTCTGCCATATTAGAACCCAACCACCTAGGGCCCTTCAAGGTAGCTGCAGTCTATGACAACCACATCTACCAACTTGAGGATGCCCAAGGGAACACCAAGAAGCTTCACCATGATTGCTTGCGCCCCTGCCATGCCATCCCCACACAAAGGTTGTTCATGTGGACCTTCCCAGTCCTTCTGAAGACTCCAGTCCTGGTGTCTGACAACAAGCAGGGGGCAAGGGGGTGTTGCAACTGAGTTTCTAGACTCTCCTGCTAACGTATCTTACAATACACAGGGGGCACTCAATGAGTTGCCCCTTGATGTATCTAACGTTATGGATTAATCTGATGGCAACATCAAATGGAGGGTACTTCATCCTAATTGGGAGCGTTGCCAATTTGACCTGCTGATCCCCGTACAAGTTATTCCTTGGCTTCAAACCTTACATGGAACTTCCCACTATGCCACCCCCTTTTGGCCTTCCCCATATAGTATATTAATCACAATATTCTACAATAAATGATACCTTATTCTTATTATTCTGTCCTTTCCCATTGGACTGTTGTCTTCCCCAATTCCAAGTACTGAACTCTCATTGGTTCAGTTGCAACAATAAGTTGTTAATAACTAAATCTTTATGGAAACAGTTGTGCTTCTGATTGATGTTGGTTTAGTTCAGCAACTGGCAAGGTTCTGTCCTTTTTTGCTTGAGCTAATTAGTTGAGGAGGTCCTGTTGTCAATTGACACAACACCAGCAGCTTTGGGCAGAGGTGGGCTGGCAAGATCTGAAAAATTTAAATAATATGCTATTATTGATCAATTGACATCAATAAAACATTATCTGTAGTAATGTGAATGGGTTAAATTGTCTGCTTTCCAAGTGATCTTTGAAGAGCTTTTTATGTCATAAGTTTGCTATGGACAAACTGGTGTCTGGATACATATAACTCTTACTAGATAGTCTATCATCCCCAAGCTACTAATTTTACCCCCAGAGTTTGATTCTAAACCTAAATAGTGGTTTTAGAATGAGGCAATACAGTATTTTTCAAAACTGTTGAGATAAATGTATATTAGTCAGTTTAGAACTCATAGGTTAAATCACAAAACAAATTTCAACTTGGTAGATCTAAATAGAAGATAAATCCACAGAAAATGTGTGCTATTAGGCAAAAATGTCCAGTCATAGAGCAGCCTACTCAAACTGGGGATGAATGCTTAATGATTCAACAACAAGTGTACCAAACACTAAAACACATGAGTTTCAGTCACTGAACATATCTACTATGTTTACTATGCTTTTATGGGCGCATGGAATTCAGTCATAAAATTTACAAGCTTGATTCAACAACAAGTACTAATAGCAACTAAAACAGACAAATAAAATATCAAATATAAAAACAAATCAGTGAATCTATAATACTGTTACCAACTTGTCCTAGTTAAGAATACAATCTAGAATACAAAAAGGAAATAAATATTTTGAGTGTCTTTTTTTGGGATTAGAATAAAAAATATCAAATTTATCCAAACAATATGTAACAAAGCACATTTATGACCAAAAATAATTAATATAGAAATCTAAAACCTAATTTGTATAACTGGTAGGGACTGCAAGCTTTTATACTACTATATATGGAGAGATAAAAATTAAAATAAATAAACTATATAGATAAACTGTTCTAGTTTTATTTTATTTGTATACCAAAATGAAATATTCACAACAACAGAGTAACAATACACCCAGAGTGTGCCGCAGTTGTGGTTGCCCCACAGGTCAAAGAACAGAGTTAGCGCAACACAAGTGCCTACTAAGGAAGGAGATCGAGGAGAGTTTAATAGTGAGGTTGCACTGACACAACTAGCTCAAGGGAAACATAGTGCAAGGGCATGGAGCATTAATCCCAGGGTCTAAAAGCTGACCAAAAAATACATAAAGGTCACCACTGAGAGAGTGTTCTATGTATATGACCCTGTAAGCCGCTGCAATGTTGTTCTGGCTAATATCATGGAGAAAGTGAAGCAAGTCCTTGACACCACGTACAAGCCTTACATAAGTGATAACAAAGGGCAAGATGTGGCAAGAAGCCACAGTATTTCCAAAGGACAAAAGGGCAGAAGGTGCTGAAACAAGTTGCTCTGTTCTACAGCCAATTGCCTATGCCCTGTGTTGTGCCCAATCTCAATAAATCAATCTCCACTGTCAAAAAAGCCAAGTACCACCTCATCCCTGACGCCACCTGCAAGACCTTCAAGAGACTTATGGATGAGACACCAGACTACAGGAAGTCTGCAGCTATTGTCAGAATCTCAGAAAAATCTGCCCATAGGCTCTGAAAAATCTACCTAGAAACAGGTTTTTTTCCTTTTGGAGAATTCCATTCTTGAACCAGTCCTATTGTTTAAGGAACACCTGTGGGCCACCTGACAGTGGATTGAGAAGAACTCTATCTTGAACTGGAAAATATTCTGTCAATTGTTGAGTCAACTTTTGGGATTAAGGCCTCAATTTTTACCTGCTATTGCGCTGTGAAGAATTTAAGATTCTTATTTCAAAAACTCAGAGTTTCTCTGTATAATTAAAACAGTCCAGACAACATTGTCTGCTTCCAGAAATATGCCAAAACATACACCGCGCAAAAGGAAAAGGGCACAGTAAAGTTCTACTACATCAACAAGTCCTTGTTTGTGTCCTCAATGCACAATAAATATGGTTATGTCCCCAAAGGTACCATAAATGGCATAGCTTGGTGTGTGGCTGTTTGTTCTGTTGTTCACTTGATGGTAGCTCTTCCTTGGCCCCTTTGTATTGAACTATACTAGATGATAAAGGGTTCCCATAATAATGGGACCTTGCTGGAATTTCTCCAATTGGTTTGGGAGCACCTTTAAGTCAGCAGTTTGGGTACCATCAATATCATAGTATTGGATAATGTTGGTCTCTACAAGGTGGCATAAATTCTTAATGAATTTGCAGTGATTGAGCCTGGTGTGGAAATTGGCTCTCAACAATTGGCCACATCCAATTTGCGCCTTCTCTTCCTCTCCTTTTATTCCTCATTCCTCAATCCAATTGAGGAGGTCTTTTGGTGGCTCAAAACATTAGTCAAGAAAGGGGTGCCACCTGGGCCTATTGATTTGTTTAACTTGCTGCAGGTAAGTGACTATACCCTCCCAGCTAAAACCGTGGCCAAATTCTATGGTCATATGGATTTTTTTCTCTCTGTGGCCTCTCCAAGCAGCCAATCAATTAAAGGCTTTTGCTTTTCTGATTTTTTTGTTTTTATTTTTTAATGTTTTTCTGTATTTAATTTAGTTTATATTGACATTTTTATACAAGCCCAGTTGTATACTGTCAGGTATAATAAAAATTAACAAAGCAAAGCCAAATGAATGAATGTTAACACAAGAAAAATAATTATTTTATTATTTCAATTTTATTTGGTTCAGTTTATATTAGCGTTCTTTATATGATTCTAATTATATACCAACATTTATAATAAAAATTATTAAATCAAAGTAGAATGAATGAAGGAACATACATAAATAATAATTATTATATAAGGATAACACTTATTGAATATAAATGGTTTGATTAGAGTAGATTTTAAATAAATTATTTATAAAAAATTAAACTTTTATTTGGGTTTAGAGCTTTATTGAGGGTGTGAGCAGCAGAATTCTAGGACTTTGTGCTGAAATAAACAGAAACAGCGCCCATGTTGACACTAAAAATGTCAACACTATAGTAAAGTGATGACCTGGTTTTACATAATATTGTCTCCTGGATGCCAACACTTTTTTAAAAAAATGGCATAGTTTCCCCTGAACATTTTTAATATAAAAAAATATTTTAAAATGTATTATACTAAAATGACCCCAGAGAGTTCAAAAATGCAATAAAAAATTACCATAAGTAATAAGAATAAGGAGATATAAGCAACTATTTATCAATTTACTATGTAAGTTATACTTTTTATTATAAAATTATTTTTTATTCCCATAAAAATTATAATTCCAATGAACCAAAAATAAAGATTTTTTATATCATAATAACTACAAAATATAAAAAAATTGTAATTTAAATTTATTATACTTTATATATCCACAACTGAAGTATCTCATACCTTAAAGATTAATTAACAAAATATAAGATATTGCTTACAAAACCACATTAAAACTGTATCTGAAACCTACCATTTATACCTAAAAAGATTAGTACTATCCAAAAAAATTTAAAAATTTAAAAATCCAAGAGTAAAAATAATTCAGGTATAGCATAGTAAAGTTTATTAGGCTAATTAAACCCACCAGCAAGAACAGTTGGGACATCTTTAAGGTATTTTTTATTTCTGCCACCTTATACTTCTTCTTCACCACCTTT
This sequence comes from Entomophthora muscae, assembly GCA_014839935.2. Taxonomy (NCBI): domain Eukaryota; kingdom Fungi; phylum Entomophthoromycota; class Entomophthoromycetes; order Entomophthorales; family Entomophthoraceae; genus Entomophthora; species Entomophthora muscae. The sequence goes on along the minus strand of QTSX02006434.1, from coordinate 300,679 downwards.
TGCACTGCCTCCTGGTACTCCTTTTCTTTACTCTTCTTTTTCTTGGGGGCCACCTGGTTGGCCAGGTTGATAAGCTTGGAGAGATTTCTGGCCTGGTCCTCCTGTAGCTTGGCAAAGAACTTGTTGTATTTGGGGTTGGACCCAAACTTGGTCTTCAAGTGCTTGAGCCAAACCTCAAGGCTGGAGGTGGTTTTCATCTCCCCATTGAGGCAGGCGCCCTGGCAATTCCAAGGGGCAGTGGCCCTGCTCTTTCCTCTCTGTGCAGTCACCTTCTTGTCTACCCATTGCTTTTCAAAGTACTCAAGGTAATCCTTGAAAATGGTGGAGTGCTTCTTCATGTAAGCATCCTCCAGGAGGGCCTCAAAGCCAAGCCCAATATGCTCTGGCCGCACAAAAGCTAAGGCAGCAAACTGGGTTATGGCAAAGTGGCACTTCCCTTTACCATCATTAAGATACTTGTTAAAAAGCTCCTTCTTGCTCTTGAGGTGTTTGATGAGAGCCTACCTAAAATGGAAGAAGCAGCCCTAGATTCTCCATTGAAGGTGGCCTTGAAGGCTCTTAACTGAGCTTGCTTGAAGTCTATTATGATCACCTTTGGCCCAAGGTAGCGCGCATGACCTAGCTACTCTGCAACTAGGGTGGACTTATCCTTCTTGGCAGAGGAGGGATTTGCCCTTGTGGTGTGAGTGGGAGGGGGAGCTGGTTTGTGGGAAGGGAGCTCAAAGCAACCCAGACAATTTTAAATGCTCTGTCATAGACTTCTGTCTTGGCACCAGGCAGGAGGAAGAACACAAAAAGGGATAACCTGGTCATTGAACCTCCCATGCAGGACCCAAAGCTTCTTGAAGATGATTGGGAAAATTGCAAATGTGCTGTTGCATAGCCAGGTGGTAGCAGTATTGAGCTGCTCCAGGTTTTGGGTTATGGCATAGGCTATAATCCTATCCTTCACTGCCTGCCCATTGTCATGAAGCAGGAACATCTCTCCATCCTTGGTTGTCTTGAGGGCATTGGAAAGGACCAGGTCTTTAATGTTGCTGGTGCTCTTGGCTAGGGGGTTGAGGCTTGGCGCCTATCACTCACAAACTTGACCAACTGGGCGTGGGTTGGAACCCTCTTGAGGTTGGTGGGTGAGAGGTACTTGCATGCAAGCATGGCCAGTTGGGTCGGGGAAAAGTCCTTTGAGGTGGGTATGATATGCACCAGATATCATTTGAGAAGGCAGGCAATGGTTTTGTTGGGCATCACACAAGTGTGTTCACTCTTGATGGTCTGTACCAAGTCCCAGCACTCATTATTGAGCCGCACTGGGCAGGAGTGGTCCTTGCAGGTATAGTGCTGGCTCTTGAAGCCCCAGTTGGCATTATTTGCATGAGAAGATGTAAATGTTGGCCACCATGGCTGGCCCACCTTTGACACTCATGATGGGAAAAACTTTGGTAGGGAAGAAGGAACCTTAAACTTCCTGTTGACATTGCAGATATTGTGGGCCAACAGAGGGTCCCAGGAGCCAGCAGGAGCATGGAGGAAGCCAGGGAAGTAATTGGGGCAGGGCTTGATATCATCCCCAGATGAACTTGAAGGGGGGTTCAGTGATGGTTGGAAGGCAGAAAGGGCTTATCTTGGTGCTCCTCATGTGCAGGAGACTTATCCTTGGGTGGGTCTTTTTGGCCTGGCACTGCTTCTTGATTGGCTCCTCATCTGAAGCCAAGTTGTAGAAACTGTGATCTGTAAGGAAACATCAGTTTCCTCTCCCCCAGTGGAGTGATTGGGGCTCTTCTCAGGAGAGGGCTCAGGGGAGGGCTTAGGAGCTGCCTTCTTTGATGAGACAGGCTTCTTCTTAGTGGCTTTGGTGGGCTTAGAGGGACGCTTGGTTTCCTTGGGCTGCTTAGAGGTGTTCTTGTCCTAAAATAATAAGTAAAATGGTTTAAAATAAAGCAATGTATTTAAAAACAAGCAAAACAACTTTAAAAACATAATATATAAAAAGAAAACTTTATATGGCTTTTATTGGCATTTAAAAGGTAAAAAATACTTGTATTATTTTATTTTATTAAAGTTATAAATAACATGTTAAAAGTTAAGAGTTTTATGTGAAAGTATTAGCTTTATAAATAATTTATTTTAAAAATTAGAAAATATAAAAAACAAAAGTAAAAAAAGAACATGTTAAAATTTCAGATGATTTTATTATGTAAAACATAAAGTTTTATATGTGAGAAATGAAAAGTGTTGACATTATGAGTGACAATTAGTAAAAAAAGCTGAATTCTCACTGTCAAGTAGAAAAATTGTAGACATTATTTCTGACAACATTGTCACTGTTGACATTTTTTTAAAAATTTACTATGTTTTTTCATAGTACGCTTAATTAAATTTACATGGGCTAGCAAATATTAACTGTTTTCTGTGTGTTTTTTTTTTACATATAAAAATTAAAAAAAACATAAGAAAATAAGTTAAAAAGTATCAAAGTTCTTTAATATTTTATTAAAAATAATATTTGGGTAGTAGTAATATGATATTTTACCATTGTGTATATTGAAAAAAGTTAAGAAAGTTGTATTCAGTAATGAAAAGGGTAAAGTGTTAACAACGTCATTTACAACATTCTTTATATGAAGTGGCATATTAATTTAAGCTTAATTGTGCCACTCTAATTTACTTAACTCCACCCCAGCAGCTGATCACAAGCAAATAGACAAAATTTCTGAGTGTCAACATTATTTTCAATAATAAATTATATAGAAAAATTAAATAGTAACTCATGCTTAAATTATTAGATCCCTGTTAGCCACCAATCCATTTATGATATTAAAGCTGGAATAAGTGCCACATATATATTTATAAGATGAAAATTTTAACAATCTACTGTATGTGCAATGTTTTTCCTATATATTAATTTAATAAAAAATATTTTTAAATGTGAACTTTATTTCTTTGTTGTAGATGTTTCAGTTTTGTTATAAAAATAAGTTTGGCTAAAAAAATGTCAACATTGACACTTTTACATTGTAAAAAAATAAAAAAATAAACTAATTTTTATTAGTAAACATAAAGGAAAAATCTGGTTAAATAAAGTTTTTGATCAAGCTTAATATTAAATTGTGTTGAAATGGCCACAATTTTGTTGTGTTTTCTGGTTTTGCACCCCTGAACAGTTTAAAAAAATAATTAAGCTAGCGCAACTAGCAAAAAAACATAGGAGATTTCAAGTTTTGAGTCAACAGTGACCATGTCAACACTTTGTTGACATGGTCACTGTTGACATTTTTAGTGTCAACATGGGGGCTGTTGCCAAATAAACTAGTAATCTCTATTGCCAAAGTGTATTCTGACATTGGTGCTGTGCTATATTGATTGCAGCAGCTTGAGTATGGGAGCACTATGATATAATTGACCAGGTGGATTTTTTCTGGTTGAGCTGCCATCCCATATGTGGCAGCAAGAATAACTGCAACCTGAATAACATGCTCTATTGAGCTGTATCCAGGGGCACTTTTTCCATCTAATAAATGGCAAATTTCATCAAGCTTTATTATTACATCAGACAGGTTGTGTGCTTCTGCTTTAATCCACATCATTACAAAAAGATCTAGGTAAACAATTAAGTGAAGTCTCTGCCCTGCAAACAGGGCTGAGAACTCACAAAATTTATTGTATGGGACACTTTTTTATTATTTAAGGACATTGTAGCAAGGGTTTTTTCCATGATTGGCAGTATTCCAGTCTTTTTGGAGCACCAGGAGACCCAAAAGTCTCCAGGACACCTACAACAGCAGGCAGGACAGCAGTCAAACTGTAGCTATGGTTGATTATTTTTTAAAAAAATTAGGATGTGTGATATTGTGTCTTCAGTCAGGATACAGAAACAGAACTCTTTGTCCTCACTCCCTCTTGGGTAAGTTTTGGTATGACATGGTTTTGAAAAAGTCCCAGAAAAGGAGGACAAAGAGCCTGCAGAAGGCTGGGAGCAAAACATACTGGTTGAGGTGCAGGTTAGGGGCCACAGCCAAAGCTGAGACCCGCCATTCAGAGTTGTCTTACTTTGAGTGGAGTGCTTCAATTTGTTCTTGTTTCATAGGGTAAATTTTTTCTAATTTTTAATCATCTTGGAGGCAGCAACTGGCGTCAGGACCAGCTGACGCTGTATGTGGAGGAAGTAGTTGTTGTAAAAGGTTTGAGACATGTAGTGTTTTAGGTATTAGTGGACTACTCCTTCATTTTCTTCTATAAATAAAAAAGTTAGGATAATCTTTTTATTTATTTGATGTTTTATTTTTCACCTTCTTCTATATTGTTACCTGGTGCCCCCTTGATGGGGCTGCTTCATGGAACTTGTCACTAGATGATTGCTGGTCTTCTTCTGCTGATTTATGTTTCTTTTTATTTTTTTTGTTGCTCAAACATCTCAGAATCCTTTGACCACACCTCTGTGGTTGCAAACCCCTGTGGCTTGAGCTTTAGGTTGCCAAGAACATCTTTTTATACATTTAGGAACCTGATTGCAAGTTTTTTGGTAGTATTGAGTATCTTCTTATTCATGACCTTTGTGGTAAGTTTATCTAGTTTGTTACCTTCTAACACCACCTCATTTAGCATGTTATTCACCTTTTTTTGGCCTCTTAATTTTAGCCACTGCTACATCCAACTCCTTGATCATCACCTCCAATTCTGACATGTTTTCCTTGTTCTTACCCCAACCCCTTTTATACCTATAAAAATCCCAATAAACTATATCTATTATATTGTATCTGATAGAGATTTAACAGATTTATCTGATTTTAATTATGAATTTTTTTTAGCTTTAAGTAATGCTATTCATTTGATATTAATATTATGTGTATTTTTTGATACCCTAACCCATTCCAGGTATCATTAATAAAATTTTTTCCAATTATAATATAATTTGTTCTTAAATCAGGATGCCAATTTTGACCAAAAGTACACATTTATTAAAATATAACCACCTTCACAGGTTATATGTAGTCATACATTTCAGAGCTTGTAAATCAATCTATTCTTAGTATCATGAGCAATTTTTTTTGTTCATGTATATGTTTTGTCTAAGTAAAATAAAATTTGCTCTATACTTGGTATGATAATTATGTGCTGAGTATAAATATATTAAAAATAATCATACTCAGGGTTTCTATGTAGATCATACAGTTCAGAGATATATGCAGTGTGATGAATTATTTTTATTGATTCTTTTTTTCTATTAAAAGTTTAATATTTTAAAAGTGCTGCAATAAAGTGAATTTAAAACTACAAGTGCTACCGCCCAGCCAATTGGAATAGGTGTACATGTGGTGTCTTTGTGCTTGGCTCAGACCAGACACACCTCAGTTATTACACCCAGTTTAACTTAATGAAATAAGCCTGTTGAAATTAAGACATGTCTTTGTTTGCAAATTGTCACACCAACTTGTGGTCAATCTAGTATCAGACCACTGGGTTCTCTGGGTAGGACACGCCATTTTGAAAACGTCATCTCAAAAAACACCATCTCAAAATATGCCATCTCAAATTTCTGCTATCTCAATTTAATAGTAAAAACGCTATTTTGATTTACAGCATTTTGACTAAGAAAAACAAGTTTTAAAATTTTAGATTTTTTTAACCCCAAAAATTACCCAAAAATTACCCAAAAATTCCCAAAAATAAAAATTCAAAAAACATTTCTAGGCTTAAAAAAGCCTCAAAAATCCAAATCTGCAATAAAAAATGGGGTCAATTAGTAGCAACATAGATTTGTAAAGCCTGAAAGTTAAAATAATCCCAAAAACAACTATTTTCATCTAATTCAACTATAAACTATACTTTAAAATAAGCATAGAATTGTACCAAATACTAAATAAAACTAAAATAATGATAAAATTAAAGGAAATAAGAGAGCAAATAAAGGAGTGTTTATTGCAAATAGGCTCAAACATTAGTGGAAAAAGCAACTGAGATGGCTTGAAGATGCTCAAGCTTGATATTCTTGGGATAGTAGGAAAGGGCCACCTTGCTAATCTCTGTATACTTTTTCACTGCTTTGGTCTGCTTGGGGGGTTGCCTTTGGTCTTCATAACAGTCTTAAATAGGCGGGAAGAGATGGCCTGCTGGGTTTTTAAATGGACCATGATCTTATTGAATTTGGGCTTATGAACCCTAACCCTTGTAGCAAACTGGCTATATCACCCTTCAAGGGAAGAGGTGGTCTTGATGAGGCCGTCTTTGACCTGCTTGAAACAGTTCCAGGTGATTTAGTCACCGCCTTTTCTAATGCCACATGCTCCCTGAAGCACTCCAACCCTTTGAGTTTCAAAATACTCTATGAATGGAGCAAAGGCTGCCTGGTTGGCCTGGATATAGGGATGGTGGAGGAGGGCATCATAAAAGGCATTGGTCTCCTCCTTTTGCACAAGGGCAAGGGCAGCAAAGCAATTGAAAATGTCCTTTTCTTCTTTGGTGCCTTCAGTGTAGACCAGCTCATGGAGGTTGGAGCACTTTTGGAGGCGACGGAAGAGTGCCTGCCTGAAGTGGAAGTAGCATCCCTGAGGGGAGCTCTTGAAGACACAAATAAAGGCATTTGCCTGAGCCTGTTCAAAATCCACTACCAGATATTTGTGGTAGGGAAGGCTTTCATGCTTTTTCTTGGTTGGGGTGGGAGTGTCTTCTTCTTGGGAGATGGATTTTTTCTTACACCTCTAGTCTCCTTGGGCTTCTCTTCAATTGTTGGGAGGATTTCATCCAGTTTGGCCTTTAAAATTGTGAGTGCCCAGACATAGGTTTACTGCTTCTTATTTGGGAGGAAAAAGAAGATGAGGGGAAGAACCATATTTTCAATATGCCCATGGATATTCCAAAGCTGGCTAAAGAGCTTTGGGCAGGTGGAGAAAGTGCCATCTTCAAGCCAGGTTTTGCACTTGAGGGGGTTGCGCAGATCCTGGCTTGTTGCAAAGCAGATGATACGCTCTGGGGCATGTTGACCATCATCATGGAGGAGGAATCTCTCTTCATGTCAAGATAGTTTTTGCTCCTCAGTAATTATCAATTGGTCAATGGAGCTTGCACTGACGCTGTTGTGAATAACAGCATTCACCATGTTTTGGTTTCACCTTTGGTGGGTCATTTTGAAGATGAATCTCTTGCTTTTGCTTTCAACTCTCAAAACAAATTGGTTTCTGCATCAGGAAATATGATTGTTTGGTTTCCTGACTCTGCGCAACTCACTTGCTCCACTCATGCTTTTGGCAAGTGATCCTACTGTCCTGGTAGTGTTTTGTGGTATTTCTAATCACTATATAATCCATTTCCTATTCTACCAATAAAACTAAGTTATATTTACATTTTTGTCTTTGTGTCTTCTGTACTTCTGCGCCTCTCTCTAGCCACGCCTAGTAGAGATTATTCATCCAGGGCCGCAAGGTAAACAGATCTGCCTTCCCTTTCATCTAACCAAGACTTAGTGCAAATCCAATCCTAAGGTTAGGATTCCCTGTTGTGTATCTGTGCTGCGCCTCAGAACACAACAAAAATGGTGCTAACTACAGGGGCTGTAAGCCCCTTGGTTATCCCTTTTGCATCTACGTTTTCAGGTCCCTTGCCTCCACCTATTTGGGAGTCAACCTTGCCTGAAATTACCAGCCCTCCTATTGAGGAAAACATTGCTGACCCGCCTATTGTCCCTACTGTACTGAACCTTGGTAATGGTCCCCGCCTAGATGCTTACCCCATGGGTACCCCTGACTTAGATCAAGTCATGGTGGTAGCCCTTGGGATAGCTTGGTACGGGGCCATCCCTTGCCTTCAGCTACAGTTTAGCTGTGCCAAATACTATGATTTAATTGTGGCCCCTCAGTTCCCACAACAACTCCTCTCAGTGGCTGGCTCCGCTGAACACCTGCTGTCATCCTTTGTACAGCCCGCCTTGGCCCACCACCAGATGGTGTTAGGCTCCACGTTCAAGAGATTTTTTCTCTACAAGCAGCTGTTACCCATCATGGGACCAGTTTGCCGCCTACCAACAATGGATTCATTCCCTGTTCTCCCTGGTATCTGACAATCAGCGTGATTTGGTCATCTCTCAAACATGTTTAGTCAATTCTATCAAGCAAATGTGCCAGTTCATCCCTGAGTATGTTAGGGAGCGGCTACATGAGTTTCACCAGTTAGAACAACCCTGGTGCACTCAAGTAGACTCCACCCTAAACGCTTATCTCTCTGACTTTGAACGCCTAGTGCAACAACTCAATACATTCAGTGTCTATTCCTTTGAGCAATTGCAACAGGTAGCTGACCTTGCCGCCCAAGGTCTAAATGAACTCAGTGCGGAGTTTGATCAAGAGAGAGCTACCACTGCTGCTGCTATAGCCAAACTTCAGAGTCAGGTGGATGAGCTGTCTACTCCCAAACCTGATGTTCCGCCTTCTCCTCCTGCTGATGATCTGGTGGACAGAGAGCAGAGGATCTGGGAGGCCATCCAAGAGTTACGTGCTTCCACTTGTAGCCAAGGACATCCTACTGAAATACCTCAACCTGACCCCTAGGTTCTTGCGCTGACTGATCAAATTGCTGAACTACAGCAAGAAGTTGCTGCTTTACGTGAGATAGTGACGGCTGCTGCTAGCCCACTCGGGGTTAACAATGAAGATGGCTGCTGTCCTGGTTTGGTGGGGGGCTCCTCAAATCCACTGTGCTAGGGAGTTAATTGCCCTAGCTAATGAGGTGGATCATTTGAAACGAGACAGACTGAGTTGGATAAGGATGTACAGGAGATGAGTGAGCTGATTGATTTGGTAAACAATAGATTTGCCCCCTGTCTGTCAGTGGGGCCATCCCTTACTTTGTGGCTGGCAGAGCTCTCCACTGTTGTCACTACCCAAGGACAACGCCTAGATGTTACTGAACAACAGACCACTCTAGCCAACACTATGGGTGCCAGAACTACCGAGACTCTGACAACCCTTGAAGAAAGTGTTTGACAACTATGGGCTACACAACCCCCCTCCAAATCTGAAGCTGAGTTCTCCCAGCGCATAAATGTACTCAATAGCAGCAATGGTGGCCCAGCACCTGAGGCACACTTCAAGCCTACTTTTAAGCAAGTCTTTGATCCCAAAACCTCAACTATTGCAGCTTTCTTGACTATTTATGAAACTGCCATGAGGCGAGCATCAAATGAGGTTAAGAAGGAACCCATTCTAACCTGTCTACACCTGACCTGTCAAGAAGTAGTCGTGCCAGAGCTATCCATCATTGAGACCTGGGAAGACATGAAACAGCTCCTGATTGACAAATTTGGTGGTGATCTTAGCCTGGAGGTGAAAAAAGATGTCTTCATGCACATATCTTTCAAACCCAAAGAGACGTTAGCTGAGTTTGCAGACAGATTTTACATAGAGGGACAACAATTAATAACAAGCAGACAATTGACAGCGCATGAAGCGTATATGGCCTGCGCCTAGGCCCTCAAGGTGAATCAACCCCTGTGTCTTCATTTCAAGGCCCACAAAGCTATGCTGTCCTCCATGAAAAGTATAAAGACACTGCTACAGGATATGCATCTTACCCATTCTGGGGCAGTTTTTTGGGAGAGTTGTGCCGCTTCCAACTCTGGATTTTCTTCTTGCGGCCCTTGTATCCTCACTATGAACTCACAAAATCCTCCTCAACGTCAGGGTTGCCACAACTGCGGTCAGATAGGTCATTACTCTCGCGTTTGCACCAATCCGCGGGTTGAGGGAGCTGATCCCAAGGATCAGTCAGGAAAAAAACAGACAACCTAGAGGCAGAGACGCTCTTGGTTGAAATTTCTTTCCAGTCTCCTTCTATACCTCCGCCTGCTACTAACTCTGAGCCTGTTGATGATGAAGCTCCTCCTATCCTCCTTCTGTTCCATGACATTTCTGATGATTCTGATGTGGATAAATCTGATGTTGAAGACCCTGATGCATACAGGTATTATGTTCTTGCTATCCCAGAGACTATTGCAGTTCCCTACAAGCTACAATCTGGGAAGACTACAAATATAACCAAGAACTTGTCTGAGGCCAAAGCAGTTGTCTCCTGCCCCTATCTTACTCAGGCAAAACAGTCCCCTGTATTAGTGGAATCATCAGAGGAAGCCGCTGAAGTTGCAGACACCGTTTTCAAGAATGTATCTGTCTCACTCCCTCTCCAAACCGTATATAAGGAGTTCCCAGGACTAAGATGCATGATTGAGAAATGGGACAAGGAATTAGCTGAGGCGCAGGATATCTTGGCTGTTCTGCTATCCTTTGGACGCACCACCACCCGGGTAGAGATATCTATTCAAAAAGTAAAAATCAAAGCTGTCCTGGACACCAGATCTCCTGTCAATTTTGTTTCTTCTAAACTGGTGAAGAAACTTAAGCTGGCACCTGACCTCAACTACCATCAATCCTATGGCACCGCTGGTCTCTCCATGACTTGCGCCATTGGCGCGTACTCTGCCTTGCCAATGCAATTTGGTAAACTCCTGTTGGCTGCACCGGCTGTTGTTCTAGAAAATGAGAGCTACAACCTTTTGATTGGTACCCAGTTCCTTTGGGAGTATAGTGGGATCATCAACCTAAAGGATGGTTATCTTTCTATTCTAGGGTACAAAGTCCCTCTGATCTTTGAGGAGCCAATCAAAGTTCCTGGCAAACGTTTGAAGACATGTACACTGGAGTACCCCACTGAGGTGTTCACCCTAAAATACCAAACCCATTCCATCAACATGAAATGTCCTCCCATGACTTGTCCTGCAACTGAGGGAATTCTTCTCATGGCCACGTCTGCTGTCATAATCCCTCCAGGTTCTCAGGCCATTATAGACTCCCAGATATCATATGAACTACCTGAACAGACTTTCTTAGAGCTGTACTCCCCTCCTTCTCTGGGGAGTAACAAGCCTTACCTTTGTTCTGGAATTCTGGACGTCTCCCACAAGGATCCTGTTCAATTACTAGTTGCCAACCTTACTGCGCTTCCTATGACTGTATCCAGAGGACAGGTTGTTGGTTACGGAAAGTTGTTAAATGCCCCTGACGTCTTGTCCCTTCACCCTTTTTGAACGTTTCAAGACTTTAACCTACCCAAAGACAAGCCTCAAGTCCTATCTCTGTTCACTGCCCAAGACTTCCCTCAGTTGTCCCCGGTTCAACAGAAAGAGGTGCTTGATTTGTCAGACCAATTCTCAGACATCTTTGCTAAAGATAGCACTGATATTGGCTGGCCAAAGGTGTGATTCATCAGATTGACACAGGAGATGCTCCCCCCTTTTGTGCCAAGCCATATTGCTGCAGCCAAGTGGAAGATGTGCAGGTTTCTAAGGAGCTCAAACAACTGCTGGATGCTGGACTGCTAGTTCCCTCTCAAAGTCCCTGGGCTTCTCCTCTGCTCATCTTAAAGAAAATGGATGGGGTCCATTGGATTGTGATGGACTATTGAAGGTTGAATTCTCTAACCAAGAAAGATTACTACCCCTTACTGTGCATTGATGACACTCTTTGACACCTTGGGGGTTCTAAGTTTTTCTCTGCCATGGATTTGGCGTCTGGTTACTGGCAAGTTGACCTCTCTCCTGAAGACCGTCAGAAGGCTGCGCTCATCACATCAGAAGGATTGTTTGAACCTACCTGCATGCCGCAAGGGCTCTGTAATGCCCCGGCCACTTTCCAGAGGGCCATGGATTCCATCCTGCGTGACTTGAAGTTGTTGTGTGTCTTAGTCTATCTAGATGATATAACAGTCTTCAGCGCAGCTTTCACTGATCACCTAGCCCATCTTAAAGAGGTGTTCATAAAGATCTGAGAAGCTGGCCTTAAGTTAAAGCCCTCTAAGTGTGCTTTCTTCAAAGAATGCCTTGAATTTCTGGGCCATGAAGTAACCCAAACAGGGATTTGCCCAATGACCAAGAAGGTTGAAGCCATTGACAAAATGCTTCTGCCAACCAACCTACATGAAGTACAGGTCTTTCTGGGCATGATGGACTACTATATGCAATTCATTCCTGATTTTGCTGATACTAGCAAACCCCTGGTCCAACTATTGCGTAATGTCCCTTTCAAGTGGACCGCCAGCCAACAACAAGCCTTTGAGACTCATAATCATAAAACTCAAAGAAGTGCCCATTTTAGTGTACCCTGATTACAATAAGGAATTCATCCTATATACTGATACTAGTGACCTTGCTATTGGGGCTATCTTGGCTCAGCTCAACAATGAAGGTGTGGACCACCCTGTAGCCTATACTTCCCGTGTGCTAAATAAGCATGAAAAGAATTATAGTGTTACAGAGAATGAGTGCCTCGCTGTGCTGCATGCAGTCAAACAATTCTGCTACTACGTGTATGGTACCCATTTCACTGTTGTCACTGACCACGCTTTGCTCAAATGGTTACAACAACTTAAGGAGCCTGAAGGACGCTTGGCCAGATGGGCCCTCTGCCTGCAAGGTTATGACTTCACGTTGCTGCATTGCCCCAGGATTCAACATCAGAATGCTGATGGGTTGTCCTGAATGCCCATCCTTGCCCTGCATCCTGCTGAGGCAGACCGCCTGTACAAGCTAATTGGCTACCCTTCTTCCTGGGAAATTAAGACAAAAAATTTGACTTTCCCTGGCCAAATTGTCTGAATACACCCTCATACGCAATAAACAACTCTTCAAGAAGGTGTAGGGTCAATACCTGCCATACGTGCGCCCCAGTCTTTGCCTCTCCTTGGTGTTGCAAGCTCATAAAGAAACTGGCCATGGAGGCATTTCCAAGACCTTTGACTGGCTTCAGAAGAATTACTTCTGGGAGAATCTTTGCCTGTTGATCCCAGATGTCATAGCTAGTTGCCATGACTGCCAACTCCAGAGGTCCCAAGCTGCCTCTCACAAATTCAAATTGGTTCCCCCTCAACACGCTTTTCATATGGTTAGCATTGATGCTGTAGGCCCTCTCCCCTGTTCACACTCCAGATGCCGCTTTATCCTGATTGCCGTCAACCACTTCAGCAAGTGGGTAGAAGCTTGCCCTACTAAAGACATCACTGCTAAGACTACTGTTGCCTTCCTACTGCAGGATTTTTTCTACCGCCATAGCTGCCCTCAAGTGCTGTTATCAGACAATGGAACCAACTTCAATGCCAAACTTGTAACCTCTGTTGTTAAAGCTCTAGGAACTCACCAGTCTTTCTCTGCCCCCTATAATTCTTCCACTAATGGGGCATTTGAGCGTGCCAACTTGACACTAGTTTCTATCATGAGAAAACTCACCTACTCTGACGCTGCCAATTGGGATCTATACTTACCAGCTGCTCTCTTTGCCTATTGTCTGAGCAGGCATTGGATCACAGGGTATTCCCCCTTTGCCATGTTGTATGGGCGTGAAGCCACCACTCTGTTGCTCTTGGGGGTTCCCTACTCTCCTCTGATAAGGCCATGAACCCTGACAACCACATCAAAGACTTAGTCAACCGCATCATCAATATAAAGGCCACTGCCTACACTTCTGCATATAAGTCTAAGGTGCTTGAGCTCTCTCCTGACAACGCTGGGCGCTCCCCCTTGCCTGAGTTTGATGTTGGTGACCATGTCCTATACTATCAACACCGTGTGGGTGGGCGTGCGCATAAGCTGTACTCCCTGTGGATTGGTCCTCTAGAGGTGACTTTCAAACAAGAATCTAAGTACACTATAAAGCTCCTTTCCAGTGGTCATCCTTTTGCTTGTGTACACGCCAAGTTCCTCCGCAAGTATCACCCCCTAAGGCCAATCTAGAGGGGGGTAATGTTGTGAATAACGGCATTCACCATGTTTTGATTTTGCCTTTGGTGGTCCATTTTGAAGACAAATCTCTTGCTTTTGCTGTTGACTCTCAAAATGAACTGGTTTCTGCATCAGGAAATATGATTGTTTGGTTTCCTGACTCTGAGCAACTCACTTGCTCCACTCATGCTTGTGGCAAGTGATCCTACTGTCCTGGTGGTGTTTTGTGGTATTCCTAACCACTATATAATCCATTTCCTATTCTACCAATAAAATTAAGTTATATTCACATTTTTGTCTTTTTGTCTTCTGTACTTCCACGCCTCTCTCTAGCCACGCCTAGTAGAGATTATTCATCCAGGGCGCAAGGTAAACAGATCTGCCTTCCCTGTCACCTAACCAAGACTTAGTGTGAATTCAATCCTAAGGTTAGGATTCCCCGTTGTGTATCTGTGCCGCGCCTCAGAACACGACAGACGCCTTCAGTGCTCAGAGCATATCTTTGATCAGTAAAATATCTCTGTAGTTTTGAGGTGCCACCAACAGTTGGTAGTTGGGTATCATTTAAATTGAGGAGCACATTGTTGACAACATCAGTTGCAGTTTGATCCTTTGTGGTTGGGATCACGTGGCAAAGAAACCAGCAGATAGGTTGATATAGAGGGTTGAAAGGCTTGGCACAGTATTGGTTAACAGTAAGGTCCTTAAATCTGGTGAACCCATAAGTCGTGAGCCTTGCTGGGCAGCCAACGTTATCACATTTGAAGTGATGTTGGTGGATGAGCTTCTTCTTGTCTTACAGCTGAAGCTGTAGCCCTTGTAGACAAAACTGGCACCCCCTTTCTTTGTCATAATTATATAGCTGATAGGGTATGTTGTGGTAATAGCAAAAATGCCATTTTGGTTGCATATATTGTGGATAGAGTTAAGATCCCAGAGCTCAATTGGCTCATCTGCAGGAGCACCAGGCTCAGGATCCTGCTCCTCTTCATCTTCAGGCTCTGAAGTGGGGTCAGAATGGCAATTGAAGTTAAACAACTTCTCTTGAGGATCAGAGAGGGAGTAAACAAATGGAGAATGGGGAGGGGTAGGACTGTTTCCCTCTTGTTCAGGTGACAGAGTTGGGGTCTTGGGGGAGCTTTGGCCTTAGAAGGCTGCTTCTTTGGGGTTGTCCTGGACTTTTTGGCCTTGGGCAGAGTGATTTTGGACTTTGAGGTCTTGGAGGCCTTGGGCGCAGCTTTGGCAGTTGACTTGGGAGGCATCTAAAAGTGAATTAGTATAAAAATATGAGCAATTTGGGGGTTGTTTTTAAAGATAAAAATGAGAATGTTTTTAATATAAAAGTATCAATTTTTTATATAGAATTAGAGAAGAAATCAAAAAAATATATACTATCAAAATTTCAATGTTTTTATTCTGTAAAAATTATTTTTTTAGTAACGCAAGTAGGCAAAACTTTGAGTTTTGACTGAAAACTTGCTCTCACAATGGCGTTTTTGAAGTGACGTAATTGAGGTGCTGTAGCTCAAAAACATAGTGTTTCTGATCATTTTCTATATTAAATTAACAAATCTACGGTGGAGTTACCTCAACCAGGCCAAAGAGTAAAACTTAAATTTCTCAAAAACTAGCTTTTACAACTGGAGATAAAAAGTACACAGTTGTTTAAAGTAGATCAAAAAATATATATTTGCAAAGTTTCATATGTTTTCTTACATTTTTTGCTTAAGTGGTTTTAGACTTGAAACTATACTTTTGAAAAGTGGAAAGCAAGAATTGCGGTGGGGGAATTGATATAGCGTAGCCTGGCGTCATAGGTAATTTCCCCTTATTTTCCCCTATTCATTGTGCGCATTGAATCAATTGTGTGATATGAAACATGGTGGAATTTGAAGTGACGTAAATTGAAATGGCGTAATCACCCCCTTCCATATTAAAATCACTATTAAAATATTTTATTAAGAAAACCCTTATCAATGTATCCATGTATAATAAAGCTTTAAATTACATATAACAAAACTGGTTTTTTTCAGCAATGACAATCACTAGAAGGACTATCATAGTGGCATCTATTTAGGTTGTTCTTATTATAAGTGTCTTAGATTAATACTATAGGAACATTTTCTGGCACTATACCACAGGCTTTATTTTATTTTGGGTATAAGCTTATTTTAGTTTAAGATAAATGGCGTAATTCAAAATGACGTAAAGTTGAGATGGCGTAAGCACGCCCCACACTAAGTGATTTCACATGTAAATAATGTTAGAAAAATAAGATTTAATTGATCTGACTCGAAGTGACAGAATTGAGATGGCGTAAATTCAAGTTGCTGCATTATAAAGGTATATGTAAATTTTAACTATTTTATTGTTTATTTTTTTTGTGATTAAAAATCACTAACGCAAAAAAGCCATCTTGAATTAACTTTGAGATGGCGTTTTTCAAGATGGCGTTTTTGAAATGGCGTGTTGTACTGTTCTCTGGTGCTAGATTGACCATAAGTTGGCGTGCCAATTTGCAAACAAAGGCACCTCATATTTTTAACAGGCTTATTTCATTAAATTAAACTGGGTGTAATAACTGAGGCATGTCTAGTCTTGAGCCAAGCACAAAGACACCACATGTATGCCTATTCCACTTGGCTGGTTTGTAGCACTTGTAGTTTTAAATTCACTTTATTGCAGCACTTCAAAAATATTTAAGTTATAATATAAAACAATAGAATCAATAAATAC
Source organism: Entomophthora muscae (assembly GCA_014839935.2). Lineage (NCBI taxonomy): Eukaryota > Fungi > Entomophthoromycota > Entomophthoromycetes > Entomophthorales > Entomophthoraceae > Entomophthora > Entomophthora muscae. The sequence goes on along the minus strand of QTSX02006434.1, from coordinate 284,190 downwards.
TAAAACAGCCAAGTTTAACTTGTGGCATGATTAAAATCAATTATTACTGTAGTTAAATGTAAAATATATATTATAACAATAAAAAGAATAATACAAATTAAACCAATATAAATTAAATAAAAAATATTGGGGGCAAGTTTCATTGGGAAAAATGGATTGGGTGGGGCAAACAAGTTGGCGGATTGGATTGAGGGGAAGGACTTGATTGGCTGGGGGTGGGTTCCAAACAACTGGATTGGTTGGCTAGGAACCAGAGCAGCTGGAGGGCCCAGTGATGATTGAGTGCCTTCAGCGGCTTGGAGAAATTGATTGTACATGACATCATATTTGGACTCAGGGAGGACAGCAATTGGCTTGTACACCAGGGAATTGTGAGGGGGCAGCTGTGGATCCTTTGGTGATTGGCTACTGCTGAGAGCATTCAAGGTCATCTTTTTAAACATGTCAGCAACCTTCTAATGAAGAAACAGCACAGTGGGGTTGTTGGCTGGACTAAACACCTGTCTGAAGGTTGTGGGGTTGCGCCCACAGATGATGTCCCCAATGTTGAAGAACAATACATCACCCAGGTGAAGATTAGCATGCCCAGCAGAAAACATTGAGACATTGTGGCCGCCTTCCTGGATCTTCTCAGAGGCCACTTCAGTGCACTCCATTTGGTGGCTCAGGAAAATTTTGAATCTGGAATTGGCCAAGCTCCAGGTGGCTAGCAAGTCAGAGAGGAATTTTCTGTACCAGTAACCATTGGTGTAACTGGTTGTAGTCCAGTAAAATAAGGTCCCTTTTAGAGAAACTGCAAGGAACACACCAATCACAATTTATTCAGATTCCTTCTTTTTACCCTTAGGGGTATTCTTTTTTACCAAGAAATCATAATCCTGGTTTTTTAATGACAATTTATAGTAAGATATAAAAATTACATCACCTGAAATACTTGACAGGCAGCAGTTGATGGTGGCACCAATAACAGGGTTGTAGGGAAAATCAGAACTACCATCTAACTCATCAGCTAACCAATTGTTAGAATCAGAACACTGACTACAAGCCCATGCATCCAGAGCTGTGTTGTGCAACTAGCAATGAAAATGCTCTGGAGCCCAAGTAAGCAACAGACCTCAGTAAATTAGAGGTACAGGTTAAATGAAGGATGCAAGCATTAGAGGATATGCATACATGATATGGGATTTGATCTGCTTTTTTGGCTTCTTGGCCTGCTTTGCACCACCTCTCTTCAAGAGGGCTTGGAACTCACACTTGATCACTGCCTCAGTAAATTGAAGCCAAGTGGCAATTTTGGCAAAATTTATGCCACTCTGCTTGAGGCTCACAATTTCCTCTATCACCTCATTGGTTATGATTTGACGTTTTTGGAGGGCTTTGGGAATAAAGAGACCCAGATTAGAAAGGGCAAGGGTTACAATGCCTGAATTCTTGGGCAATGATTGGATACAGATGGAGTGGCCACAGTTGCCCAGTCTCCAGAATTTGGCACAGGCGCAGGTTGGGCCTGGTCTTGGGAGTCAACATACTGGCTGTTGAAAAAGTCACCCATGCATGGGGCTAGTGACACATACAGTTTGTTCTCCTTGTGACTTGCATTAAACTGAGTATAGATGGGAAACACAGTGGTTGTGCTCTCTTGATTAGCAGCCTGAGATTGAAGCGGCTTCTGGTACTGCTCCTCAATAATGTCAAAGTTATTGTAACTTGAAAAACTCATGCTAACAAAAAGCAATAAAATTCTACTAAAAACAGAAAAGCAAGGTTTTTTAGAAAATTAGTCTTATTTAATTTGTGTGCTTCTTTTTGAGACATTCTCTCAGACATAAATGTCCAAATTTAGATGCACATACATTAAAAAAAGCTGTAGTTCCCTGAATAGATTTTGGTGGATTCACTCCTGAAATCCACTATTTCCTATTTGAGTCCCAAAAATAATCAATATTTTCAAAAAAATTATTTTTTTGTGTTTGAGCTCATCAATTTTGTGACTTGACCTCATGTGTTCTCTAATTGTATAAGTTTTTGCTACAGACTCATTATCAACCTTGATGTAGAATGCTTCAGGAAGTGACTGGAACTTTCATTTTGAATTTGATTCCCATGTGTTTGCTGTCTCATTTCTGGAATTTGATAATTAACTTTCTTTTTGTTGTATGATTGACTGTTTTTGTTTTCCATCCATAGATAAATGGAAGCTCTAATGAGTAGATTGACCTTCAACTGGTTAAAGTTGAATTTTTTTGTGACTGGACCTATGTGTTCTAAACTGACTAATATATGTTTATCTCAACAGGTTTGAAACTACTGTAGCTATGCTAATAATTTCTCCTCTTCAGCATAAATATTATTTGACTTAGATGATATCAACTAAGTGATAGCAATTGGTAGTATCCTGTTCTGCGCTTGGTGGATTACAAATGTGTGCAGGCAGTCTTCCATCCCATTATTTGGTGAAATGAATATCAATTGGGCAAGAATTAGTATATTAATATTTATTTTTCCCACCCCAATTGTCTGACAGTGGCACTTTCACTAGAGTATTCCTGGATGGTATATCTTATTAATTTTTAGCTGTATCAATCAGCCAATGGTTATTGACCTGGATTTTCTTAGTTGTCTTTTAAATAGGGGATCCTATTTTTAGCTGATAATGTTTCACACATCTGTATTTGCAATCAATTGTTGTATCTTAACCAATTAGAGTTTAGTATTTGATTAGGAATGACAAAAGTCCAATAGAATGAACAAGAATGGATAGAATAAGATGTTTTACTTGAGGAATACTGCAATTAATAAAACATATAGAGAAGCCACTGTGCCACATCCTGTGGCACAGTGGCGGGTTTGACATAAGGTTTGGACTGTGGAATAACTAGCGCAGGGATCAGCAAGTCAAATTGTCATCACTCTTAATTAGGAGATAATGCCCGCAATTCAATATTGCCATCAGATTGGTTCGTGTTGTTAGATATGTCCTGGGGCAGCTCATCAAGCGCACCTGTGTATTGTAAGATACATTAGCAGGCAAGGCATGGGGCTTTGTTGCAACACCACACTTGCCCCATGTGTGTTGTCAGACACTAGGATCAGAGTCTTTTGAAGTCTGGGAAGGACTTCACAAATAACCTTTGTGTGGGGATGACGCAGCAGGGGCACAAGCAATCATGGTGAAGTGTTTTGGTGTTTCCTTGGGCATCTTCAAGTTGGTAGGTATTGTTATCATAAATCACAGCTATTTTTGAAGGGTATCAAGTGGTTGGGCTCCAATTTGGCAGAGTTGGGGTTGGGGTTGAAGGCATATACAGGATCACCTATGGTGTATCTGGCCTTGCGGTGTTTTTTCCCTCCATCAATTTGTCTATGTTCAACGTCTTGAGCCTTGGCACGCCACTGACTCAGGGAGAAGTAGGAAACAAAGGGGGTTTCCCAGGAACTGTGGATTGTAATTTCCCTTGTTCCACCCCCCCATCAAGCTGTTGGGTGTTCCAAAGGCCAAGGTGCTGGGGCTGAATTGGGTGCCTCTGTTGATCCTTTCTCACAAGATGAGCAGTGATGTGGGATTCCTGGTTGCCAGTCCCCAAAGTATGTCCTGGGTCATAGCCAGGGACCAGCTTGGAGGAGTTGTCATTTCCTAGTAGTGTGTTGTATTTTGGGCCTTATGGACATCTTGAGGATTAACATCTGGAGTGATAGCTTGTAAGAGTATGATTGCAGGCCTAAACACAAATTAATACAAGTCCTATTACTCTTTAGTCTTTACCTTTTATTCTAAGGAAACAACTGATTTGATTATAAAGGCAATATGTAAATGTGAAAGTATATCTTTTATTGAGAAAAAAGGGAAGTTTATATACTAGAAAGGCTGTATGGTGGATGCAGGAGTATTATTAACACCTGCACAATTGTCTGGCATATTACAGCATCCTCTGGTGTCCACCAGGCTCTTGCATCTGGGTTCTTTTCATCTAGGAATGATCTGGATAATCTGGCAAGGAATAATAGGTACATGTTACCCCAGAGTAGCTACAGCTTGCAGCTGCCTATTATGAAAACCACTTGCAGTTTCCAAAATCAATCCATCTGGATGTAAAAGGTTGGCCAAATCATCATAAAATCCAAAATACAATTAGAAATGCAAATCTGTTAGATCTGACAGTTTTGAGTGCAAACCAAATTAGCCTTGACTATCATGATTAATTCCACTGATAGCCTTGACCAGTCTATTCATGTAGTCTAATTTACAACATTTCCCGCCACTGGAATGGGAAAGGGTATAAATAGAGAGCACTGTACTTAGGAATCACAAATGTCAGATAACCACAACAATCCTTCCAGAGCTTCAAGTGCATCCGCCATTAGGGCCAGAGCAATGGCAAGTAAAGCTGCCAGGCTGGCTACAAAAAATAAGTCTCATAACAAAAGCCAGAAAAGAGCTGAGCGTTTGATAAAGCAATTCCAAACCTCAAAGGAAAAAGGACCAGTAATCCAACTGAAATCACAGCAGGAAGAGGGGATCACCTGGTTCAATCTCTCCAGTGTGTTAAACTGGGAAGAGGCTACCAAAGTCAAACTGGGGAAAGGACCTCATCTACATGCTCTATTTCAAAAGGTGTTGAAAGAGCTTTCAAACCTAACTCAAGCCAATATCAAGGAAGGGAATGTCTACCACTTCTGTTTCAAACAAGAAGCAGCGCTGAAGTATGCAGAGATTCAGCTTTGTAGATTTGAGTGTCAAGGGAAGAAGTTTGACCAGGAACAGATAGACCTTGTTTTGGCGGTGCTCTGGGGGATTTTTTTGGGCATGGTGTAATAAGGAAAAAAAGTGGACCTAGAAGTGACCAGCTGGGTTGATAAAGTTCAGAAAGAACTTTTTTATACATCAAGTGACTGCAGGTCTCCTTACATCCCTGAACTTCAAAAGCAAGGACATGTATACCAGGTTGGCCTTGCTGAGGCACCTTTTCAAAAATCCTTCAGATAAGCCAGCAGTGGCTGAGGTGGAGGATGTTCCCATGCTATTTGAGGGACTCATGCGGGAAATCTATAACCCAGATAGTGCCTTGAACTGGAAGTACTGGAGCAGAGAGCATTTGTTTTGAGATGCCTTGGTAGTGGGAATTGGGTTCCCAGTCTAGACGGGCCTCAACTGGGCACAGGCTTGGGATAAATATCCCAATTACCCTACCTTCTGTCTGTGACACTTTAAGGAGGACTACACTGAGGAGTATATGGTAGTCTGTGTGATCCTTCTCATAATGACTTGTCACTTGAAGGCAGTGATTTTCAAAAACTGAAAGTTCCAAAAAAACCTTTTTTCATATATTGCCTTATTCCTTTCTTTTTTCTTTCTTTCTTTCTTTCTGTGATATGGACAACAACCCATGGCTTTTTTTAAGTTTTTCTTTTCCTGGATTTTTGTTCTAAGGGGGGAATTACTATTGATCACTAGGAGCCATACACATGTATTGCACATGAACTCTAGTGACCAGCTGTTCAGTGGTAGATTTCTTTAGTATATAACTGTCAGGACCTCTTTCTGGATGACCTTAACAGGCCCTTGCCATAGAGAGGCAATTTTGCTCTCACGCCCATAGCCTCAGTTGCTATAGAAGTAGACTAGATCTCCAATCTGCTAGCTGGGGAGGGAAGGGCGTTTAGTCTGGACATGCTCCGCATCCTTTTGCTTGGTGCTCAGGTTGACAGTGTAGGATTCAGTCTGTATTATGATCAAAGTCTGGGCCAGCTTATGGAGGTTGGCTTCTGGGGTGACAGCAGGATTAGGATTCACCAAGGAGTACAGATGGGGAGGTAAACCAGGCTGGCGTTCATACAGGAGTTGAAAGGGGGTTTTGCCTGTTGCTCTATGATAGCCAATGTTGTAAGCAAAGCTAGCTGCAGGCAAGTAAGTGTACCATTCTGACTCATGTTGGTGTGCTAGTTTCCTGAGGATCTGCATCAAACTTCCATTAGTCTGTTTTAAACATTCCATTAGTTTGGAGATGGTATGGGGTTAATAATGTACCTCTGACACCCATTAGTTGATTTAATCTGGGTATCATATAGCTAGTTAAGTTGGTTCTGTTGTCATTTAATAGCATCTGAGGACATGAGTGGCGGTAAATGATGTGTTCTAAGATGAACATGGCTGTAGTAAGGGCAGACTGGTTTAGGATAGCCTTGGCCTCAACCCACTTGGTCAACTGGTCCACAGCCACTATGATGTACTTATTTTTCCCTTTAGAAACTGACAAGGGTCCCACCACATTGATGCAACAGTATGGAAAGCAAATCCTGGGCAGATCAGCTTGTTCTGGAATCTTGCAACCTTTGGGCGTTCAACATTGCAGTCATGGCAGCCAGCCAAAACTTCAGCAACATAAGAGGACATTCCTTCACGGTATCGATGATGTTGTAACTGAGCAAGGGTCTTTTGTATTCCCCCATGCCCTGTAGCTTTGTGTGAGGCAACTACCAAGTCTGTTCTGAGTGAGGGGCGTACATATGGCAACCAGTTATCCTTGTAGAGCTTAAGAGTTGACCATCTTTAACTTTGGTGTCCACTGAAAGCTTCTTAAGAACATTTTAGATTTTGGTGGGCTCTCCCCCCCACAAAGATTGGTCAACCAGTAGTTTATCATAAAGCTCATCAGTAATAGAGGACACAAGAGCAACATTAGGCAGACTTGAGAGGCAATCTGCAATCTGCATTCTGATGAACGACTTCAGCACAATGCACTATATCATAATTAAAGGCTTGCAGTTTGATGGCTCAATGGGCAAGTATTCCTTCTGGATCCTTCAATGTTTTCAAAAATTGAAGGGAGGCATGATCAGTAACCACAGTAAAGTGTACACCATGCAGGTATACTCTAAACTGCTGATATGAGTAGATCACATCCAAGAATTCCCTTTCAGTGATGGTGTAGTTGTGTTCATGCCAGTTGAGGGGTTGGAGCAGTAGCCAATGGGATGGTCTAGTCCATTCTCATCTATTTGGGATATAACACCACCAATGGCAGTGAGGCCAACCAAAGAGTCTCAAGGGATCAAGGCCAAGGGTTGGATTACAGGAAGTCCTAACTCATCAAGTCCAGCAAGGGGTGAAGCTTGGAGCAAGTTGACATGTTTTTCTAGTCTGACATATCCCAAAAGCTGATTTTTCTGCACAGTCAAAGAAACAGGGCTAAGATTGGCTAGAAGGACCTGGAGCTCTTCAGGTCCAGGCATGACTAATCAAGGACCAATCCAATGTTCCAGACAGGAGGTACCATGATGGCCAAAAACTTCACCATGTAACCCTGAAGGAATCTCTAAGGATATACTAGTGTGGTGAATCACTTGAGACCCAGAAGGTTTGTGGACACAGAAGAAGCATACAAAGAAATTTCTTTGTTCTCCTTAGTTGACAAGAGAAGCATCCTAAGCTTCCTGTGTTGTAAGGTATAGGCCACAGGAATATCACCGTCAGCATACTACATGTTGATGAATTGAAGCTTCTTCTTGGGGAGGTCAACTATCTTAGCACCATTGTAGTATATGGGGATAGTCTGACCTAATATTTTGAAGGTATTATCACCATGGTTGGTGATAGTCCCATACCTTGTCATAAACCCTGTGCCAATAAGGAAATCATAACTGTGGTTGTCCAGAACTATAGCAGGGGCAGTTACAATCAACTTCCCAAACTGCAGGGGCAATGACAAGTAAGTGCCCATGGCTTTAGCGGTAAGTGAACCTGCAGTCCCAAATACCTATTGGTAGTCCAAGTCTGGAGCCAACTTCAATTTTTTGACCAGCTGCAAGGAGATGATGTTTCCTGGTGCACTGTGACTGTACTAAAGTCACATTGGGCTGTGGTTTCACAAAGAGGTTGAATTGTGATGAATTTCATAGGTTGAAATTCAAAACAATAGGATTGGCCTGGGAGAGACTTTCCAGCGTAGCAATGATACCCAGGAATCAATAAGGCTGTACTAATTGAGGGCTGTAATAAATAATCTGAATAATTCATATTATGAGACTAGGTGTCTCAAACCGTCTAATTAACCATGGAGGTCAATTGATACCCAGGAATCAATTAGGCTGTACTAATTGAGGGCCGTAATAAATAATCTGAACAATTCAGATTATGAGAATAGGTGTCTCAAACCGTCTAATTAACCATGGAGGTTAATTGATACCCAGGAATCAATTAGGCTGTACTAATTGAGGGCCGTAATAAATAATCTGAAAAATTCAGATTATGAGAATAGGTGTCTCAAACCGTCTAATTAACCATGGAGGTTAATTGATACCCAGGAATCAATTAGGCTGTACTAATTGAGGGCTGTAATAAATAATCTGAACAATTCAGATTATGAGACTAGGTGTCTCAAACCGTCTAATTAACCATGGAGGTTAATTGATACCCAGGAATCAATTAGGCTATACTAATTGAGGGCTGTAATGAATAATCTGAACAATTCAGATTATGAGACTAGGTGTCTCAAACCGTCTAATTAACCATGGAGGTTAATTGACTCCCTGGAATATAATTAATGGGGATTTAATCATAGGGCTGAAATGGACTTGACTGTGTCAAGTAAAGACTAGGTGTCTTAAACTGATTGATTAACTGGGAAGATTAATTAATATATGCTTGGAATATAATTAATGAGGATTTAATTATATTACTTAATTGCCTTGACTGTGTCAAGAAGTTTGGTTAAGGTTAGCCAAAAGTAAACCCCCAAATTGTGGTTTAAAAGCGCCGCGTCAGCAAATTCATTGGGTTAAAAGCGCTGCCGCGCCGCCTAATGGATTTGCAAAGCGCCAAGGCGCCACTATCAAATTTTCTCAGGCGCTGCCGCGCTGCCTGGGAAAGTTCCTGGGCGCCGCAGTGGCGCCTGGTTTGAGTTTCAAAGCAGTTTAATGGGTTTTTAAGGCAAAAAACCATTAAATGCAAAAATAACTAAATGTAGAAAATGATGCCTATACATTCAGGATTGATCAGCTGGTTCCCAGTTGGAACAAGGATAGCTTGGATTAGGAATATGTATATTCCACAGGGTTTTGGCGCCAGTAGTCTGGAATGCTTCAAGCCAAAGCAATACATTTCCACGGAAAGAATCAGACAGTTCTGGAATGTATTAGGGCACATTCTTATAGGTTAAGAGTGTGAAGATCTTTTTGGTTAAGATCTGGATTGGATGACACTGTTATGTCATAAACCATGTGATAGGAATCCAGGGTGATTTGAGAACCAGAGGGGTTTTCAGCCAAATGTACCCTGATTGGTATATAATGGAAACAGGATAATAATTAATAAAAAAGGATGCTTATTGTGACAATAGTTGCTTTCCCCTCAATCTTTTTATGCTTTGTGTTTTTGGCTTTTGGTTGAAAGAAGACTACCATGGAATGAAAGAGATGGTCTGCAGCTAAGACTATGGGAAGCAAAAAATGTGGAAGTGATCACCAGATGGCAACAAGTTTAACGCCAAGATTGCTTGCCTGGAATCCAAGCTCATTGAAGCTTACATAAAAGATTCCCTGTCAAACCGTAAAAGAGTCAGACTGGGATAATGAAAAAGCAAGTATGAATTTCCTGGATCCATCACATGCACCTGAGTCAATAATGGCTCAGACTTCAACCTTGTGGACCAACATGTCAATGTAGGTACAGTCTGTTCTATCAGTTCCATTACTTAAGGTTGTTACTCAATAGACGTCAATTTACTTGTATTTACTAATTAATTCCTCCAAAGCTGTACACAAGGTAGGACTGAATCCCTTGAGGGCATCCAGAGAGGCAGAGACATTAACAGACTTGAGGATTTGTGCCATCTTCTTTGCGCTATCACTCTCATGCATAACTTCAGTAGTAGGGAGAGTCAGCTGCTCAGCGTAAGAAAGTCAATAGTTTCCTGTGCTTCAGGGGTGATCAAGGGTTCCTTCCTTATTCTTCTACCCCTGGTGAGGGCATTGATAGCTAGGATTCTATGCAGCTGATCCTCTTATATCTCTTGGGAGTCAGGATACAGAGCAAGGGACAAGCATCAGGGTCAGTGGAGCCTAGGCTAGCGCTTGCTGGTGTGGGAACCTTGGGGTTTGCTAGTTCCAAATCCAGAGCTGTGTTGGGTGGAAGGACACAGCTGGGAGTACCTGGGTCTTCAGGTGGGAGGGGAGAAGGTAGAGAGAGGAGGTGTATATACATGGGCAACCAGGGATTTCTCCTCATCCTTGCTGCTCAGCAGTTTTTTAGCTCCTCAATTTGAGAAGCTTTCTCATCCTCTTGATCCCATTAAGAGTCATACTCCTCTGTTCCTACATGATGCACCTTGGACACTGGTTGCTTGCATTCCCTAAACATGTGGCCTGGATTCCCACACTTGTAGCAGGTGCAGTGCTATTGGCACCAGCTGTTCCTTGAGTGGATGAGCTTTCACCAGTCTTAGTCTTGTCAGAGGAGGAAGATTTGTTCCTGTTCTCTTGGAATGCTCTTGGTCCAGAGAGCATGGGGACTTCAAAGTCATCCTTGAAGTTGATCAGGTGGCAAATCAGATCAGATACATTGTGGGCTCCATAGATCCCAGATTTCAAGGCAATAGAGATTCTTTTTTGGCTGTACTGCATTGAGCAGGGCAGACTTAACATCTATTAAGGAAGAAGCCTTCAAGGAGATTGGGGTCTGAGCTTCTAGGTAGAACCTATCATCAAAATCTTGCATGGTTTCTCCTTTTCTAATACCTCCTTCCACAAAGTCCATTTTAAGGTTGTTGAGGGACTCTTTGCTGCCAAATTTGCCCATTAAATCCTTGGAGACATTGGCAAAGATCCATCCACATTCTGGGAGTCTGGGCATAATGATTTTCTGTGTCTCAGAATCTAGGCAGTTGAAGATATCAGAGTTTTTTTTTGCCTAATCATCCCCATACATTATGTTTTCATATAGCCTCAAGAACATGGTGACATTAATTTTCCTATCAAACTTTGGCAAGTTAACAGGCTTAAAGTTAGGGATCACGTTTCTTGTGTTGAATAATCTTTGAGTGGGAGAGTGGTTGCTTCTGGAAGCCTGGTATCTAGCTTCTGAGGCAGCCTGATGTTCCTGCAATTGGGTTTGTTCAGGAGTAGCCAGGGGGTTTTCACTGCTCTCCAGTACTGCTTCAGTAATAATTATGTTCCTAGGGACGTTTCTTTTGGCAGAATCATCTTCATCATAGCTGTGATAAGATTCATTGCCAGAGGAGTGTACCTGGCTACCCAAGGAAAGTATACTAATTGCTCTAGGTTCCTCAAAGCGTACTGTTCTTCCTCTGGGAGGGGAGACCAGTAGACAAGCAGTAAGGCGGTCAATCTGATCTTGGAGAGTGAAGAGAGTGGCTCTGGTGTCCTTGAGCTCTTTTCTGATGACTTGGTTTTACTTTACCAGTCCATTTACTTTATTTTCCAATCCTTGGATCTGCCAACAGGTGGTCTTGGAAAAGATACAGTTGACTTGTTCTAAGGCAGCCTGTCTTTGTTGGTCATGTTTGGGACCACCATGAATGGCCTTGAGGTCTTTGAGTCCTTCAGATAATTGGGCCTGGAAATTGTAAAGATCTCAATACAAGAAGGTGTTATTCTGTTGGAGTTCCTGGATGTTTTTTTACCAAGGAGAGGAAGTGACCAAAGAGTTCCATCACTTCTTTATGGAGCATATTGATGTCATTACCAGTGGTCTTGTTAGTGGTAGAGTCTGAGGTTATCTTTTCCTGTTCCTGTAAAATGGCCTGGAAGATGTCTCTGGAGCTTTTAACAGATCCAGTTATCACAGAAATTCAATGCAGATTCAACCCATAGTTGCTAAGGATTTGGTGAACCACCTGGGGAATGTAGTTATGGAAGGATTGCTCCATAGTTTTCATTAATTGAGTTGAAGACATCTGCTTTCTGACTAATTCAGAAATCTTTTGGTTAACCAAGCCAAAGTTTGAGCTGATTTTAGAGTACAGGGTCTGCAAGAAGTTCTGCTAGGCTGCAATCAACTGACCTTGATGCAGGAGAACGTTCTCTTGACAAACAAGATGGACTCAATTATGGCATATAGCAGGCTGTATGAAGTAATACAAGTACTCCTTCATCTAGCCAATGGTCTTCATATCCTTCTTGAGCTGGTTGGGGTTGATATGAATCAGGGTCTGTAATCTCTCTCTGATGGAGGGTTCATATCCTGGCAAGATTACCAGGCAAACCAAATTTTCCCCATCTTGAACTGCTCCTTTGTCCATTCCTTGAATAGTGGAGCCCAAGGTCTGGGAGGAGGGAACTATCTTGGCGTTCACTGGGTTAGGAATAGCCACATTCAAGTTCAAGGTTTGGTAGCATTGGATTGTATGAGATCTCTGTACATCTCCCATAAACTGGCTAAGTACAGGCAGTTCCTGGTTGGTGGTTTCTGGGAAAGACATCTCTGGTGTCTACTGGAGTATTCTTTGCAGGTATGCCAAAGCAGAAGCAGAGAGAGGACCATTTCCTCCCTGGGCTAAAACAGGGCCAAGGTGAGGGGTCCTGAATGTCTGTTGCTTTTGGATGAATACATATTAGGAGTGAGCACCAATGTTGTATTTTGGGCCTTATAGACATCTTGGGGATTGACATCTGGAGTGCTAGCTTGTAAGTGTATGGTTGCAGGCCTAAAAACAAATTAATACAAGTCCAATTACTCTGTAGTCTTTACATTTTATTTTAAAGAAACAACTGAGTAGATTATAAAGGCAAGATGTAAATGTGAAATTATATCTTTAATTGAGAAAGAAGGGAAGTTTATATACTAGAAAGGATATATGGTGGATGCAGGAGTGTTATCAACACCCGCACAATTGTCTGGAATATTACAGCATCTTCTGGTGTCCACCAGGATCTTGCATCTGTGTTCTTTTCATCTAGGGATGATCCAGAGAATCTGGCAGGGAATATTAAGTGTGTTACCCCAGAGTGCCTAGCTTGCAACTGCTCATTATGGAAGCCACTTGCAGTTCCCAACCTCAATCCATCTGGATGTACCAGGTTTGAAAAATCATCATAACATCTGAGATACAATTAGAAATGAAAATCTGTCAGATCTAACGGATTTGAGTGAAAACTAAATTAGCATTGATTATCAGGATTAATTGCACTGATAGCCTTGACCAGTCTATTCATGCAGTCTAATTTACATAATAGTGGGAGGTGGCTTGTTAAAAGTTTATACTTATCCTACATGGCTGCAAACTCTTCCAGCACTTTTTTTAATTACTAGGCAGGCATCTCCATCATACACCTGTACTTCAGCTGGCGCCAACCCCTCTGTGGGTCTGTACCAGTCTTTCAACAACCTAGTAAACTCATTTCCTATGAACTACCTTCCCCTATCTGTCATCTCAAGATGCTTAGTTAACCTATCCCACTCTTCCTGGGAGGTATTACTGGTGGCAAATCTTCTACAACTCTTACAATAAGTATCTTTCTTCCCTTGACTAGGGTAAAAGATATGCAGTAGATCACTCATAGGACTTGTATCTGTATCACTGGAAAATTTGGACAAGGGTCAAATAGGCCTTTATTTACTTTCAGAAGGAAGATCCCCTTAGAATTTTTATGATATATTGCCTGGGTATGGGAAACAATATGGGTTTTCCAAAACTTGGAGTCCTCCAATAATCTATTGGACTCCTTGTACTTGGTCTTGGGCTCATGTTCCTTATTTTCAGCTCCAGTTTTCTTATCTTGGACTTCTGAACCTTTATCTTGGTATTTAGCTCCTTCTGTAGTCATTGTGGCCTTTTTAATCCACTTGATTCAGTCCCTAAAAAGCCGCAGATAGCTTCCCCTTTTATAAATCCTTGTTTCAGTCCAAAATATCACCAAAACTCTTGTTTTCCAAAGCTTAAACTATCCAGTTTCTCTCTCTCTACAATATATTAAACTTTGTAAATTACTTTAACCAATGAAAGCCCTGAAGTTTCTGCTTTTGGTCCTCATTTTTAGGCTTTAACTCTTCAGGTAAAGCCCTCAAAACACTATGTTGAAAACGGGCACACACTGGCAGGTTCAACAGGAGAATTAGTAGACAGGGGCACACACTCACTGTATGCCTTGGAATTTGAAGATTTGGAAGACATTGACCAACTTAATTGTAATGAATGTTCTTATTAGGTCCTATACAAACAGGAAGATAAAAAATGTCCCCTGGGCGTCTACTGCTGATACCTTATATAGGGGTATTTTCATATTACTAATCACCAGTCACTGGCAATGTCTTCTAGGACATTCCGGCGCACTGTAGAGTCTTGGCTGGGTTGGCAGAAGAGGGAACAACCTTCTATTTTTGGGCACAATCCTGTAATGTCTAGCACAAGGACACCCTCTGCTAGCACATTAATTAGTTATCCTTTTTAAGGTAAGCAATCACTTCCCTTTCTGGTTCCACACGCAAGTTGAATAGGTCAATCAAATTAACCCTGGCGCCACGGCGTTATTTCCTTTCAAAGCTGACGTCTTGGCGCTTGATGTTAATTATTGCAGCGCTCTGGCACTCACAATTAATTATTCTGGTCCCCAGTGCTCAATGTAAACCCAAGCGGTGCTCTGGCGCTTGCAATTAATTATGCTGGCGCTGTGGCGCTTGTTATTTAGAGTGGTGGTGGTGTGGCACAATTAATCCTTAGTGACGACGTCATGGCTTGCTTATCATGCATTTAATTATGTGGCAAGTTGGCACTCATTTCCAAAAGGGTAATTGATTGGCCCTGGTTAATTGTCTATGGCCACCTAATGAATTAAGCTTTCCACAATCCCTGGTCAACAATTCTTCACACACTGATCAAATTGGCTTTGTTGCACAGCCAATCAAACTCCTCAATCCAATGGTTCTGTCAAACAGTTTACCCAAATGACTTGCTCTTGATCATGGTTCAAACCTGTTGCTGTCTTGCTCTAGATAAACAACTGCTATGTGTTTCAAACAGTTTTGCCATAATTCCTGGCTTGTTTCTCTGGCAAAACTTGAGTGCATTATTGTATGTTTTACATAAGAGATTTTTGGACCCTCAATTATTCAATGTTTCTCTGAGTTTCTCTGCAGTTTCTTCAGAATTTTGCAACTTTAAGTTTGTCCATTACTTGCCCTTTGCTTTTCTTAATAATTTTGGAAAAATTCTGGCCTTTGTTCTCACAGTTTCTCTGTCCTGTTTCCAGCTAGTTCCAGCTCCTTTTCACTCAATCAGCGCTTAAGAAACTACAGTTAAATTTCTGTAAATTATTTTTTCTTTTCTTTCTTTAATCCCATATGATAATTAATTCTATTTTTATATCATATCTTTTGGCATCATTAAATGTTTTTTAACTGCTTCTTTATGATCATTTTCTCTTCAAAGAAACCAAAATCAGCATTATGTCTCCTGTATTCATTCTAGCTAGTCCTTCTGAGCCATCTTCTATTTCTTTAGCTAGTCCTGCACTATCATTTTCTGGTCTTTTAGCTAGTCTTTAATCATGATATTCTGGTCCTTCCCTGTCCATCAACAGTCCTTTTTAGTCTAGCAAACATCCTTTTCCAGTCATCAAACAGCCTCAGTCCAGTCAGCAATCAGTCTTTTCCAGTCATCACTTAGACCAGTCCACACTATGAACCACCTAGGTTCCAATCCTCACAATGGTCTCCCATTCCCTCAACTAGTCTTCACTATGATCATACAGTCCCTTTTACTAGTCTTCATTGTAGATCCTGAACTGCCTTGGTCCTATGATCAGCCCCTGATATCAATACCTCAGACTCAGACTCAGGCAATAATTCTACAGGGCTACTGGCGCTTGGCTGGGCCCCTTACAAGTATCCTCCACCTGGGCCATTCAACCACAGACAATCTTCATGTCTGTGCAGTTGTCTTTACTCACTCAGGTGATTAAGTCTAAGCTTTCTGTTGCAAAGTAATCAGCTTTACTTCCCAGAGGTCTGATCACACCAATTTTGGCAGTGCTTCCCCAAGCAACCACCCTGATGACACCCCTGAGCATATTCATGTCCTCCAATGATCACTTTGGGACCTCCCCAAAGCTCTCAGGGAAACATATACAAGAGCACCCTACCAGTCTGTTAGGTAGAGTGCTTGCTTACAGACCTCCTGTAAGCGTACAAGGGCATGTAGAGGTATCTTAGATCCACCCCTTTCCCTGGCAGCCCACATTACCCGCCAGGGTTATCTGCTCCCCACCTCAAGCAGCCAAAAGTTCCTGCTGGGCTGGTTCATCACTTGCCTCTAGTAGCCCCTTGTTACCTACTAGAAAGGCCTTACCTTTCCTAGTAGTCAATGCTCTCTACTAGGCATATACCTTCCTCAAAACCACAGCACACCATCAATTCTCAGCATTGTGTCTTTATTTGAAGCCAAACAAACTCTTGCCTTAAAAACTGCTTCCATGTGGATTGTCACAGGTGGAGTTACAGAACCTTTCATATCTACAAACCCCAGGCTTATATGTCTTCAATTTGCACCAATTGAAGCTCTCCCTTGCAGGGGCAATTTGTTCCATTCTTCTGTTGACCTGGTTGGTGGTGGCCTGCTTGGCTGTGAGCACTGCCAGGTGTGGGGCAAGATTGAGCAGGTGTGTAATTAGATCTTTGTAAGCCCACCAAGGCTTGTTTTTTGGCCTTCACAATGGCCTTGTAGCAGTTGTCAATAGAGGTACAACAACCCACAGGAACCCACTTGCAGATATGAGGTTTGAGTCAATTGACAATGAGAGTGAGCAACATAGCATTCCCATTGGGTACAGCTTCTGGAGCGGTGGCAAGAACTTGCTGCCACGCTGCAAGATACTCAGGAACAGATCCTGTCTTTTTTATGGCTAGGAGTGGGATCCTCACTACAATAGGCGAGAAGGTTTCACTGTAGCAAGACTTGGCGGTGTCCCTGAAGGATGCTTGGGTGACTTCTTGTTCCTGGCCTGCCCAGTTGATGAACCACAAGGCAGCAGGCCTTGTGAGGCTCCTGGACTTGGTGGCAACCCACATGGGCTCAGGCACTTGACAGATGCAAAGGCGGGTTTTGATAGAATGGAGTCAGCTTACAATGTTGGTCCCTTCTATGCCACCTGAAAAGGACTTAAGCTGGAGGTTTAAAATGTGTTGTGAAAGGTCCAATTGAGGCAGGGTGATGATTACATTGTGCTGCCCCAGGCAGAGGCAATTGTACACACTGATAAGCACTAGATGGTCCTGGTAGATAACATATCCCTCGGGAATGTCTCCCTTGGGGATTGAAAGGAAAGTTTCTTGGTGAGGAGTAGCCATACAGTCCATACTCTGTCCTTTCTTGAGAGGAATTTTTATCTTAGGTAGGTTTTAAACCAATTTTTTTTACCACTGTTGCAACTGAACCAATTAGAGTTCAGTATTTGATTGGGAAAGACAACAGTCCAATAGAAAAACAATAATAAATAAAATAAGATGTTTTAATTGAGGAATACTGCAGTTAATATACCATATAGAGAAGCCACTGTGCCACAGGATGTGGCACAGTGGCAGGTTTGACATAAGGTTTGGATTGTGAAATAACTTGCACAGGGATCAGCAAGTCAAATTGACATTGCTCCTAATTAGGAGATAATGCCCACAATTTGACACTGCCATCAGATTAATTCATGCTGTTAGATATGTCCTGGGGTAATTTGTTGAGCGCTCCCTGTGTATTGTAAGATACATTGGCAGGCAAGGAGGAAAACTTGGTTGCAACACAGTCTTATATCTCTTTGATTTTACATCCAGATAGATGTTTTGCATCTGGTGATGATCTGTTCATTTTGGTTCATTTTTATTGTGATAAGAAGATGAAACAGTCAACTCCAATAGATCAGGATTACCAGAAAATACTCCAAAAAAGTAAACTAAAAATATTCATATCCAATATTTATTTCAGATTGCATGTATTAACTTAGACAGCTCAGCTCTGGGATAGTGATTGAATTATATTTTGTTGTTCAACTTTGTGCACTATGGATTTGATTTGACATTGCCCTTGTTTTCATGAGTGAGGTTCTTATTATAGTGTATAACTTCTGTGTGCCCTGATCAAAATATAGTATACAATAGAATTTTAGATGTGTATGAGTTGATTTGCCTGCAGATTGAAATCCTGATCTTACTGCATGACTTTACTGTATCATATGATTGTTATAAATGTCGTGTATTTGATTTGATTGACAATTGAAGCCTACAACTTCATTAATATAGTATACCAATGTATTTAGTTTTGTTGCAACCAAGTTTCTGGACTTGCCTGCCAACATATCTTACAATACACAGGGGGCGCTCAATGAGTTGCCCCTTGACATGTCTAACAACATGAACCAATTTGATGACAACATCAAACTGCGGGCACTTTCTCCTAATTAGGAGCGCTACTAATTTGACCTGCTGATCCCCGCACAAGTTATTCCTTGGCTTCAAACCTTACATGGAACATGCCACCCCCTTGTGGCCCGGTGGCTTTTCCCATATAGTATATTAATCACAGTATTCTATAATAAACAACTTCTTATTCTATTCATTCTTGTCCTTTCTATTGGACTGTTGTCTTCCCTGAATCAAATACTGAATCCTCATTGGTTCAGTTGCAACAGTTTTATATTTGTTTGTGCACAATTTCAGAAAACCCTGATCCATCAGGGTTGACTGATCCATATTCTTATCACTGAAGCTATGGGTTAATAATAGACAGGCCACTGCCAGATGTAAGACACCTAATATGGAGGATGACAATAATATATCAAGCTAATTATAGGCTTACAATTTGGAAGATAGCTGAGACATTCAGGATTGAAATCATTGGTTGATCAAAAAGCTCAAAATATTAAGTGCAAACTATTTGGAATTACTAAAGCAGACATGCCTCTGCAAGATGAAATAAGACAGAGTATTACATCATCCTGTTTCACCAAGAAATGAGACAGAGGACAGCCTGTGTGTAGTGTGCATTACACTGAGCTCAAGAAGAAACCCTGTCCAATGGATGTCAACTTATTTGGGCTCAACTGAGTCAAGAAATATTCATGCTTAAGAAGAAAAATTAACAGCCTAGAATATTACCTCATTCTAAAACCACTATTTGGGTTTAGAATCTAACTCTGGGTTAAAACTAGTATCTTGAGATAATAGGTTGGCTAGTAAGAGTTATCTGCTGCTAGACACAAGTCTGGCTGCAGCCCGCCTAATGATAAAAAGCCCTTCTAAGATCACTTGAAGAGAAGACAATTAATAGCAACCCACATTATTACTCATCAAATATTAGTAGCATCAAGTATTTAATCAGATGCATATTATTGATACTTTCAGAATACTGCCAAATCACCTCTGCCCAAAGCTGTCGGTGTTGTGTCCCTTGACTACAAGACTCTCCTATTACTTGTTTCCAGCAACAACAGAACTCTGCCAGTTGCTGTATTAATCACAACACCATTTGGAAGCATGTCTGTCTCCATACAGATTCACTTCTATCAACACAGAGATAATGTTCAATACCCATAATAAAAACTATATCTCTTCACCAAGAACACAAAATCTTGATACACAACTTTAGTCTGCTCTGAGCTGAATTTGGTTCATCTATCTCAACAACTCTAAAAAGTACTGTAAAATATATTTATTTGATTTGATTTGTTATTTTCTGAAAATGAGCAAGAATAATTCTAAAAAAATCAAAATATTTACTACCAAATTAAATATTTCTTACATTAGTTTGATATAAATAATAATTTTGTAATTTAATAATGAAGAATAGCACATTTTATTTTCTTGATTTTTCTAACCTTGCACTTAGGGCAGTCAAACCAATATTTGAAGAAGTTATGCAAAAAATCAACTTGGGTAGATTAAAGTATTAATCCATACAAAAAGAGTGATTATTTTTTTTATATATTTTGAGTTTTTTTTTCCCAACAAAAATATATTAAGTATGTGTCACTTGATGGGATGCTACATAATTATTTTATCTTGAAAACTTACTTCCTGCCTCGAGAGACAGTTTTATTCACTTACATTTCTTTATACATTTCACTTTAGATAATCAATAATATTCTATAATCTTTTAAGTTCTACCTATAACAAATAAATACTATTGAAGAATAATCAGTCCAATAATTTAATTAGTAAATCTTATTACAGGTCTTCTTTGAGGCAAAAATAAAAATTTAAACAGTTATACTAAATACTTTTTATTGTTTTAAAGAAATAAAAACTTTATCAAATACTTAAAATTAATACTATTTATTGCTTTTAGCTGCACATTATATTATTACACAAGATATTAAAGAATTTATAAAGCATTTAATATATTAAATTTATGATTGGTTTTTAATAACATACAGAAGTTTTTAAAACTGCTGGGATAAATATATATGTCTAGATCAAAAAAATCTGAGACCAGAAAAAAGATAAATCGTCCAATTATATAGGTAAATAATATAAATTTACTCAGTTTTACTTTATTTGTGGGCTGGGCACATTTTCTTCATCTTAACAGCTTTAAAAACCAATTTAGTTAGCGTTACAAATAAGCATAATTTTATACATTTAGCTTTTAAGTGTACCCTAGAAGTATCACAAAGTACGTAAATTATAAAAATTAATTTGGGGAACGCTACTAGGCTTTCAATAAAATGAGGATTTTACAAAGCTAATAACTATGTTAAGCATATTTACGCACTGCCGTAAAAGGGTATATTATAAACAGAGTAAATAATTTAGCCTTTTGAAAGTCCATACGCCCCCCACATTGTAATTTGTTCTTAAAGACCAGGTTGTTAGCCATATGATTGGTTATTTTTCAAGTCGTAAGGGAGCTATTGAAGGATGGGTCGAAAACAACGTCAGAGCCCAAATCGATATAAAAATAAACAAAGCAATGGATAAAGTAAATCATTACAACTTGAGCCTTTTATAGTATAGCAGATAATTATAAAGCTACAGAGTTGCCATTACGTTTGATTACCATGTTGCAAAGTACGTCATAGAAGTCACCTTGTCGGAGATTCAAATACAGAAGTTATTCAAACACCCCAAATAACAGCTTGAGTCTCCGACTAACTAACTCCACAGTTTTATTTTAGTTTTTAAAAACTATAACCTGTAAGTTTTTATAACAAATATAAAATACTCTTATATATCAATCCTAGGGCTTTAGTTTACTATAATAGATGCATTTGTCTTTATTGTTAAATATTTTCAACTACCTAACCCTGCAAACTTATATGCATTTTTATACATTAGGGCACATCTTAGTTTATGCATAATTAATTGGCTATATTGTACTTTTATAATGAGTCCTGACTTTATTGTTTGATTTAGTTGAAAGCAAAGTATGTCTAAATCATATAAACCTGCAAGCTCCAGAAATATTTTTGGTGGACTTGAAAGTCTTTTGACAAGTCCAGATGTATTCATCAAAGATAAGGCTAAAGTATTACAAAAGCTGTCTGCCCTTGAGGAGGATGGCCAGAATGCATTAAAAGTGATTTCAGGTATTTTTATCCACTATCTAATAAATAGATTTTGATATGACATTGACAAAACGCTGGTCAGATGGCAAGCGTAACTTGATCTCTCATGGGGTGCTCCCAGCTTTTGAGGAAACAAGCAAAGAATTCATAGATGAATTAAAAAAACTCATAACTGAAATTCATCAGATTGAAAATGACATCAGTCTTTCTATAGAAGACAAAGCTTGTCAGCTACATAGCATCTGGGAGAAATCAAATGCTTGTCATGTAAATGAGAAGTTTACTTTTGAATTTATCTGTAAAGCAGTGGATGCTCATAAAATCAACTACCGAGAAGGTGTTCACCAGCTTATAGCCACAACTGGAGCTAATCAAATTCCTGTCTTGATTTTTTCTGCTGGGATTGGAGGTAATTTACCTTGAAAACATAGAGCTTGAATTACCAAAACTAGATATTATCCTTGAATCTCTTAAAATCCAAGACTTACTGCTTCCCCATATGCATATTATGGCAAACTTCATGATTTTTGAGGAGTCCAGTCCATTTGTTCTAGTTGGTTTCAAAGAGCCTTTGATTCACTGTTTGAATAAGGGTGACATAGATATCAAGGATACTTCTTTCTATAGCAGTTTCACATCAAGAAAAAATATTATCCTTTTGGGTGACACACTTGGGGATTTGGCAATGGCTGCTAAGCAAGATTATGATACTCTGCTTACTGTTGGCTTTTTAAATGAAGAGGTTGAAGCTAATATTGAAAAGTTCTCATCCCACTTTGATGTTGTTATCACCAATGACTCATCATTTGATTGGGTTAACAAGATTATCAAATCTATCATCCATGTGAATTGTGCCTTTTAATTCCTTCTTATTAAGAAATTGGTTCTTTGAGATGAGTTGCTTAAGTACTTGGGTTTTCACTTTAATGCACTGCAACTTTTATTGGATCTATGACCATATTTAATTATCATC
This sequence comes from Entomophthora muscae, assembly GCA_014839935.2. Classification (NCBI taxonomy): domain Eukaryota; kingdom Fungi; phylum Entomophthoromycota; class Entomophthoromycetes; order Entomophthorales; family Entomophthoraceae; genus Entomophthora; species Entomophthora muscae. Next base: position 261,719 of record QTSX02006434.1, on the reverse strand, counting down.
AGGGGATGAATGGCTTGCATTTAACCCTGATATTTGACTTAATATAACTTTGAGTAGCCCTTTTTCCAGGCTCTTTTTATGATAAATTTTCTTAAAAATGTTCCTTCATTTTTGACACTGTTGCAACATCTATGATTACTTCCTCTTGGGAAACTAATTCTCCAAGTGACTTGCCAAATGATTCCCCAACTAATCATTAAGTCAGTTGCACTGTTATCATTTGGCCATCTATTACAGGGATCAAATATTTTGAGTCTTAAGCAGAACACAACTTGAACAAGCCTTGTGACTTAAGAGGAACAATTACTCAGATAAGCCCTATGACTACCATGACATACATGGACAACATGTGGCTTCTCATGATACTTTATAATACTCTAAACTCATATCAAATAAAGTATCATTCTATTCTTAATTTTCCCCTTTATCTTGTTAATTATACTTCCAAGAAGTATATACTTGACAGTGGTAGCACAGGTAGGTTATCCACACCTACACAACTTCAAGGAAAAATTCTCATAATAATATAACCCAGCAGATGGCACTCCCCACAGGCTAGAGAGACTACAAAGAAGGACAGAACGTCCCTACGGGGTTTTTTGTCTTCAATAATATCCTTCTCCCTACTGAACAGTACAACCTTCTCAATACTTGTGTAACCCTGAACCCACCTCAAACTCCAATCCCACAAAACACCAAAATACCCAACATTATATTATAACACCTACACTCAGCGGAAATTGGGACGTTCTCAGGACTACACTGCAAAAATGCCAACCTTTGGATCCAAAGCACACAAAATAAGTTTACCCAAGCAGGTTACTCCTGTTAACTCTGGGATATTGAAATTGCCCAACACATACTAGGGCTTGCTCACGTTTTGTAAGTGAGTGATGTGACCAACATTCTGATCACAACAAAAACTAGGATATGTTCAAAACTGCCTTCTTGGAAAATTTTACCATAAAAGACTCCAACATGGTAATCATGACAGAACTCAGAACCTTCAAAATGATAGGCACCATAGAGGAGGACATTGCAGCCTACAAAGACATACATGATCAAGCTCCCAACACCATCAACTTTGACAAAGCTGGACCACAACTGGATTTCTACAATGGCCTACCCACACACATTAGACGTCAATTTAACATGGGTCACTGCAAGAACCTCCAAGACTTATTCTTGGAAGAAAAGCAAGCTGCACAAAAATCTGACAACCTGCATAAAAAAACAAACAAACAAAAAAGAAAGCATCACAGCAAAGAAGAACCCTTAAACTAACAAGAAAACAACTGAGCCAATAAGCCATCCTCAAAGTGGAAATCACACTGTCAAAACAGCAGGCTTGACCTGCCAGCAAGGTTCTGAGTAAACAGGTTTGCAACCCGCAATATAATTATCCAGTCACTTGAAGCCAAACTAGGAAGTTGACTCAAACTTCTAAATCCAACAACATGGACAAATAATAATCTCTTATGGTAGATGCCTTGTTTTGGCGCTTGACTCATTACCAGAATCAGGCCAATCCCTTCATCATCCCACTGTGTGATCAACACTATCATGTTCCTGTTATCCAAGATTCACAATGACTATATAATACATATATCTCAATAAAGATTATTATCTAGCTTCTAAATATTTTTTCCCCTTGTAACTCTGCTAAAACAGCACAGTTACAACAACACTACTCAAGTAAATCAAGTGAGCACTGATAATACTACTGAGGAGGAAAATGCTTGGGAGAGTGCTTAGCAAGCTGCTCTTCTCCACTTTACAAGACTTGTACAGAGACCAAGATGTGAACTCAATTTTCATGATTCAAGTACTCTCCAGTGATCCTATACTGTTTGTTGCCCAAAATGATAATAAAATTTTCACTTATCCCTTCTGCTTTTGCAGATATCAGAGCACAGCACTATTTGACACTGGAGCAGACCAATTTCTTGTTGATAAATTTTTTTCTAACCTCATGAAACTACCCACAGTCCAAAGAAATATCAAGAGAGTTATCATGAAAGATAATAAAAGTACATCAGTCACTAAGTAAGCAAAAACTTTCTGCACCCAAATAGAAAAAATGCAAACTACACTTAATGACCCAATCATATCAATCCCCAAGTATGATGTTATACTTGGCCTGGACTTGATGAGAAAGACCAAACCTCACATTGACTGGGATAGTGCTACTCTCACCATACAACCATGCAAGATGCACCACCATGTATATTCAACTCATCTTAATACACTCATAAGGAACCATGTATTTGTAAAGATTATGAAAACAGAAGAGGAAAAGGACCCTAGAAAAAATGATTAGAACACTTGCAATTATGAGATAATTCACTTTAAAAGTACAAAAACCATATGTGAGAGAGACCCTATCCAAGCACAGCTAGTAATTAAATTCCCTTCTGTTTTCCAAGAAACTTTACCAGGACTACTGCCTGATTGGGGCATACAACACAAAAGCAATTTCAAGGGAAGCGTTCCCAAAGCACACCCTATTTAATTCCTAACACCACAAGAAGACAACACCCTAAAAGCCTAGCTTGACAAAGCCCTTGAAAAAGAACTAATAAGACCTTTTAAATTCTTTTTTAGTGTGGCTGTCTTTTTTGTAGCAAAGAAAAATAGAGGACTCCACCTGGTCACAGACTACAGGGCGTTTAACAAGGTCACAATTAAGAACAGGTATTTCCTGCCCCTGTTTGATGACCTTTTTGACGCTCTAAGAGGTTCCAAGTCTTCACAAAAATTGACCTGACAGCAGGTTACCACCAAATTTTCATTAAACAAGAGGACATATCTAAAGCAGTTGATAAGGATCGCCTTTTGGAAAAGCTTCAAATATGGAATTAAGAAAGAAGAGAAGTGTATTTTATTAGATAATACTTTATACTTATATAGACTTGACTGTGGCAGGGATTTAGTTGGATCAAACCTAGGGGTTGCTCATGTGCAAGATGGGTTGGAGCCACTGGATACTTGCACAGTCAGGTGATATTGCTTGGTTACCATTCTTGGTATGTCAAACAATATATTGGAAGGGGACCAAGTTGGGCAATGGCTGGATGTTAAGTAGGTTGGCAGTAGCCAGAATGCTTGTACATCTAGATCCTCAACACCCCCCTTAAGGGGTTACTCTGGTGCATCAGGAGGGGGCTTTGTTTTCAAAGCTGCTGCCTGATGCACCTGGTGCTGTTTACTAGTTGGAACCAGTCTGGTTGAGTGTTCTCCTTTACTTAGGCAGAGACAGGTTCTGTGGTATTTCTTGATAATTGGGCTTTGGCACCTTGGAATTTTACTAGATAGGTGTTGTGCTCTGGTCTGTACTTGTCAATTCTTCCTGGTCACCGTTGTACCAAGTCTAGTTTCTTTCTGTTGCCAGCTAGAACCCAGATGGGGGAGTCAATGAAAAGTGGTTCCTCTGTGAAGGTTACCTTTTGTGTCTTGAGCCTCTTTATTTCTGCTATTTAGCTTTGAGGCGTATATGTTGTAGAGCTGGTTTCTGTTCTACTGTGGGAGGTTTCCCTGGGGGGATCTTTATGTATGGCTGCTTGTTGTGGGTGATTATTTCTGGTTTGTACCTGTAGGTTAGCTCAAACCGTGAATAGCCTGTTCCTTGATTGGTGCAGACTTGGGATACTATTAATGCATGTTTCACTTATAGTGGCCATGTGTCTTTGGCTTTGCCATCCATTATTTTCTCTAGGGTCCTGATAAGGCTGCCGTTTAGGCGTTCAACTCTGCCGTTGGCCTGTGGCCTGTAGGGCAAGGTTGTGGAGTGTTTGATGTTTTTGGATTTTAAGTTGCCATTTACTATATGACCTGATGACTCAGTTGCTCCATCAGTTATGATGTAGTCTGGAGTGCCATAGTTGGATATGATTGCTTTGTTAATAAATTGGTTTATGGTCTCTGCTTTATGGTACTTTGTTGCCCAGCAGATGGGCCAGTGTATAGCAAAGTTGATAGTTACAATTAAGAAACGTTGATTTGTTTTTGTTTCTGGGAAGGGGCCCACTACATCCAGTCCCCAAACCTTGAATGGTTCAGGGTCTGGTACTGGGTTGACCGTTGGCTGAGGAGCCTTTGTACTGGTGTATTTCTTGCACACTGTGTACTTTTTCTGAACATCAACTATATCATGTTTGAGGCTTGGCCACCATACTATCTCTTTTAGTGTGAGGTATAGGTTGTTAGCTTTTGTATGGCCTAGTAGGTGGTGATGTCATAATATGGTGTCAACTCTTTGTGCAAGTGGGATGTATGGAATGTGTTTATCTTTGATGATTTGGTATACTGTTCCATTTTATATATGGAAATGTTTTTCATTCCTTACTAGTGTATCATGGGTTAGTTGATGTGTGGATGGATCCTTTCCTTTTGTCTTGTACTAAGGGTTGTATAGGTTGGGCCAGTCAGGGTCCAGGTGGTCAGGATAATCCTCTCTTGGCTGGCATAGCCTAGAGAGAGCATTGGCTGTGACCAGCTCTGCCCCCTTTTTGTATTGGATGTCCAAATTAAGCTTTTTCAGCAAGGACATCCATTTGGCTTGGCGCTGTACAAGTGTGTTCTGAGTTTTGAAATATATTAAGGCTTTATGGTCAGTTAGTACTCAGACGTTTAAATGTCCTTCTAAGTAACATCTTCATTTCTTACATGTGTGGTATATTGCTAGCAATTCCTTGTTGTGTATTGGGTATCTCTGCTCAGTGTTTGTTAGTTTTCTGCTTTTGTAACATACTGGCAGGAAGTCTTGCTGCCCTGGCTGGTGGATGTGCAGGACTGCACCAATGGTGGTGTTGCTGGCATCTGACTCAAGCTTGTTGCACCTGTTATTATTAGGGTATTGTAAGATTGGTGCTTTGATCAAAACTTGCTTTAATAATTGGAAACTCTTGTCACATTCTGGAGTCCGGATAAATTTCTTTTTGGCATTACCCTTGGTTAAGTCATTGATTGATGCAGTTAGTTTTCCCCAGTCTTTGATGTATTTCCTTAGGTAAGCTATCATATCAAGAAAGCATCTAGCTTGTTTAACAGAGGCAGGGCGTTGCATGTTATTTATGGCTTTAATTTTGTCTGGATCTGCTTTGATGCCACCGTCAGAGACAATGTGGCCCAAGAACAGGAGTTTATTTTCCATAAATTGGCACTTACTTGGTTTTGCATAAAGTTTGTGCTTTGCAAGTCAATTGAGTGTCTTGCAGACATGTGCAAGGTGTTCTTCTTTTGTTTTTGAGAATATGATGATATTGTCAAGGTAGCATAATGTATTTGAGAGACTGTTTAGTGCTGGGTTCATCATGGTGACAAACATTGCGGGAGCGTTGGTCATCCAAAAGTTCATTACTCTACATTCAAAGGATCCAATTTCTGTACAGAACACATTTTTTGGTATGTCCTTTTCCTTTACTTCAACTTGGTTGTAACCTGAGGTGAAGTTGATTTTGGGGAAAAATTTGGCTCCTGAGAGTCTTTCAAACATGTCCTCTATAAGTGGAAGAGGTTATTTATTCTTTACTGTGCTTGCATTTAGTGCTCTGTAGTCAGTTACTAGACACAGAGTGCCTTCCTTTTTCTTTACAAAGAACACTGCTGCCCTCCATGGGGATTCAGACAGGCGGATGAATCCTTTTGCTAGATTGTCCTCAATATGGGTTTTGAGGGTTTGGGTCTCCATGGGGTAGATTCTGTAGAGGGGTGCAGGTTTGAGAATGGCTTTGCATAGGTCAATGCCATGTTTTACCTCCTGTTTGGGGGTAGCTTGTTGAGTTCTTCCTTGAATACATGGGTGTATTCATTTAGGAGTGCTGCAAGCTCTGGGCATTGGATCTTTTGTGTTTGTATGTTATTGAATTCAGTGTACCTCATTATGTGGAGGGTACTGTCTTTGGTTAGACGTTCTGAGTCATCTTGGTTTATGACCTGGACAAATACTGTGTCTCTTAGAATGAGGTCATTGGGTTCTTTGAGGATTTTGAAGTTGACTCTGTTGCGTTTGATGGTCATGGTTTTTGTTTTCCAACATACACTGGGGTTCACTTGGGTAAACCAGTCTATGCCTTCTACAATGTCATAGTTTATTTTGTTCATGACAAGTCCTTTTATGGACGTTTATATGCCTTGGAGGTCAATTCTAAAGGAAGTTGTTTCACCTTTGAGTAGAACCTTTGATTTATCTGCCATTCTGGTGTATTTGAAGTTGGATTTGACAACTTGTATTTTGTACTTGGTTACAAAAGGTTTGCTAACCATAGTGTGTTGTGCACCAGAGTCAAATAAAATTTTATGTGTATGTTATTTGTAAATTCATGGGTAGACAAGAATTTGTGAGTGGTCTTTAATTTTTACGTTCATAAAAATGGAGGATTGCAGGACACGTGGGATGCAAGCAGCAAGGTTTGTGCCTTGGTACAGTTTCTTGTCAAGTTGGGGGGAGACAGAGTCACTTAAGCATGTTCCCCCTCCTCTTTTCCCTGTTCCTCTGTTTTGAGACCTTTGAGGTCAGAGAATGTGCGGTCAGATTCATAGCAGGTTGCTGTTTCAGCATTGTTTACTTTGGCAGTATCCTCTTTCTTGGGACAGGAGCAGTTTGTACTTTGTCTATGATTGTCATTGTTGCAATTGGAGTTGCTGTTGTTATGGTTGGTATTTTGGCGTTTATTGCCATTGGAGTTTTCTCTGCCATTGCTATTTGAGGAGCAATTGCCATTGCATGCAGCATATTCCATGTTTGCGTGTTTTTCTATGCGCTTGGCTTCTGCAATGAGCACGGGCATGGAGGTGTTAGCCTTTGGGATGATTAGGGCAGCAACAGAGGGTTTCATTCTGTTGATGAATGAGGCTCTGGTATGTACGCTATCAGCTTGTGCTGGATTTTGAATTTTGCAACATATTTTCTCAAATTTGTTGGCCTAAGCTGTGATAGTGGACTTCTGAGGAAGATCACTGAGCTGTATTGCAATGTCTTGGAGGGATTTGGTGACGCGGAAATTGTGTGTGATATCTGCTTTGAACAATTCCAAGTTGCCAAGCTGGTTGTCAGTTTGTGAGCCAACCCAGGTGGCAAACCAGTTAGCTGCAGCCTCATACAGGCGCTTGCTGGCTTCCTGGACCCATTTCTCATGGGGATATGGCTGGTGCGGAGTTTAGCAGCTGAGTGGTCTAGCCAGTTGATGATGTTTTATTTGTTTTTTCCAAAGAACTTGTCAATACCAGTGTACTTGGTGTTGGTAACTTCACCTGTGATAGGTGGTTGTGCGTTTTTTTGTGGTTGAAGAGAGCAACTGTATTGAATTATCTTGGCGCATGCTTTGGGCATGACCAGACCTTCAAATACGGTGTATCCACTAGGAATATCTTTGTCAATGTTGTGGGCGCAGAAGTACGTTTTCCAGGTATCTTGGGATGTGGCCTGGTTGAGTACGTGGGCGAAGGTGGGCAGGTTCTGTTCAGTCATTTTCTCTTTCATTGGCATGGTCAAAAACCGTAGCTGCTATCTGTGATAAGGAGCTCTTTTTGGGGAAGCTTCAAATATGGAATTAAGAAAGAAGAGAAGTATATTTTATTGGATAATACTTTAGACTTACATAGACTTGACTGTGTTGGGTAATTATTTGGATCAAATATAGGGGTTGTTATGTACAAGATGGGTTCAAGCCACTGGATACTTGGACAGTCAGGTGATATTGCTTGGTTACCATTCTTGGCATGTCAAACAGTACATTGGAAGGAGACCAAATTGGGCAATGGCTGGATGTTAAGTAGGTTGGCGGTAGCCAGAATGCTTGTACATCCAGACCCTCAACACAGTGTTCAGAACTAAGTATGGCATTTTGAGTGTGTGGTCCTTAAATTTGGTATTATAATGCCCCTAGCATCTTTGTGACCTTCATTAACAAATTCTTTATGGAACACATTAGAAAAAGGGCATTGTCTACCTTGATAGATAATCATATACAGCCCAACCATAGAAAAACACTGGAAAGATGTCAGGCTAGTCCTCTGCAACCTCCAGGATAACCAAATTATAGCCAAATCCTCCAAATATGAATTTTCTTGTCAGAACTCCCATTTTTAGGACACATTATTAGAAAGAAAGGAGTAAACCCATACCCAAAAAGATTTGAGCCATAACCAACATACCAGCACCACAAAATAAGGGTGAGCTTTGCAGATTCTGTCAGGGATCTAGTCTCAGGCGGCTGGCCCACCGTTTTCAGGGGTAACTTGGGCTGGCGTTTTAGCAGGAAGGGCCTACCAAAAGAGAGGAGCTAACTTAAAAAGGTAGGAAAAAAACTTCCCCACCCAAGACCATGGGCTGGTGGCTGGTATGATGGTGTCAATCACCCCTGTGAGAGTGATGTATATAATTCCAAACAGCTTGCCAGTATGGTCAGTTGGGAGGTCAGGCAAGGAAGCAGGCATAGGTTTGGGTGTCACGGGTGGTTCCATATGGATATTGTATGCAGGAAGGTAGTTGAATTTTCCTCTAAATAATTTTGGTGTTGAAAATATCCACAGGCCTAGACAGTTGTATCTAACAGCATATTGTATGCGGGCCAAATGATTGAGTTTGAGTATCTTTTCTGGGGTATAGTCCTTGTATTTGGGCTTCAGGGGGTAATCAGTGAAGTGAACGGGCCCAAAGGGTGCACCAGGATGACAGGAAACGGCAGGCAGAGAGGCAAGAGGGCCAGAGGATCTTGAACTGAATTGGTAGATGGCAAATGTAAAATAAGGCAGTAGCTGTATAAGCCAAAATAACATAACCTTTATTCAAAAATGGCAATAAGTTTGGAGCGCGAGGTCCTTTGGTCTATATAGCACCCCACCTCCAAACTTAATATTTTCCATGGTGGGTTCACCAGGGCATTGGGAAAGGCAGGCCCAGGGAAACTGGGTGCTCAGGTCCAAAGGCAGCAAAATGGCCTTGGCCTGGGAGTTCTTTCATTGGTCAAGAATCTCAATTTGGCTACCTGATTATCTTGCTTTAGAGTTGTGGTCACAAGATTGGGCTGCAGGCCCATGCCTCTTTCATGGGACAGCTCTTGATTGGCCACTGGTATAGACTTCAAATTCATGAAGCTAATAGTTACTGCTTCAGTGCCTCCATTAGGCGCTGTGATTAGTCTTCCATTTTAACACAATAATTTCCTTGGTTTGGCCTGTTTCATTGCATGGGACAACATTCTTGGTATCAGCTTGTAAGGGGTTGATTCCCAAAAAATGCAGGCGGGCAGTCCTGGGGTCCACAGCCCTGGCAGCCCAGGGGATCCAGGGTCGGGGTTCAATTTCTGCTCCCAGGCCTGAGTTTCCAGATAGGAAGAATTGTCAATCCTGACAGATTCCTAGGCATGGTAGCTTATGTCAGAATATTTATCCCTGACTTGGGTGCCTTAGCTTCTTCCTTATCTGCATATGTAAGAAAACCAAATTTGCATGGACACTGCTAAAAGATCAAAATTTCAGACAAATAAAAGATCACATGGTCACTACCCCTATCTTACTGTCACAGTAAGTTCCATAATGCCAGGGATTCTTTGGCCAAGTAGGAAAGCTCAGAAAGCTGGGAAACCTTTAACAAAGCTGACTGATTTAACAGACTTGAATCAAACGGTTGATTGAAAATGGGTTACAGCTGCTCCAGTTTTCTGGTAAAATCCAATCTCCCCCTGTAAGTTGACGTTGATAAAATTGACGTAACTTAAGGGTCACCAGATATGAACTTATTAATGAGCATGGTTGTCAGAAATTGGTCACCCAAGGGTTCTTTGCAACCTGGACCAGATAATCACTTGACAATGTGGAAGCAATAGGAGCCCAGGATCCAGGTGGTATTGCTTAGTCAATTTTTTTATATTGTCAAGGGTCTAGATGTACAAGTATTCCAGCTATTGCCATCACACCTAACATACAGTCATTGCCCAATTTTGTGCCTTTCCAATATACCATTCAACATACCAGAAATGACAGCAAACCAATATCACATGACTGTCCAGGTATCCAACAACTTGAACCCATCCAGCACATGACCAGCCCCTGGGTTTGGTCCAACTAATATCCCTGTCACAGCTAAATCTATATAAGTCTAAAGTATTATCCAATAAAATATACTTCTTCTCTTCCTACCTTTTATATCCAAAGCTTCCCCAAAAGGCGCTCCTTATTAATATATTAATTAAATTCCACTGTTTCAACTCTAAGAGTTGAGTCCTCCTAAAAATTTACTCAATAAAAATCATATATCCCTTGGTCTAATTTAAATTTTAAAAATGCATCCTGTTGTTGGGTTTTTGTGCTACATTCCCTACAATCTGATTCTAAGACAGATCATTACTGGAAGATGGGGTCCTGCAGTTGGAACTTTGTTGTTAGCACCTCTCAATGTTAATTCCATGCCTGTCAATCTTGGAGTTGATCCACCTGTCTTTGAAGCTGAAAATCTGGTTGTATCTCAATGTCCTGAATTTTATTCTGAAAACACTCTGATGCTTTCCCAGGCTATTTATCTTGGGCTACTTTGGTTGGTATTAATTATTTTACTTAATCCTAGTATCTCATTTGGAAATTTTACAAAATGGTATCTGAAGCTGCATTGATGGTTAATCATTAACTTCATGTGGATTTGGGTGGTAATTCCCCACCACTTGGAGACAGCTTCATATTATCCAGTGATTTCTGTCACATTACTCAACTCTTCTATGTCTGAGTTTTTGGAAGCAGTTTTTCATGAATTTGTGTTTCTTTTCTTCTGCTATATAAAGATATATGCATTTACCATGTTTATTTGTATCAGTTCTTTTCTGAGTTTTCAGTTTGGACTTTTTTAATTTTTGGTTTCCATCTCCAGTTGCAGTTGTTGAGACTGGATCTTCTGTTTCCTATTTCTGCTGCACCATGTTATTTTGGAGCCCAGATTATTTTCCTGCTTCACTCACTGATGAAATTTCACATGAAGTTTTGCCAGCTTTATCATTCTATTCCAGTTCAAGCCTTAGTCACAAATCCCAAGTTTATCATGTGATAACAAGGATTTTTGAGGATGCTTGCAAATGGTTGTTGTCCGCGGTAGAGCACAATCCACGGGTTTTGACAGAAAGTGCATATTTGTACCCTTTGTTAAATTTTTTTTGTGTATCTAATGAGGAGCTCAAAGTATATCATAAGTTTTACGTCTTCCAACAGGGTACTACTCTGCTCTCAATATTCCTTCCTCAGTTTCTTGCTTACTGTCATATGATTGATGTTCCCAAAGTGAATAAACTCTCAGTGTTGTGGTTAGCAGTTGACCAGACTGCCCAGGATTTAGAGGTTTGGTATTCCCTGTTAACCAAAACTGAGGCCCTGGTAAGCCAAATTCTTTCTTTGGTCTCAAATCTGTTGACTTCTAAGCAAGGTGCAATGGAGATCAAAGCCAAACCTGCTGCTATCTCCTGGTTTTCTGGGACTTGTTCCACGGTGGCGTCCTCCAGCCAGAGTCAGGATTATTTCCCCCATGTTTTTTCTCAGGCACAATCAGCAATTTTGAACAAACTCACTAAGACACATGAAGTGTCAGTAGTGGCTGTCCCTGAAAGTTCATTAGCTATGCTCTAGCACGTTGTACCCGCAAAGTCTTCAACAGTTGAGTCTGAAGATTTTCCCCTTGTTCCCATCAATTGTGATTATCATGTACTTCATGTTGCTGTCCAGGAAACAATCAAGCAATGTTTTCAGGAACACCCTGCCTCCTTAGCCGCTGTCTATACTACCAAAGAGAAGCAGACTCCTGCTGAGATTGCAAGATTTGCTGCAAATAAATCTACTTCTGGCTACTTCTTGTTTTATAGTAGCATCAAAATTGGTCATACCATCTATTGGCCAGCAATTCTGCTAGATACAGGTGCTTCCAAGAACTTCATGAGTGTTGAGACTGTAGACTTGCTGCAACTCAAGTATCACCCTGGAATGCTTGTTAGGGGTGGAAACTGTCAAGCATTTCCCTCATTTCAGCTTAAGAAGCCAGTGACATTTGTAGTTGCGGATCAGTCTTTTACTGCAAGGTTCTCCATTTTCTACACCCTTATGTATCCTATTATCTTGGGGATAAGCTGGTGGTGCAATCATAATGTATTGACCCTGCTAAAGGAAAATGAGTTGCAAGTGGTCCACTCTTTAGGTATATTCATCCAAATTCTGTTGTTAGATATGTCAGAATTAGAGCATTCTGCACAAACAATCCAGTCTGTTCCTGTCTCTGCACCTGTTAGTTTGGATTTACCCTGTTGTGAATAACAGCATTCACCATGTTTCAATTTTGCCTTTGTTGGGCCATTTCAAGGATGAATCTCTTGCTTTTGCGTTTGACTCTTGAAATGAACTGACTTCTGCTTCAGGAAGTATGATTGTTTGGTTTCATGACTCTGCGCAACTCACTTGCCCCACTCATGCTTGTGGCAAGTGATCCTACTGTCCTGGTATTGTTTTGTGGTATTCCTAACCACTATATATTCCATTTGACATTCACCAATAAAATTTAAGTTCTATTCACATTTTTGTCTTTGTGTCTTCTGTACTTCTGCGCCTCTCTCTAGCCACGCCTAGTAGAGATCATTCATCCAGGGCCGCAAGGTAAACACATTTGCCTTCCCTGTCATCAAACCAAGACTTAGTACAAATCCAATCCTAAGGTTAGGATTCCCCATTGTGTGTCTGTGCCGCGCCTCAGAACACAACATACCCACATGCCTTTAACCCTGGTCTGCGGCATTTGACGCCAATAGGGGCGAGGTTCTTCCTAAGCATACACAGTTTTACTTTGACTTTAAAGTTACTGTTGATCTGATTTGTATTGCGTCTCCTATTTTTCCTTTGATCTTGAAGGAAGACACATGTTTAGAGGAGTGGACTCAAGACATGTTGGCAAAATGTGATATCTTTAAGAAGGCTTCATTAATCTGCTCTCCACTGCTGTTTGTACAAAAATCCAATGGTTCTCTTTGACTTTGTGTTGATTACAGGAACTTGAATAACATTACTATTCCTGACCCATACTCCTTACCCCTTGAGGCACAGATTTCTTGGTGCAATTTAGAAGACAAAGATATTATCAAAGCTTGATCTGTTGAATGAGTTCAACCAGATTAGGATCACAGAAGGAATGGAATGATTGATGGCATTCAGGACTAAAAAATGTATCTTTCATTTCTGCATCATGCCTTTTGAATTGAAGAATGCTCTGGCTTTCTTTCTGCAGTTAATTGATTCAGTCTTGGGGGACCTCCTGGTTGTATGTGCCATTGCTTATATGGACAATATCTTGGTTTTCTCTCCAGATATGGGAGTCACATCAGGCACACCTGTCAGCAGTTGTAGAGCACATTATCCAGGCTAATTGGATCATCAAACAGAGTAAGTGTGAATTTTTTAAGCATAAGGTTACCTTCTTGGGTAATATTATCTTTGAAGATGGTCACACTATTGCTCCTGACAAGAAAGCAGTGGTTTGAGAGTATGCTACTCATGTAACAGTATCCCAACTCCAAAGTTTCTTGGGAACCTGTACGTTTTTGAAGAAATTTACACCACACTTGTCTGAAGTGGCTGCCCCCTTATATTCAGCCAGCAGGAAGACAACTCTAGTCTGGACGCCTGAGTGTGCAGAAGCATTCTTAGCAGTCAAGGCTTGTTTGTTATCATCTCCAGTTCTGCAACATGTAGATCCTGAGCTCCCTTTTGTAGTTTCCACAGATGCCTCCAAATATGCTGTGGACGGTGTGTTATTACAAACTGCTGGTGATGGGGTTGATTGACCTATAGGGTATTTTTCACAGAATATGGAAGCTTGGAAACACAACTAAATTATTTATGATAAGGAATTGTTGGAAGTTGTGGAATTCTTAAAACATTGGCTTCACCATCTCATGTCATCGCAACATCCATTTGTTGTAAGGACAAACCATAAAGCTCTTCTGTATTATTGCCAACCTAGGATTTTTTCAGGTTGCCAATCCAGATGGCATGGTGATATGAAAAGATACAAGTTTTGCTACAAGTTCATTAAGGGTACTGATAATCACTTGGCAGATGCGCTGAGCAGAAGCCCTTCCCATCTCTCAGATGCTGATATGGATGCTGAGTTTAACACACACACTATGTGTTGTGTTTGGCTCCTGGGGACAACATCCAGGAGGAAATGGCAGGAAATCTTTATAATAAAAGATTTGAGGTTCAAAGCTAGCCTTGGGTTAATTCAGGGCAAAATTAAGGGCATATACCTTAACTTCCTGAAATAAAAGATGTGAAAGTCCTTTTGGCAAAAAGGACAGGAAAAAGCTTGAATAATATTAAAGCCAACGCAAATGTGGATCAACTTGTCATTATTAGGAGAGATAATTCTACTTAAATAGTATGCAAGGGACAATGATCACTCATTAGATAGACAGAGTGGCCAACAGGGTCACATTGGGATGAGGTCATACCAGGATCAGACAAGGGAAGGTATGGTATTCTGGAATGGGTGGATATTGGCACAGACCCATTTACAGAAAGCAAGGAATTTCTGAACTTGAAAGCAAAGCCAGTCAAATCTTTGCATTTATCATTATTTGAAGGCCATATCAAAATAACATTAATGGCGCAATTTGCAACATCTCCCCTCTCAAGATTGGACACAGGAGTTGATATTTGCAAAGGAATTTGGAATGGACCCAGGCAAAACAATGTCCAGAGGCCAGCAATTTCACAGTATACTTGACATCTTTCTTAAATGTGACTTCACAGGGCCCAACCCAGAGAGGATCTAGCTTATGAGCTCTACCACCTGTACAATTCTGGTAGTAGAAAATCAGGTTGCCTATTTGGTACGCAGGGAGGGGGGCTCTAGCAGCATTGGACAGGGAGAGCTCCAGAGCCTTGACCTTGTAAGAAGTGGAATAAGCGGCAACAGCGCCCATGTTGACACTTTGTTGACATGGCCACTGTTGACTCAAAACTCTAAATCTCCTATGTTTTTTGCTAGTTGCGCTAGCTTAATTCTTTTTTAAAGCAATCAGGGGTGCAAACCCAGAAAACACAACAAAATTGTGGCCATCTTGATAAAATTTAATATTAAGCTTAATAAAAAACTTGATTCAACCAGATTTTTCCTTTATGTTTACTAATAAAAATTAGTTTATTTTTATTTGTTTTCACAACGTAAAAGTGTCAATGTCAACACTTTTTAAGCCAAACTTATTTTCGATAACAAAACTGAAGCATCTACAGTAAAAAAAATAAGTGCACATTTAAAAACATTTTTTTATTAATTATTATATTGATAAAGACAGTGCACATATATTTGATTGTTGGAATGTTCATGTTATATATATTTATGTGGCACTTATTACGGTTTTAATATATTAAGTGGATTGGGTGCTAATGGTGATCCAATAATTTAAGTGTGACTTACTATGTAAGTTAATATAGATTTTATTATTAAAAATAATGTTGACACTCGTAAATGTCGTTTATTTGCTTGTGATCATCCCCTGGGGTGGAGTTAAGCAAATTAGAGTGGCACAATTAAGCCTAGATTAATATGCCACCTCACATAAAGAATGTCGTAAGTGACGTTGTCATCACTTGACCCTTTTCAATATCTACCAACAACTTATTAATAACTTTACTTAAGCGCAATGGTAAAATATCTTATTCCCTCTACCCAAATATAATTTTCTATAAAGAAATAAAGAACCTTGATACTTTTTTAACTTATTTTTATATGTTTTTTTAATTTTTATATGTGAACAAAAATAACACAGGAAACAGTTAATTTTTTGCTAGCCCACGTAAATTTAATTAAGCGTACTATGTTTTTTTCATAGTAGATTTCCAAAATAATGTTGACAGTGAGAATATTGTCAAAAATAATGTCTCCATTTTTTGTAATCAACAGTGAGAATTCAGCTTTTTTTTACTAATTGTCACTCATAATGTCAACGCTTTTCAGTTCTCACATATAAAACTTTATGTTTTATATAATAAAAACTTCTAATTTTTTGATATGTTGTATTTTTGACTTTGCTTTTTCATATTTTTAAATTTTTAAAATAAAATCTATATTTAAATATAATAATTTCACATACTTCTCTCAACTTTTATCTTGTTATTTATAACTTTAATAAAATAAAAACTATACAAATAATTTTTAACATTTAAATGCCAATAAAACCATCTAAGATTTACTTTTTATATATTATGCTTTTTAAGTTGTTTTGTTTGTTTTTTACATACATTGCTTTATTTTAAACCATTTTACTTATTATTTTAGGACAAGAAAACCTCCAAACAGCCAAAGGGTACCAAGCGTCCCTCCAAGCCCATCAAAGCCACCAAGAAAAAGCCTGTCTTGTCAAAGAAAGCCACCCCCAAACCATCTCCCAAGCCCTCTCCTGAGAAGAGCCCTGCTCATTCCACTGGGAGAGAGGAAACTGATGGCTCTCTTACAGAGCACAGTTTTTATAACTTGGCTTCTGACAAGGAGCCAACCAAGAAGAAGCGCTCAGCCCAAAAGTCACCACCCAAGGATAAGTCTCCTGCACATGAGGAGCACCACAACAAGCCCCCTTCTGCTTCCCCACCCCCGCCAAACTCTCCCCCTTCAAGCTCATCTGGGGATGATTTGAAGCCCCGCCCCAATTACTTCCCTGGCTTCCACCATGCTACTGCTGGCCCTTGGGACCCTCTTGTGGCCCACAACATCTGCAATGTTGATGGCAAGTTCAAGG
This sequence comes from Entomophthora muscae, assembly GCA_014839935.2. Lineage (NCBI taxonomy): Eukaryota > Fungi > Entomophthoromycota > Entomophthoromycetes > Entomophthorales > Entomophthoraceae > Entomophthora > Entomophthora muscae. Next base: position 244,962 of record QTSX02006434.1, on the reverse strand, counting down.
TTCCTTCCACCCTACCCAAGTTTTTCCCCATCATGAGTGTTAAAGGTGGGCCAGCCATGGTGGCCAATGGGTATATCTTCAGCTGCAGCAATGCCAACCGGGGCTTTAAGAGCCAGCATTACACCTGCAAGGATTGCTCCTGCCCAGTGCGTCTCAACACTGAGTGCTGGGACCTGGTCCAAACCATAAAGGGCAAGCATACCTGCATCATGCCCAACACTACCATCTCCTGCCTCCTGAAGTGGTATCTGGTGCAGATTATGCCCACTTCCAAAGACCTTTCTGCCACCCAGCTGGCTGTGCTTGCTTGCAAGTACCTGATGTTAGAACTAGATGACGAGCTGCACTATTCAAAGAAAAATTATGTGGATAAGGTAAACACAGAGTTAATTGTTTGATTAACAGTAAGCCAAATTGAGAGGAGGGTTTGATCATTTGGGAACCGCGACCTGTGGAACGTAAGATGGAGATCAAGATCAAAGTAAAGAAGATCATTTTCAGCAGAAAATTAGAATAATGGCGAGTTGGCAAAGTGACGTAAAAGGCGGGCCAAGTGACAGCAAAGGAGTCCAAAGCCATCTGAACCATTGTCCCAGCCATATTGTCAAAGACAGGGGCCAACAGGCCCAAATACGCAAACATAAGGATGATTTTCTGTTTTATTCCAAGGTGAGTAAGATATCTAGAAACAAGTTTATAGAGGGGAAATGGGAAAGTCTTAAGGGAGTTCAGGATGGGGCAGGAGGGGATTCCTTGGCTTCTGATTGGCTGGCAAGAATATTTTCAGCAGTTGTAGGCACTGCATTGGAATTTACGTCAATGACGTCATAATTTGAAAAATTTGGGCAATCAGCAGGTCAAGCGCTTCCATCACCAAATAACGTATAACAGGTGATTTTCTTGTCATAGTTATTTGGATAAAAATATGGTAGATCCAGATTTTCCAGGGCTATTTGAGCAACCCCAGCTTTGACCCATTTTTTTGTCAATTATGGCATTTAAGCCGTCAATTTCTCTTAAGGGTTTGGCAGCGGTTCTTTGTTGGTTTCTGGCCGTATGGGGGCATGTTATTCCTTTCATTTGGTTTTCTACCGTAACACCTGACCCCTACCAACCTCAAGAGGGTCCCTACTCACACCCAGTTGGTCAAGTTTGTAAGTGATAGGCGTCAAGCCTCAAACCCCCTGGCCAAGAGTGACACCAACATCAAGGACCTGGTCCTCACAGATGCCCTCAAGAAGACAGAGGATGGTGAGATGTTCCTGCTCCATGACAATGGGCAGGAAGTGAAGGATAGGATTGTAGCCTACGCCACAACCCAAAAACTGGAGCAGCTGAACACTGCTACCACCTGGCTGTGCGACGGCACATTTGCTACTTACCCCCTCTCTTTAAGCAGCTTTGGGTCCTGCATGGGCAATTCAATGACCAGGTCATCCCCCTTGTGTTCTTTCTCCTTCCTGGTGCCAAGACAGAGGTCTAGGACAGAGCTTTCAAGATTGCCCAGGATGCTTTGAGCTCCCTTCCCACTAACCAGCTCCCCCTCCCACCCACACCACAAGGGCCAATCCCTCCTCCACTTAGAAGGATGAGGCAACCCTAGCTGCAGAGCAGCTAGCTCATGCAGGCCCACTTGGACCAAAGGTGATAAATTATGGACTTTGAGCAGGCTCAGTTCAGAGCCTTCTAGGCCACCTTTGATGGAGAAGTCCAGGGCTGCTTCTTCCATTTTTGGCAGGCCCTTGTCAAGAATCTCAAGAATGAGAAGGACCTTTTTGACAAGTATCTTAACAATGGTAAGGGTAAGTACCACTTTGCCATCACCCAGTTTGCTGCCTTGGCTTTTGTGCGCCTGGAGCATACTGGGCTTGGCTTTGAGGCCCTCCAGGAGGATGCTTATATCAAGAAGCACTCCACCATCTTTGAAGGCTACCTGGAGTACTTTGAGCGGCAATGGGTGGGCAAGAAGGTGACTTCCCAGAGAGGTAAGAGTGGGGCCACTGCCCCTTGGAACTGTCAAGGCGCCTGCATCAAGGGAGAGATGAAGACCACCTCTAGCCTTGAGGTTTGGTACAAGCACTTGAAGACCAAGTTTGGGACTAACCCCAAGTTCAACAAGTTCTTCTCCAAGCTGCAGGAGGAGCAGGCCCGGACTGTCTCCAAGTTCTGCAACCTGGCCAACCAGGTGGCCCCCAAGAAGAGGAAGTCCAAGGAGCAAGACTGTCAGGAGGACGTGCAGAAGGTAGTGAAGTAGAAGTACAAGGTGGAAGAGATAAAGAAGTACCTAGAAGATGTTGCAGCTGCTCTTGCTGGTGGCTTTAATTAGCCAAATAAACTTTGCTTTGCTTTACCTATTATTTTTTACTTTTAAACTTTTAATTTATTAATTTTTTGGATAGTAATAATCTTTTTAGGTATCAATGGTAAGCTTTATGTTTAGTTTTAATGTAGTTTTATAAGAAATATCTTAAATTTTGTTAATTTATCTTTAAGCTATGAGATAATTTCAGTTATGCTTAATTAAGTATAATAAATAAAAATTAGAGTTTTCTTATATTTTGTGGTTATTATGATATATAAAATATCTTTATTTTTGGTTCATTGGAATTTTAATTCTTAGGGAATAAAAAATAATTTTATAATAAAGAGTGTAATTTACATAGTAAACTGAAAAATAGTTGCTTATTATTCCTTATTCTTATTACTTATAGTATTTTTTTATTGCATTTTTTCGCTTCTCTGGAGTCATTTTAGCATACTTAAAGTATTTTAAAATAATTTTTTATTTAAAAATGTTCAGGGTAAAGTGTTTTGTTAATTAAAAAAGTGTCAACATCTAGGAAACAACATTAAGTAAAACTGGGTTGTCACTTTACTATAGTGTTGACATTAAAAGTGTCAACATTTTTAGTGTGGACATGGGCGCTGTTACCAAATAAGCCGTCACTTGGATAACAATGATACAATGGATTAAGTCTTTAACATGGGCCTCAGGATTTTCAGACACATCAACTTTGATCAAGGGGGGTCCCAAGATTGAGGGGGTAGCGGCTTCATGCCCATACAGCATGGCAAAAGGGGACTGATCAGTTACTTGGTGTCTACTGAGTCAGTAAGCAAAGAGGGCAGAAGGGAGGAACATATCCTAATTGGCAGCGCCAGAGAGCGTGAGTTTCCTCATTATGGACACCAGGGAGGAATTGGCTCATTTAACAGTTCCATTAGTTGAAGGGTTATATGGTGCAGAGAAAGATTGGTGGGTACCCATAGCTTCAACAATAGACGTGATGAGGCAAGCATTAAAATTTGTGCCATTGTCAGAAAGCAGAACTTGGGGGCAGCCATGTTGTTAGAAGATATCTTTCTGCAAGAAATTAGCAGGGGTCTTAGCAGTTATATCTTTTGTAGCTCTGGCTTTGACCCATTTGCTAAAATGGTTGATGGCAACTAAGATAAATTGACACCCAGACCTAGACCAAGGGAAAGGCCCAACAGCATCAATACTCACAGTGTGAAATGTATGTTTAGGGGGGATGAGCTTGAATTGGTGTTGGGAAGGGCAAGGGCGTTAGAGTTGACACAAATGACATGAGGCAAAAACATCAGGGATCAGAAGGCGCATGTTCTCCCAGTAGAAGTTCTTGCATAGCCAGTCATGGGTTTTGGCTATACCTCCATGCCCAGTGTCAATGTGAGCTTGGATGATAATGGCTATCCTTATGCTAGGGCAAACATAGGGTAGATAAGCATTGTTGACTTTTTTGAAGAGCTGCCTATCTTGAATTACAGTGTTCTTGGATAGGGCTTGTAGCTTAGCCAAATGTCTTTTGGCTTGGTGGTCCAAGAGTCAGGGTACCCTATTAATTTTTATAGGCAATCAGCATCAGCATCAGCATCAGCGGGGTGGATAGCTAATATTGGCATCCTTGACAAGTCATCAGCGTTCTGATGTTGGGCCCCAAGACAGTATATCATAGTGAAATTGTACCCTTGCAGGCGCAGAGCCCAACATGCTAATTGACCTTCAGGCTCCTTTAGTTGTTGCAGACATTTGAGGAAGAAGTGATCTGTGACCACAGTGAAGTGGGTCCCATAAATGTAGTTCCTGAAATTTTTTGCAGCATGCAGCACTTTCAGACATTCCTTTTCAGTGACGCTGTAGTTCTTCTTGTGTTTATTGAGGACCTGTGAAGAGTAGGCTACAGGTCAATCCACGCCTTTGTCATCAAGCTGGGCTAAGATGGCACCCACAGCTACTCCGCTAGCATCAGTATACAAGATGAACTCTTTATCATAATCAGAGTAGACCAAGATAAAAGCCTCTTGGAGCTTGGCCTTTAACGCTTCAAATGCTTGTTGCTGGCTTTCAGTCCAATCAAAGGGGACGTTGCAAAGCAGTTGAACAAGGGGTTCACTCAGTTCAGCAAAATCAGGTATGAACTGTTGGTAGTAGCCCATCATTCCAAGGAATACTTGGACCTCTTGAAGATTCATGGGAGGTAGCATATTGTTGATGGCTTCCATCTTATTATTCATGGGGCAGATTCCCGTTTGAGTGATCTCATGACCTAAGAACTTGAGTTGCTCTTTAAAGGAGGAGCACTTGGAGGGTTTGAGTTTCAAGCCAGCTTTGCGGATCTTGATTAAGACAGCCTTGAGCTGTTCCAAGTGATTGGTAAAGGTAGCGCTGAACACGGTGATATCATCAAGGTATACAAGGACACAAGAGAGCTTTAGATCTTGTAGGATGTAGTACATAGCCCATTGAAATGTAGCAGGGGCAGCAACAGTGGAAAAATCAACTGTAGGGATGTAAAAGTGAGAATTCAAAAGTGAGAATGTAAAAGTGGCCATGTCAACACTTTTTAAATTTTCAAAATGGCTTTTTATAATAAAGTAATTACTCTTTCTTGACTTTTTTAGTTGGGAAAATGAATAAAAAGTATTTTATATGACCATAATGAATTTTAATTTCAGATGAGCTGTTTTAATTTAATCTTAAAATTTTAAAAGTGTTGACATGGCCACTTTTACATTCTCACTTTTTAATTCTCACTTTTACATCCCTACAGTTGATTTTGCCACTGTTACCGCAGGGGCATACAAGTGGGTTCAAAAAGGCCTTCTGAGGTGATAAGCGCAGCATTTTCTCTATCTTTAGGAGATAAGTCAACTTGTCAGTATCCAGAGGCTAGATCCATGGCTGAGAAAAACTTGGAACTACCCAGCTGTCTGAGAGCATTGTCAATTCTGGGCAAGGGGTTTGAGTCTTTCTTAGTGAGAGAGTTCAGGCAGCGGTAGTCCATTCCAATGCAATGTCCTCCATCCTTCTTCTTGAGGATCAGTAACAGGGAGGCCCAGGGCTCTGAGAGGGAGCTAGTAGCCCAGCGTCTAAGAGCTGATTAAGCTCCTTAGATACCTGAGCATCTTCTACCCTACTACAGCAGTATAGTTTGGCACAAAAAGGGGGTGCATCACCAGTATCAATCTGATAGATGACCCCTTTAGCTAGGCCATAGTCTGTAGGTCCAGAGGCAAAGATGTTGCTAAACTGATTGAGCAGGTCCAACACATCTTTTTGTTAGATGGGAGACAATTGGGGGAAGTTGGCAGCGGTGAATAAGGAGAGAACTTGGGGATTGTTTTCAGGTAGATTGAAATCACTAAAAGTTCCAAAAGGGTAGAGTGATGCCACTTGTTCTTCCCCCAGTATACGTCCATGCCTTATAACCTGGCCTTGGGTCACTTGCATGGGCAGGGCCGTCAGGTTGGAAAGCAGTAATTGTACAGGCTCTTTATGGATTTGATCTAAAATCCCAGGACACAGGCGGGGCTCTGTACAACTTAAGGATTCAGGTGAGTAAATGCCAAGAAGGACTTTTAAGGTAGCTCATAAGAAATCTGGGAATCAATCACCACCTGAGAGCCCAGGGGGGATGGTCATAGCCGCTGGTGCTAGAAGAGGTACCCCTTCTTCTGCAGGGCAGGAAGGAGGAGGGGTACACATGTTGGAGGAGTGAGACTATACTTGAGAGAGAAGATACCTGTGGGGTACTCAAGCACGCAAGTTTTAAGACGTTTTCCTGGGAGGCGCAGAGGTTCCTCAAAAATCAAAAGGACCTCATACCCTAAGAGCAAAAGATATACATCTTGTAAGTTTACAATACCATTATACTCTCAAAAGAATTGTGTATCAACCAAGAGATCATAGCTTTCATTCTCAAGGACTACAGCAGGGGAAGCAATTAGGAGTTTCCAAAACCTCATGGGTAGAGTAGAGTAGGCACTAATGGCCTGAGTTTTTTCCATGCCATCTGTGCCATAAAACTGAGTGTAGTTGAGGTCAGGGGCCAACTTAAGTTTCTTCATTAGTTTTGAAGATACTACGTTGAATGGAGAACCAGTGTCCAAGATGGCTTTGATTTTAACCTTTTGGATTGATACTTCCACACAGATTGTATCTTTCCAAAAGGGGGGCAAGACAGCCAACACATATTGCGCAGCCTTTAGCTCCTTCTCTAATTTAGCTAACATGCACCTTAAGGCAGGAATCTCCTTATACACAGTTTGTAGTGGGAAAGATACAGTTACGTTTTGGAAGAGAGCTTTGGCTAGCTTGGCTAGCTTGGCAGATTCCTCAGAGGAGTCAACCAAGACAGGAGGTTGATGGCCTTGAGCTAGGTAAGGGCGAGCCACCATAGACTTAGCTTCACTTGCAGGTACTCAGGAAGTGGTGGTAGTCTTCCTAGAGTGAAACTTGTAGGGTACAGGGATAGTTTCCGGAACAGCCAAGACAGAATAGTTATAACTATCAGAATCTTCAGGCTCTGAATCACCAGAGAGATTTTGAAATATATGAAGAATAGTTGGGCCAGAGGAAGATGGAGCTTCCTCATCAGAAGGAGGATCAGGGGGAGATGGGGGAGATTGGTCAGCAGAGAGCATCTCCATCTCTAAGCTGACCTCTCTTTTCCTGCCTGTTCCTTGGGGTCACAACCTTTCACTTGGGGATTAGTGCAAGTATGCAAGTGGTGCCCTATTTGTCCACAGTTATGGCAACCTTGCCTCTTAGTCTGTCCACCTGAACCCAGCGTCATAATGTGCGGTGTACAAGAGGTAGTCTCAGCATTACTGGCTTTATTTTCACGTACCACCGTACCCCCATGGGTCAAATGCATGTCTTGCAAGAGCTTCTTAATACTATTCATGGAAGTGAGTGAAGCCTTGTGTACCTTAAAGTGTAGGCATAGAAGCTGGTTCACTTTCAAAGAATTTGAACAAGCCGTGTAAGCTTCCTGGGGGGTTAACTGTCAACTGGTGATTAACTGTTGACCTTCAATGTAGAATCAATCCGCAAACTCAGCCAGGGTTTCCTTGGGCTTAAAGGAAATGTGCATAAATGCATCCTTCTTGACCTCCAAGCTGAGATCTCCTCCAAACTCCTCAATAAGGAGGCGCTTCATGTCCTCCCAAGTGACAATGGAGGGGAGTTTGGGGACCACCACTTCTTGGCATGTGGGATGGAGACAGGTGAGGATATGTTTTATTTGAGTTCATCAGTAGCCCTACACATTGCAGTCTTGTAAATTTTAAGAAAGGTAGCAATAGTAGAGGTTTTAGGAATCTAATATCTGTTTGAAGGTTGGCTTGTAATTTGGGTTGATGGACAAGGAAGAGGACTGACTGTTTTCACCTGGATGGAGGACGTTAATGTGAGGATTGCCTTCAAACTTGGATTCAGCAGCAGGTTGTCTAGTCCAGAGGAGTCAAAAGCTTCCCTCTAGGGTATCTAAGATTGTGCTGTTCTGTCCACTAATATCTCTAGCAGTGGCAGCAGCAACTCCAAATGTGTCAATATTAATTTGTTGTACCAATAAGGTGCCAGCAATCCTGTTGAGGAAAGTATTCAGGGAAGTGGTCTTAGCAACCAAGGGGATGACCTGTCCATTCATTGTCTTGGTAAAGCAGGAAAGGTTTTATACCACTCTTTCCAATGTGTCCTTCCTATAAGCAACATCTTTTGTTACTTCTGCAAGCTGATCCAGTGCACATGCACAGTTGACCTGGGGTTGACCTTCCAAACCAGGGCAGCAACCATGATTGTTCTGGGCGGGAGTATTAACAACTTCAGTTTCCTCTTCACCTTCAGACTCAGAGGACAAGTCCTCAGAATTAGAGAGGTTTTGTCTTAAATACTCAATTTCTTCTTTCAAAGTAGCTACTTGATTAGTGAGCAAAGCAATGCAAGGGTCAGGCATAGGTTCAGCTGGAGGGGGGTTCTGAACAGAAGATTGACACCAAGTGGTAGCCTTGAGCTCAGCTATTGCTTCCCATACCTTGGATTCAAAGTCAGATGGGACTTCAACAGGAGGAGTGGGAGGAGTCACCTCTATAGATTCTACTCTATCATCCACATAACTTTGCACTTGATATAGAGTGTCTCCTAGTGCAGCCTTATCCAGACCATATTGATTCTGCAGATGGCGGCCCCAAGTATCAACACAAGCTCTAACCAATTTGAGTTGAGAATTAATATGTTCTTGGAATTGGTTAAGTTTGCTAACCAAAGTCTCAAAATCCTGACAATGCTTTAGCAGAGAGGCCTCAATTTGCCCATGCCACATTTCTTGATGCTCATCTAATTTGCATAATCGACCCTTGATGTATCCAGGGAGCAAGGAACAAAGGGAATTTATTGAGGAGGTCAAGTACTTCTGGGAGGCCAGCAAGTTGTGCTGCTTATTGGAAATACACACAAAGAGACTGTGGGACCATTCTTGATATGCCATTTTTTGAGCATTGTTGTTTACACAGCGGTGGCTACAGCATTTACAAGCTGGTTCTGAGATCCTAATGCAAGTTGATGGTGAACCAGGGCGGGTTGGATGAACTGGTTGACTAACACGCCAATTGTATCCATGGACTCCATCAGTGCGGGGGGAGACCAAAGTCCAAGAGGAAGGAATACAGGTCTTTGGAAGCATACCTGGGACAGAGACCAGGGATAGTATGCATTGCCACAGTGCCAGAGTGGAGCAGGGAGCAGGCGGCAGCACAAGCTTGCTTGTAGTTGAGAGAGAAAGCTGGAAGGGGGCATACACAGGCCTGGGGGACAGCACCAGTACCATGGAAGTTGAAGGGGCATTAGTGATTTCTTCATCTAGAGGAGGACTAGAAACTTTAGGTTGCTTTGGTACTTCAGAAAAAAAGGAAGAAGGACCAGAGAATGTGTGTGGGAACAGGTTAACCAAGAGGCTTGCAGTCCCTGTAGTGAGCACCATTTTGTTGTGTTTGGCTCCTGGGGACAACATCCAGGAGGACACGGCAGGAAATCTTTATAACAAAAGATTTGAGGGTTGAAGCTAGCCTTGGGTTAGACTTCAGGGCAAAATTAAGGGCATGTACCTTAATTTCCTGGAATATAAGATGTGAAAGTCCTTTTGGCAAAAAGGACAGGAAAAAGCTTGAAAAATATTAAAGCCAACACAAATGTGGATAAACTTGTCTTTATTGGGAGAGATAATTCTACTTAAATAGTAGACAAGGGACAGTGATAACTCATTAGATAGACAGAGTGGCCAACAGGGTCACATTGGGATGAGGTCATACCAGGATCAGACAAGGGAAGGTATGGTATTCTGGAATGGGTGGATATTGGCACAGACCCATTTACAGAAAGCAAGGAATTTCTGAACTCAAAAGCAAAACCAGTCAAATCTTTGCATTTATCATTATTTCAAGGCCATATTGAAATTGCATTAATGGCGCAATTTCTGACACTATAATTCCAGACAAGGCTGTGGTTCTTTTTATACTACCACCACCTGCTTTTCTGGCCACTATGTCCTTAACTGAGAGTGCATACCTAGACTTATATTCCAAAGTTATTTTTCTGCAGCCTCTGTCTAAAGGTTACAATAGGCTATTGGAACAAGCAAGTACAAACCCAGTTGGTCAGCCACAGGGCTATCACAAGATAGGTCCAGTTTTATATCATCAAGGTTGCTTGTGGATTCCTGAAGGAACTATTTGGGACAAAATCATGGAGGCCCATCATACATATCCTCAGCAGGCCACCCAGGGAAATAAAAAACAGTGGAACTAATCCGCTGCCAGTTTTCCTGAAAAGGTTTGACAGTGCAGGTAGCAGCTTTTGTTCAAGATTGCCTGGTATATGTTTGGTCCAAGGCAAGCCATAACAAGACTACTTCTTTTTTTGGTTCCTTTGCAGCCTGCTGCTGGACCCTGGACGTCTGTGTTAGTGGATTTAATTAGTGAACTTTCCAATTTCAATGGATTTAATGCAATTATGGTGGTGGTAGATTGTTTCACAAAAATGGCGCACTTTGTACTTTTCTCAACCATAATTACTTCAGTGGAAGCAGCTAGGTTGTTTGTGAATAGGATCTTCTCCCTACATGGCATTCCAATGGAGATTGTGAGTGATTGCAGGCCCCAATTCATTGCTCAGTTCTGGGAAGCTTTTAATGGAATTCTGAGTATCAAATTGTGCTGTTCCAAGACTTTCCACCCCCAATCTGATGGACAAAAAGAGAGGGTAAACCAAAGTTTGGAAGTCTACCTGAGTTGCTACACTAATGCACAACAAGATGACTGGTGTGCTAACTTACCCATGGCAGAGTTCACATATAATAACGCCCCACACGTATCAACTATAGTCTTGTCATTCTATGTCAATGTGGGCTACAATCCTTTGTCCAACATGGGTCTTTATTTGGTTAGCAATGTGGAAGCTGCAACAGATCAGGCTGCTACATTGAAGCAAGTTCATCAGGAGCTCCAGGTTACTCTTGCTGCTGCCGTGACAAATTACAAGAAATACACAGACTGCAAGTGCCAGGAAGGTCCAACCTACTGTCCAGGGGGTCTGGTAATGGTGGATTCTTGCTATATGAAGCTGAAGGTCCCTTGCCGCAAATTAGATCCCAAGCAAGTTGGTCCCTTCAAAGTTGAACGTCAAATTGGTCCCTCTGCCTATTGACAAGATTTACCCCTGGCTTTTAAGATTTTCCACACTTTCCAAAAATGCTTACTTACTCCTTTTAAGGGTACTGAGATTCCTTCTTCCCAACCCATTCTGGTGAAAGGAGAACCTGAGTATGAGATGAATGGTGTTTTGGCTTCTTGAAGGAATCAACATTGTCTAGAGTATTTGGTGCTGTGGAAGGGTTATTCTGACTCTGAAAACTCATGGGTTTCCCACTATGATTGCTCCCATTCCCCAGTTCTTATCCAAGAGTTCTACAATCACCACCCAACAGCCATTGATCAACCTGAGCTTACCTTGGCCGCAATGAAACTTCCCCCTGCTCATAAATTTTTTTCCTTATCCCATCTTCTGGATGGTGGTATTGTGCCCAGGGCTAAAGCAGAGGGTAATGTCACAGTAAGTTCTATAATGTTGGGGATTATTCAGCCAAGTAAGAAAGCTTGGAAAGCCAGGAAACCTTTAACAAAGCTGACTGATTTAACAGACTTGAATCAAATGGTTGATTGCAAATGGGTTACAGCTGCTCCAGTTTTCTGATAAAATACAATCTCCCCCTGTAAGTTGACGTTGATAAATTGACATAACTTAAGGGTCACCAGATATGAACTTATTAATCATCATGGTTGTCAGAAATTGGTCACCCAAGGGTTCTTTGCAACTTGGACCATATACTCACTTGACAATGCGGAAGGAATAGGAGCCCAAGATACAGATGGTATTGCTTAGTCAATTTTTGATATATATTGAATAATTTTCACAGTTTCAACTCTAAGAGTTGAGTCCTCCTAAAAATTTACTCAATAAAAATCATATATCCATTGGTCTAATTTACGTTTTAAAAATGATCCTGTTGCTGGGTTGTTGTGCTATATTCCCTACAATCTGATTCTAAGCTGGATCATTACTGGAAGATGGGGTCCTGAAGTTTGGGCAACAGCACCCATGTGACACTAAAAATGTCAACAGTGGTCCTGTTGACACTTTTAATGTTAACACTATAGTAAAGTGACGACCCGGTTTTACATAATGTTGTCCCCTGGATGTCAACACTTTTTTAAGTAACAGCACACTTTACCCTGAACATTTTTAATAAAAATTTATTATTAAATATTTTATTATACTAAAATGATCTCAGTGAGTTCAAAAATGCAATAAAAAATATTATAAGTAATAAAAATAAGGAATAATAAGCAACTATTTTTTAAATTACTATGTAAGTTATACTTTTTATTATGAAATTATTTTTTTATTACATAAAAATTAAAATTCCAATGAATCAAAAAAAGATATTTTTATATATCATAATAACTACAAAATATAAGAAATTTTTAATTTAAATTTATTATACCTTATATAAGCACAACTGAAAAATTCTCATGCCTTAAAGATAAATTAACAAAATATAAGATATTTCTTACAAAACCATATTGAAACTGTATCTGAAACTTACCATTTATACCTAAAAAGATTAGTACTATCCAGAAAAAATATAAAAATCCAAAAGTAAAATCAATCCAGGCAAAGCAAAGCAAAGTTTATTTGGCTAATTGAAGCCATCAGCAAGAGCAGTTGCTACAACTTCAAGGTATTTTTTGATTTCTGCCACCATATACTTCTTCTTCACCACCTTTTGTACTGCCTACTGGTACTCCTGGTCCTTCCTCTTCTTCTTGGGGCCACCTTGTTGGCTAGGTTGCAAAACTTGGAGAAATTTCTGGCCTACTCCTCCTGTAGCTTGGCAAAGAACTTGTTGTATTTGGGGCTGGACCCAAACTTGGTCTTCAAGTGCTTGTGCCAAACCTCAAATCTGGAGGTGGTCTTCATCTCCCTCTTGAGGCAGGCATCCTGGCAGTTCTAAGGGGCAGTGGCCTGCTCTTTACTCTCTGGGCAGTCACCTTTTTTCCTACTAATTGTCACTTAAAGCAATCAAGGTAGCCCTTGAAGATGGTGGAGTACTTCTTGATGTAAGATCCTCCAGGATGGCCTCAAAGTCAATCCCAGTGTGCTCTGGCAGCACAAAAGCCAAGGCAGCAAACTGGGTGATGGTAAAGCGGCACTTCCATTTACCATCATTAAGATACTTGTTGAAAAGTTCCTTCTTGCTCTTGAGGTGTTTGATGAGGGCCTGCCTAAAATGAAAGAAGCAGCCCTGGACTTCTCCATTGAAGGTGGCCTCAAAGGCTTTGAACTGAGCAAGCTCAAAGTCCATAATTTATCACCTTTGGTCCAAGTGGGCCTGCATGAGCTAGCTGCTCTGCAGCTAGGGTTAACTCATCCTTCTCAGCGGAGGAAGGGTTTGCTCTGGTGGTGTGGGTGGGAGGGGGGAGCTGGTTGGCAGGAAGGGAGCTCAAAGCATCCCGGACAATCTTGAAAGCTCTGGAATAGACCTCTGTCTTGGCATCAGGCAGGAGGAAGAACACAAGAGGGATAACCTGGTCATTGAACAGCCTGTGAAGGACCCAAAGCTGCTTGAAGATGGCTAGGCAGGTTGCAAATGTGCTGTTGCACAACCAAGTGGTACCAGTATTGAGCTGCTCCAGGTTTTGGGTTATGGCGTAGGCTATAATCCTATCCTCCACTTCCTGCCCATTGTCATGGAGCAGGAACATCTCACTATCCTCAGTTTTTGAGGGCATCTGTGAGGACCAGGTCTTAAATGGTAGTTGTGCTCTTGGCCAGGGGGTACAAGACTTGGCGCCTATCACTTACAAACTTGACCAACTGGGTTTGGGTTGGCACCCTCTTGAGGTTGATGGGGGAGAGGTACTTGCATGCAAGCACAGCCAGCTGGGTTGGGGAAAGGTCTTTTAAAGTGGGCATGACCTGGAAAAGATACCACTTGAGGAGGCAGGCTATGGTGGTTTTTGGTATCACACAAGTGTGTTCACTCTTGATGGTCTGTACCAAGTCCCAGCTCTCAGTATTGAGCCACACTGGGAAGGAGCGGTCCTCACAGGTGTAATGCCAGATTTTGAAGCCATGGTTGGCATTGTTACAGAAAAAGATGTACCCATTGGTCACCATGGCTGACCACCCTTTACACTCATGATAGGAAATACTTAGGCAAGGAAGAGGGAACCTTAAATTTGCCATCAACATTGCAGATGTTATGGGCCAGCAGAGGGTCCCAGGGGCCAGCAGGAGCATGGCAGAAGCCAGGGAAGTAATTAGAATGGGGCTTTGAATCATCCCCTGATGAACTGGAAGGGGGAGCTTGGTGGTGGTGGGGAAGCAGAAGGGGGCTTATCTTGATGCTCCTTATGTGCAGGAGACTTATCCTTGAGTGCGGTCTTTTTGGCCTGGCACCGCTTCTTGGTTGGCTCCTCATCTGAAGCTGAGTTGTAAAAACTGTGGTCTGTAAGGGAGCCATCAGATTCCTCTCCCCCAGTGGAGTGAGCAGGACTTTTCTCATGAGAGGGCTCAGGGGAGTGCTTGGGGGTGACCTTCTTTGACAAGACAGGCTTTTTCTTGGTGGCTTTGATGGGCTTGGAGGGACGCTTGGTACCCTTTGGCTGTTTGGAGGTTTTCTTGTCCTAAAATAATAAGTAAAATGGTTTAAAATAAAGCAATGTATGTAAAAAACAAACAAAACAACTTTAAAAACCTAATATATAAAAATGAAACTTTATATGGCTTTTATTAGCATTTAAAAGGTAAAAAATACTTGTATTATTTTATTTTATTAAAGTTATAAATAACAAGTTAAAAGTTGAGAGATTTATGTAAAAGTATTAGCTTTATAAAAAGATTTTATTTTAAAAATCAAAAAATTATATAAAAGAAAAAAGTTAAAAATACAACATATCAAAAAATTAGAAGTTTTTATTATATAAAACATAAAGTTTTATATGTGAGAACTGAAAAGCGTTGACATTATGAGTGACAATTAGTAAAAAAAGCTGAATTCTCACTGTCAATTAAAAAAATTGTAGAAATTTTTTTGACAACATTGTCACTTCAACTTTTTTTGAAAATTTACTATATTTTTTTCATAGTACACTTAATTAAATTTTGCAGCTAGCAAATATTAACTGTTTTCTGTGTGTTTTTATTCACATAGTAAAATTAAAAAAAAAACAGATGAAAATAAGTAAAAAAAGTATCAAAGTTCTTTATTTTTTATTAAAAATAATATCTGGGTGGTATTAATATGATATTTTACCATAGCTATATTGAAAAAAGTTAAGAAAGTTGTATTCAGTAATGAAAAGGGTAAAGTGACAACAATGTCACTTACAACATTCTTTATATGAAGTGGCATATTAATTTAAACTTAACTGTGCCACTCTAATTTGCTTAATTCCACCCCAGCAGATGATCAAAAGCAAATAGGCAACATTTTTGTGTGTTGACATTATTTTCAATAATAAATTCTATTGTAAATTACATAGTAACTCACGCTTAAATTATTGTATTGTTGTTAGCCACCAATCCATTTATTATATTAAAGACCAGAATAATTGCCACATATATATTTATAACATGAATATTTTAACAGTCTACTGTATTTGCAATGTCTTTTTCTATATATATAATTAAATAAATAAAAAAATTTAAATTCACACTTAATTTTGTTGATGGTCTGGAAATACAAGTATTTTGGCTATTGCCATCACACCTAACATCCAGTCATTGCCCAATTTTGTGCCTTTCCAATATACCATTCAACATACCAGAAATGACAACAAACCAATATCACATGACTGTCCAGGTATCCAACAACTTGAACCCATCCAGCACATGACAATCCCCTGGGTTTGGTCTAACTAATATCCCTGCCACAGCTAAATCTATAAAAGTCTAAAGTATTACTTAATAAAATATACTTCTTCTCTTCCTAGTTTTATATTTGAAGCTTCCCCAAAAGGCGCTCCTTATCAATGGTAGCACTACAGTTTTTGACCATGCCAATGAAAGAGAAAATGACTGAACAGAACCTGCCTACCTTTGCCCACATACTCAACCAGGCCACATCCCAGGAGACCTGGAAAACATACTTCTGCGCCCACGACATTGATGAAGATATTCCTAGTTGATGCACCATATTCAAGGGTTGGTAATGCCCAAAGCATGCGCCAAAATAATTAAATACAGTTGATCTCTTCAACAACAAATAAACACACAACCACCTATCACAGGTGAAGTTACCAACACCAAATACATTGGTATTGACAAGTTCTTTGGTAAAAAAAGAAACCATCATCAGCTGGCTAGACCACACAGCCGCTAAACTCTGCGTCAGCCACATCCCTCATGAAAATGGAATCAGGAAGCCAGCAAGCGCCTATACAAGGCTGCAGCTAACTGGTTTGCCACCTGGGTTGGCTTACAAACCAATGACCAGCTTGACAACTGGGAAGAGTTCAAAGCCAACATCACCCACAATTTCCATGTCATTGAATCTCTCCAAGACATTACAATACAGAACAGTGATCATCCTCAAAAGACCACTATTGCAGCCTACACCAACAAATTTGAGGAAATACATTGCAAAATCCAAAACCCAGCACAATCTGACAACGTACACACTAGAGCATCATTCATCAACAGAATGAAACCCTCTGTTGCTGCCCTCATCCACCCAGAAGCAAATACCTCCATGCCCGCGCTCATTGCAGAAGCCAAGAACACAGAAAAACGCGCCAACATGGAATATGCTGCACGCAACGCAACCACTCCTCAAACAGCAATGGCAGAGAAAACGCCAATGGCAATAAACGCCAAAATAAAAACCATAACAACAGCAACTCCAATTGTAACAACAGCAATTGTAGCCAAAGCGCAAAATGCTCCCGTCCCAAGAAAGAGGAACACCTCACACATTTCTGTGAGACACTCAATTGACTTAAAAATCATAAACTATACACTAAGCCTAGTAAGTGCCAATTTATGGAAAAGGAACTCTTGTTATTGGGCCACATTGTCTCTGACAGTGGCATCAAAGCAGACTCAGATAAAATAAAAGCCATAAATAACATGCAATGCCCCACCTCTGTAAAACAAGTTAGATGCTTTCTTGGTATGGTAGCTTACCTAAGGAAATACATCAAAGACTGCAGAAAGCTCACCACACCAATCAATGACCTAACCAAAGGTAATGCCAAAAAGAAATTTATCCGGACTCCAGAATGTGACAAGAGTTTCCAATTATTAAAGCAAGCTTTGATCAAAGCACCAATCTTACAATACCCTAATAACAACAGGTGCTACAAACTTGAGTCAGACACTAGTGACACCGCCATTGGCGCAGTCCTACGCATCTGCCAGCCAGGACAGCAAGATTTCCTGCCAGTATGTTACAAAAGCAGAAAACTAACAAAAACTGAGCAAAGGTACCCAATACACAATAAAGAATTGCTAGCAATGTATCACTCATACAATAAATGGAGATGCTATCTTAAAGGACACTTAAACACCCAAGTGCTAAATGACCACAAATACTTAATCTATTTCAAAACTCAGAACACACTTGCGCGGCGCCAAGCCAAATGAATGTCCTTGCTGGAACAGCTTAACCTGGACATCCAATACAAAAAGGGGGCAGAGCTGGTCATGGCCGATGCTCTCTCTAGGCTATGCCAGCCAAGAGAGGATCACCCTGATCACCTGGACCCTGACTGGCCCAACCTATACAACACTGAGTCAAGACTAAGGGAAGGATCCCCCCACATCAACTAACCCACAATACACTAGTAAGGAATGAAAAACATTTCCACGTATCTAATGGTACAGTATACTAAATCATCAAAGATAAACACATTCCATACGTCCCACTTGCACAAAGAGATAACACTATACTAAGACACCATTGTCTGCTAGGACACACAAAGGCTAACAACCAATATCTCACATTAAAAGAAATAGTATGGTGGCCAACCTGAAGCAAGACATAATTGATGTTATAAAAAAGTGTACAGTATGTGAAAAATATGCCAGCACCAAGGCACTACAGCCAACAGGTAACCCAGTACCTGACCCAGAACAATTTAAGGTTTGGGGACTGGACATAGTGGGACCCTTCCCAGAAACCTTAATGAATCAATGTTTCCTAATTTTAGCCATCAACTTTGCCATATGTTGGCCCATCTGCTGGGCAACAAAAAATCACAAGGCGGAAACAATAAATCAATTCATCAATAAAGCAATCATAGCAGACTACAGCACTACAGACTACACCATACCAGATGGAGCAAAAGAGCTAACAGGCCACATAGTAAACAACAATCTAAAAACAAAAAACATCAAACACTCCACAACCTTGCCCTACAGGCCACAGGCCAACGGCAGAGTTGAACGCCTAAACAGCAGCCTTATTAGAACCCTGGAGAAAATAATGGATGGCAAAGCCAAAGACACATGGCCTCTCTATGTGAAACATGCATTAATAGTATCATGAGTTTGTAACAATCAAGGGAAAGGCTAATCACTGTTTGAACTAACATACAGGTACAAGTCAAAAACAGTCACCCTCAATAACCAACCATATGTGAAGATCCCCCCGGGGAAACCTCCCAAAGTAGAACAGAAACTAGCTCTTTAACACATACGCCTCAAAGCCAAACTGGCTGAAATAAAGAGACTCAAATATCAAAAGATAGCCTCAACAGAGGACCTACTCCCCATCAACTCCCCTTTCTGGGTCCTAGCTGAGAACAGAAAGAAGCTAGACTCAGTACACAGAGGACCAGTGTGACTGTACTACAGTCACTGCTGAGTATTTAGCCAAATAAATGCTCTAAAATATTAAGATGTTCTGTTTTTGCTGTTTATTACATATAGATAGGTTTGTTTGGAATTCTTGAGGGAAAGGTTCCTAGAAACTGGATATCTATGTTTATTAAAAGAACAGAATATGGATGTTTAGTTAGGTTAGGCTAACTAAAAAAATTGAGGCAAGATTGGCCAAATCAATCTTGGAGACTAGGCGTCTCAAAAATGGGTTGATTAATCAGTAAGATTAATTAATAAATGCAGGATATAATTAATGAGGATTTAATTATATTAAAATGGTCTTGACTTTGTCAAGAAGTTTGGTTAAGGTTGACCATGAGAAAACCCCCAGAATCAGGGTTAAAAGCGCCACATTGGCAAATTTATTGGATTAGAAGCGCCGCCTAATAAATTCAAGAGGCGCTACTATCAAATTTTCTCAGGAGCTGGGGCGTTGCCTGGGGAAATTGCTGGTCAACACAGTGGCGCCTGGTTTGAGTTTTGAAGCAGTTTAATGGGTTTCAAAGGCAAAAAACCATTAAATGCAAAAATAACTAAATAAAGGCAAGGATACTTAGGAATTCAGGTTTGGTCAGCTGGTTCCCAGTTGGAACACTGATAGCTGAGTTTAGGATGTGCAATCCACAGGGTTTTGGCGCTGGGAGCTGGGGAAGCTCCATGCCAAATTGGTACATTGGGTTGAATGGAGTCAGGTGTTTTCTGCCCATTGTAGGTCAATTCTCATAGGTTGAGAATTGTTGGTGATCTGTCAGGTAAAGATCTATGTTGGACAACTCAAATTCCATAGACAACGTGATGCAAATCATTGGTTGATTCAGGAACCAGAGGGGTTTTTAGCTGTATATTCCCCAAATAGTATATAGGCAAAAACAGTTTAACATTAATAAAATATATTCATTGTCAAGTTTGACGCTTTACCCTCACCTATTTTTCAATTGTCATGCCTTCTTTGTTAAAATTTGAGAGAGCTAAGTTTAGGGGTTCTTTGTGTGGAAACCGCTGCCGCAAGAAAGGAGGTTCCTAAAAGTACATTGGAAGAAGTTTGGACCAGCCTGGAGGTCACTAAGACTGTTCCTGCCAAATCTTTAGTAAAAGTAAAGGCTGCGTTCAAAGAGCTGTATTCCAATTACTTTGCAAAGGAAGGGACTCCCGCCCAAGGGAACCAAATTTAAGCTTGGGATGCTTGGAACTTGTTGGTAGGACGGGATGAAATCTTGCAACAAGTAAAAGAGATGGCAAATTATGAAATTGAGGCGTTGAGAGCATGAGAGGAAAAAAGTGTTGAAATCATGGCTCATTGGCGGGATGACAATAAAGTGTTATCCAAGAAAAATGCCTCCCTGGAGGCAAAGCCCCTCAAAAGCTTTGTCCCAGGAAGGTAACAGCAATAAGAGTCAAGGGCAGGATAATGGCAGGATGGACTGCTTAAGCCTGGATCTGTCACAGAGCCCAACACGGGGGCAGAAAAAACCCATGTTGAAAGGAGTCCAGTCTATGCTTGCCAAGATGTCACTGTTTTCTGGAAATCCCAAGGAAGGAAACGCTTTCCTGGAGGGTTTCCTTATACAAGCCTCTGGTCTAGGGGGTGATGAGAAAAATCATTGGTTGGAAGTTCTTGCAGTACCTGCCTGTTTCAAGTGGTTTGAAAAACGTAAAGGCAGTAATTGGACCGCCTTGTTAGAGGAATTTTGAGCCAGTTACACTGTAACCCTTAGGCCTGGTGATGCTCTTCAAAAAGCTCAAGATGTTATACAAGCTGGCCATGAAACAGTGTCAATGTACCTTTCCAGAATGGAGGAGTTCTTAGCCTTTGCTGATGTGGAACATAATCAGGATCTAGTGGATGATGCTTTTTTCACTGGAATGTGGCCCGGGTTGCAAACTCAGGCCTCTATGTTACGCTGTGAGAAGTTGTCATGGTCAAAACTTGTTCAGAAGGTTATCCAGATGGAGTGGGATCTTGGAGGCCCTCCACACAGTGCTCCTTGTTTCAGAGCAGGAGCTCATGTTGCAGCAGGAGAAGAATCTTCTGAGAGAACCAGACGTCCAAGAAGTCCCTCTGATAAGGACCACATGTCTAGATTTAAGCGGGCATGTAAGTTCCCCATGGTCAAGGGATGCTGGATCTGTGGGAAAGATAGCCATTTCACTGGAAAGTGTCCCAACCGTGCGGAATTTAACAAGGAGCATCCTGACCTTTTGTTTAAGGATTTGGGAAAAGAAAGGCGGGCTTTGGTGTCTCTCAACCTGAGTCTGGTAATTTGGAGAATAATGGGAGAATGAGACTTTGATCTGGGAAGGCTTTGAAGGAAAACAGGAAAAGCGCCAGTCAACCAGTGAAACCACCCATACAGGAAATCAATGTCTCTTGTCCAACTCTTCCTGAAGGAAGTCCAGATGCCTCTACAGATGAGTGGATATTAGATGTGCTCTTAGGGATGAAGGAAGACGGGGAGATTACATGGCAGCCTGTGCAAGTTCAGTTGAGTGTGGATTGGCTCAAGGAAGTTGAATGGTGTAAAAAGGTGGCCCAAAGTATGCCTGCACTTTTGATTGCAAAAGCTTTTGTGTGGGCATTACAAGGGGTTATTCTCCTGGATATTTTGCTTGACGGTGTCAAAACTGCAGACTCAACCCGCTAGCAAGGTTCCAACCAAGCGGGTTTGTGACCCACAATCCAATTACCTGGTCACTTGAAGCCAGACCAGGAAGTCAACTCAGCTTACCAAATCAATCAACATGAACAAATGATGATCCCTCACGGTGGATACCATAATTTGGCGCTTGACTCATTAGCAGGATCAAGCCACCCCCTCTTCCATTCAGCCGTGTGATCACCAATAATGTTCCTGCTATCCATTGATTCACAATAGCTATATAATAACTATCTCACAATAAAGATTATTATCTATCCTCTAAATATTTTTCCCCTTGTAACTCTGCTAAAACAGCACAGTTACAACATTGGTAGCAGAGGGTAGGCTCTCCATCCTACCTTATCTTGAAAAATTCTGCCTGTTGCCCACACACGCCGCAGCCAACAAATCCTTGACAGAATTATGTCTGGCCTCCCGCCTGACTGGACACCGTATACTCCTGGTACCAAGATATCTGATGGTTTTGTTCTCTACCAAAACATGGTGATCCTGCTACCCGCCTTCAACGCCCTGTCCGCCCTAGGGTTCTTTCAGGCACCCTCATCAACGCCACAACCAGCTGACAAGACTGCCATGCCCGCCTATGTAGCACAAAGGCTTTACAGCACCGCTTTGGAGCCCTTTGCAGGGCCAACAACAATGCTGCCGCATGGATTCAGTCCGCCCAAAGCAAGTTGGCTCAGATGGAGTGCCCACAGCGGTTTTAGATTGCAGAGATTTCCATTTGTCTGACCCATGACGCTGGCACCTGGTGTGACAAATGGCACAAAGAGCACACAGACAAGAACTGGGACACCTTCAAACAGGACTTCTTGGCAAGGTTTGTGCTCAAGGATACAGCGCTCATGATCATACGCCAAGTAAAGAACCTGACTCAGACAGGCACCATGAAGGAACTCACCCGCGCCTATAAGGAACTCTGTCTCTGCGCCCCATCCAACATGGCCTTTGACACCCCAGCAACACACCTCATGTACTACATTGTTCTCAAGTTGCACATGATGAGACATGTGAACCTGGACCAAGTTACCAACCTACAAAGCCTGTACCCTGAAGAAGAAAAAGCGGAACAAATCTCCAACGCTCTGCACAAGGCACAGACTGGGAAACAAGAGAGACCCAAGGACTCACATTCAAGTGGGCGCTCCTTGCAATCACCTCCTGGAGGTAACAGCAAAAACAACCACAAACCCACGGGTTCAAATGGGAATGGGAATGGGAATAACGGCCAATCAAATTGTACCCATTTCTGTGTCACCACCACCCAAGGAAACCAAGATGAGGGAAAAGCCCAGGGAGAGCACTAAGCAAGCCAAGCTCTCCCCACCAACTCCTGACTTGCCCAACAATAAATAACAACCCAAGGACGTGAACCAATGCCCAATGATCCAAGTGCCCTTGGAAGACCCAGTACTGTACAACATTGCCAGACATCCCAATAAATTGATGTCTTACCCTTTCCGCTTTTGCAGTTACACAGGCTCAGCACTATTGGACTTGGGCGCAGATTGAACTTTAGTCAACAACAGCTTTATGAACAAATTCAAGCAGGCCACTAATCCTTTGCGGATTAAAAATGTGGTCCTGGCTGATGAACATCACATTGCTGTGACAAAGGAAACTGCCCCCTTCTCTGTCATGCTCAAGAACCTCCACTCCACCATCCAAGGTCCTGTCATTGACTTCCCTAAGTTTGACATTGTACTGGGACTAGAATGGTTGCAGAGAAACAACCCTCACATGGACTGGGCGACCTCAGTGCTGACCATCAAGCGCAAAGGTGTCAACCACCAAATCTACCCAGACTCTGTAGACCAACTCCTACAGAACCACGTCTTTGTACGCATCACAGAGACTTTGGATGAGAAGGAAAACCTGAAAGCTATTGACTGGGACTCCTTTCAGTATGAAATCATACACTTCAAGGACCACCAGGACACCTCCACGCCGCAAGATTGCAACATTGTGGCCCGTCACCCAGAAATCTTTAAGGAGGTGTTACCTGGGCTACCCCCTGAGAAACACATCCAACACTCTATCTAACTCAAGGGGACTGTACCTAAGGCGTGACCCATCTACTGCCTTACTCCAAACAAAGACAACACTCTATGTGCTTACCTCAAGGAGGCGTTGGAGAAAGGTCTTATCCGCCCCTCACAGTCTCCCTTTGGGGCTGCCATATTCTTTGTGGCTAAAAAGTACAGTACCTTACGCCTAGTCACAGACTACTGCGCCTTGAACAAAGTCACCATCAAGAATTGTTACCCCTTATCACTAATTGACAATCTCTTTGACGCCTTGGGAGGAGCCTCCGTCTTCTCCAAGATTGATCTAACCGCAGGCTACAACCAGATCCGCATCAAGGAGGAAGACATTCCCAAGACAGCCTTCCACATTAAGTATGGCTCATACAAATGTGTGGTACTCAACTTTGGCATGACCAATGCCCTGTCCATCTTTGTAACCTTCATGAACAAAGTGTTTGCGCCACATATAGGCAAACATGCCCTTGTGTACCTGGAAGATATCATTGTCTACAGCCCCTTGGTGGAACAGCATCACAAGGACCTGGAGGAAGTCTTTGCAACCCTGGCACAACACAAACTGCTGGCCAAGCCCTCTAAATGCCAGTTCTTCTGGGAGCAACTACCCTTCTTGGGACACATAGTCTTAAAGGACGGCATCAAACCTGACAGTCAGAAGATACAAGCCATCTGCAAAATGCCACCTCACAAGGACAATTCAGAACTACGCACTTTCTTGGGAATGGTGGCCTATGTATGACATTTCATAACCAACTGCTGTGTCTTGACTGCCCCCTTGTCTGCCATAACAGGCGCCAAGTTCAAGTTTGTATGGACCCCCCAACGTGACCTCTGTTTCAGTTGTCTCAAGGAAAATCTCACAACAGCGCCCATCTTACAATACCCCAAACAAGACGGGGAATATCAGATGGAAACCAAACCTTCAGATGCATCCATTGGAGGAGTACTGCAAATTAAGAATAGTGACAATGATTTCCTGCCCGTAGCCTATGAGTTGCGCAAGCTGACAGATGGCAAGTATTGATACCCTATTCACGACAAAAAACTACTGGCCATTGTACACTGCCTAGTCAAATGGCGCTGTTATCTGGAACAGCAGGAAGAATTCACAGCACTAACCAATCATAAGTCACTCATCTATTTCAAGACACAGGCAAACTTGTCACACCGCCAAGCGCGGTGGATGGAAATCCTAGAAAGGTTTAACATGCTAATCCAATATAAGCCCGGGGCCAAACTTGTCATGGCAGACACCCTGTCCCGCCTGTATGTCCACGCTTCTAGGGGTGAAAATGGGCTCAACCCAGACTGGTCTCTCCTAGTGCTCCGTACAAAAGACAAAGGGTTCCCTGCAGGCACAACCAATATCACCAAAGAAACAGTCATCAAGAATGAACACCTCTTTGCTGACGTATACAGGACTCTTCACAGAAAGATGTCAGATGGCACAACCATTCCCTAAATTCCCACAAATCAATGAGTTGATACCATTCTTTGCTACCACAGAGATCTTGGACATACTAAGAGCCAAAATCTATATGAATTCCTAAAACATAAAGCCTGGTGGCCAACCTTATACCGCAATTTCCAGGAAGTGCTAGAACAGTGTGAGGTCTGCAAAAAGTTTGCCAGAAGCAAAACCCCGCCTAAATCTGTACTCCCCATTCAAACCCAACTACTGTTCAAGGTATGGGCTCTGGACATTGTGGGCCCCATGCCAGAAAAGCACAACAACAAAAAAAACATCATCACAGCCATCAATTTTGCAACAAGGTGGCCAGTAGCCCAAGCGGTGAAAACACACACCAGTAACAACGTCCAACAATTCATTGGCAAAGAAATAATCATTAAGTTTGGAAAGCTAGAACTCCTGATAACCAATGGGGGCAAAGAATTAGCCTCCAAAAACAACAACATGTATCTCGCCAAAAACGGGGTCAAACACACCATCACAACATCATACCATCCACAGGCCAATGGACGCGTAGAGTGGCTTAATGATAGCCTTGTGCAAGCCTTAGCCAAACTCACTGCCGGGAGACCTGAAGACTGGTATAAGCAGCTACCAACTGCATTACTTGTGTGCCAAATCCAAGTGAACAGATCCACTGGGAAAAGCCCGCTTGAACTGGTATACGGCACACAGCCTAATATCATTCAAGCATTGACAGGACCCAAACTGGAAATCCCAAGTCAAGTCCCCCTTGCTCTGATCCTCAAGTAATAGAGGCCAACAGCAAACAAGCAGCCAAAGAAAAGGAACACTTACAAAAGACTTTTGTTCCCATCAGCAATAGACATGAAGTCAGGACAAAGTCTGGGTCATGAATGTTGACAAAAGCAAACTACAACCCAATAAAGTAGGGCCAGCAATCATTCTAAAGGTAAACAACAATAACACTTACCTTGTGCAAGGGCTCAGGAAACGCAAGCAAGACAAAAACTCACACCACAACCACCTACAACCTTGCAAAGCAAGACAGAAACAACAAGAAACTGCCCTGCCTGCCACCAAACAACAACTGATTCAATATGGCGCCTGGGCTCCTGACAACCTCCCTGACAACCTGCCTCCTGAGGAGGCCAGCTTTCAGCCAGGGGGGTGTCAAAACCGCAGGCTCAACCCGCCAGCAAGGTTCCAACCAAGCAGGTTTGTGACCCGCAATCCAATTACCTGGTCACTTGAAGCCAGACCAGGAAGTCAACTCAGCTTACCAAATCAATCAACATGAACAAATGATGATCCCTCACGGTGGATACCTTGATTTGGCGCTTGACTCATTAGCAGGATCAAGCCACCCTCTCTTCCATCCAGCCATGTGATCACCAATAATGTTCCTGCTATCCATTGATTCACAATAGCTATATAATCACCATCTCACAATAAAGATTATTATCTATCTTCTAAATATTTTCCCCCTTGTAACTCTGCTAAAACAGCACAGTTACAACAATGGTATCTCTGCAAAGGCAGTCTACTCTCAGGGTGTGCTGGAGTGGCAGTATCAAAGAACTTTGTTTGTAGACAAGGCATGGACCCATCAAGATTGGTCACCTTGACCTTATCTTCCGCAGATGGGGTTAACACCATCAAACAAGACGTGTTTGATGAGGTGGTAATAAAATGGAAAAATACCAAGGTCAAGACTTCAGCTGTAGTTTTACCTGGGGCAGGATTTGATATTCTGCTTGGTATGACTTGGATTGTTGAGTCCAAGGTGAGCCTGGACGCTGTTAAGAATGTCTTGGTTCATGAAGGAGCTGAATACACTTATCAACAACTGACAATTCCGCCAGCACCAGAAGATGTCCAGTCAGTTGTCATCTACGCCAAGGAATATTGCTCAATTCCACCAAAGGGAACCGCCTGGTTAAAACCAGTAGCTTTCAATTGCAGAACGCAAGGAGGACAGGTTATCCCAGAATTGCCCCGTCATTTATCCTCAAATGTGGCAATATTTAAGGATGGTTCAAATGGTGAATCCCTCAAGTCCTGGAAGTTATTTAACACTTGCGCGGTTCCTGTAGACATTCAGCAAGGTCAGTGTATTGGAGTTTTGATGCCTGTAGTTGGAGAAGTCACAACAAATAAACCTACTTTCTCTTATGTTTGTGTGCCCTTCAACAATTTAACCTGTATACTATGTCAAAGTGAAGCACCAGGTACCCTGTTGTATACTCTGGTGTGGAAATGGAGTAGCTGTTTCTTGTAAGACAAATATAATGTAGGGAGAACTGGTCCACCTTATATAATAAAAACACTTACTGGAAAGCCATACAAAGGGTATGTACCCTGTTGTAGTCCTGCTGCAGTTGCTGCAATCAGAGAAGAGGTGGAGAAGATGCAAAGAGCTGACCTGATTGAGGAGATCATCAGTCCTTATTCTGTTCTAATGGTTTGTGTTCCAAAGCCAGATGGGAACATTCATGTTTGTATTGATTTCTGAATGATAAACAAAGATATTGTAAATGATGCCTACCCAATGCACCAAATTGAGGATCAGCTGGATGCCATGGCTGGATCTTCTTGGTTCACCACTTTGGATCTTACAAATGGATATTACCAACTGTTGATTGACAAGAAGTCTAAGGAGGTTACAGCATTCTCTACACCTGATGGTCTTTATCAATGGAAAGTCTTGCCATTGGGAATGAAAACAGCCGGTGCTGTGTTTCAGCAAGTGATGGACCAAATTATGGCAGAATTGCAGCCTGGGTGTGTCTTGGTGTATATAGATGACATTACTGTTTATAGCCCTTCCTGGGAACAACACTTGAAGGATCTTGATGAAGTATTCTGCCAAATTGAGAAAGCAAAGTTAAAGATTAGTGTATCTAAGACTAAGCTTGCCTGTTGAGAGATCAAGGTTTTAGGACATATTGTGAATTATCAGGAGATTAAGCCAAGTCCTAAGAGAGTTACTCAGTTGTTGATCATGAGATCACTACATTTGGTCCGAGAGGTACAGGGATTTATGGGATTGGTGAATTTCTATCGGAGATTCATTCCTAATTGAACTGCGCTTGGAGAGCCATTGTTTGCTTTAACAAGGAAGAATGCCAGATTTGTTTGGGGACAGGAACAAGAGTTGAGTTTCTTAGAGCTGAAAAAGAGACTCTCTGAGGCCCCCATCCTAAGATTCCCTGATTGGTTGAAGTTGAACTATATTGAAACAGATGCAAGTTCAACTGGTCTGGGTGCTGTTCTTACTCAGGGAGGAGAGTCAAAGTTGTCCCAGCATCCGGTGGTGTATAGTTCCAAAACATTGGGGACCACTCAAAGGAAATACTCTGCTACTGAGCATGAGGGATTGGCAATAGTATGGGCAGTAGAGCATTTTAGGACGTATATCCTAGGAATGCCATTCATTATAGTTACTGATCACGCAGCATTGAGAGCGCTTTGGACTAAGGAAGACTTACAAGGCAATATGCAGTTATATGCAGAAAAACTCTCTGGATATGACTATTATATCATTTACTGACCTGGTTTGGAAAATCAGATTCCCAACTTATTATCCCCAGCGCTGTTGGCCTGTATAGTTGAGATGCAGGAAGCCCGGGAAGTGTTATTGAGGAATATGATTTACGTAGAGCAATCCAAACGTCTTCAAGTGGTGAGAAATCTTCATGTTCAATGGGGAGGTCACCTCAGATACAAAAAGTTCTGGCAAGCAGTAAAAGCCTGGTACTGGTGGTCATAGATGAGAGCTACAGTCCTCCAGATTTTACAAGAATGTGAAGTTTGCTCTAAGTTCTCAGCAGCAAAATCTAAGGTACAGCTCAAGTCAGTGATGTCACATTATCCTTTTGAGTTGGTCTCAATGGATACGGGTCATATCACATTACCAAGTGGTTGGAAAGAATACTTTGTGGTTGATTTTGATTCTTTCACACAATGGGTAGAGGTTCAAGCAATGGCTAAATAAACAAGCGTTGGACTTGCTAAGTTTCTCCAAGAAGAAATCATAGCACAACATGGTTGTCCCAAGAAGGTTCTCACCAAAAATGGACCACCCTAAGTAGGGCCAGCCTTGACTAAGGAATGCTTAAAACGGGGCATTTCTAAGTTAACTGCAGCTCCCTACCATCCCAAGACCAATGGGTTAGCTGAAAGAACCATTAGAACCTCAAAGCGCATCATGAAAAATTGGCTGATGGAGCTACAACCAGTTGGAAGGATCACCTAGCAATGAGTGTCATGGCATATTGGACAATGCCCTATGATTCTACTGGGTTTTCATCATTTCAGATGCTGTATGGCTGGGAGACTACAACCAGCACTGAAGTGGGCCAATGGGAGTTTGTGGAAAAGAATTCCTATGAAGCTGTTGTAGAGGAACATGCAGCTGAGATGCAGAAGTTATTTGCTGAGGCAAGGAGTAAAGGAGAGCAGGTTTGAGAAAAGCGTGCCGCCAAGTGGAACTCAAAGCCTGGAGTACTTCCTTGTGATCATTTCCAGGTGGGAGATCTGGTGTGGTTTGATCAAAGGCGCTGAGAAAAGCACCCAAGAAGAGGTCTTCAGCGATGGGTAGGGCCTATGAAGATTATTTTGGTTAGTCCAGGGCCAAACTACCTAATTCAGGGAGTTGGAGCTGCCTTGGGAGAAGAATGGTCCCGTGTTTATCCTCAATTCCTTAAGCTATTCTATGGGGAATTGAAGCTTATAAAGATCTAAAAAGATGAGGCCAATTCCCCCAAAGGGAAGGAAGGAAGGGGCCTTGTGACTGTACTACAGTCACTGCTGAGTGTTTAGCCAAATAAATGCTCTGAAATATAAAGATGTTCTGTTTTTGATGTTTATTACATCTAGATGGGTTTGTTTGGAATTCTTGAGGGAAAGGTTCCTAGAAATTAGATATCTATGTTTAATAAAAGAACAGAATATGGATGGTTAGTTAGGTTAGGCTAACTAAAAAAATTGAGGCAAGATTGGCCAAATCAATCTTGGACTAGGCATCTCAAATGGGTTGATTAATCAGGAAGATTAATTAATAAATACAGGATATAATTAATGAGAATTTAATTATATTAAAATGGTCTTGACTTTGTCAAGAAGTTTGGTTAAGGTTAACCATGGGAAAACCCCCAGAATCAGGGTTAAAAGCGCCACATTGGCAAATTTATTGGATTAGAAGCGCCGCCTAATGAATTCAAGAGGCGCCGCTATCAAATTTTCTCAGGCGCTGGGGCACTGCCTGGGGAAATTGCTGGTCAACGCAGTGGCGCCTGGTTTGAGTTTTGAAGCAGTTTAATGGGTTTCAAAGGCAAAAAACCATTAAATGCAAAAATAACTAAATAAAGGCAAGGATGCTTAGGAATTCAGGTTTGATCAGCTGGTTCCCAGTTGGAACACTGATAGCTGAGTTTAGGATGTGCAATCCACAGGGTTTTGGCGCTGGGAGCTGGGAAAGCTCCATGCCAAATTGGTACATTGGGTTGAATGGAGTCAGGTGACTTCTGCCCATTGTAGGTAAATTCTCATAGGTTGAGAATTGTTGTTGATCTTTCAGGTAAAGATCTATGTTGGATGACTTGAATGTCATAGGCCACGTGATGCAAATCATTGGTTGATTCAAGAACCGGAGGGGTTTTCAGCTGTGTATGCCCCAAATGGTATATAAGGAAAAACAGTTAAACATTAATGAAATATATTCATTGTCAGTTTTGACGCTTTCCCCTCACTTATTTTTCAATTGCCATGCCTTCCTTGTTAAAATTTGAGAGAGCTAAGTTTGGGGGCTCTTTGTGTGGAAACCGCTGCCGCAAGAAAGGAGGTTCCTAAAAGTACATTGGAAGAAGTTTGGACCAGCCTGGAGGTTACTAAGACTGTTCCTGCCAAATCTTTAGTAAAAGTAAAGGCTGTGTTCAAAGAGCTGTATTCCAATTACTTTGCAAAGGAAGGGACTCCCGCCCAAAAGAACCAAATTTATGCTTGGGATGCTTGGAACTTATTGGTAGGATGTGTCATGCTCTGAGGCGCGGCATAGATACACAAAGGGGAATCCTAACCTTAGGATTGTATTTGTACTAAGTCTCAGTTAGATGACAGGGAAGGTAAATGTGTTTACCTTGCGGCCCTGGATAAATAATCTCTACTAGGCTTGACTAGAGAGAGGCGCAGAAGTACAGAAGACACAAATACAAAAATGTGAATAGAACTTTAATTTTATTGGTAAAATAGGAAATGGATTATATAGTGGTTAGGAATACCACAAAACACCACCAGGACAGTAGGATCACTTGCCACAAGCATGAGTGGAGCAAGTGAGTTGCTCAGAGTCAGGAAACCAACCAATCAAATTTCCTGATGCAGAAACCAGTTCATTTTGAGAGTCAACAGCAAAAGCAAGAGATTCGTCTTTGAAATGGCCCACCAAAGGCAAAATTGAAACATGGTGAATACTGTTATCCACGACATTGCCCCCCTCTAGATTGGCCTTAGGGGGGTGATACTTGCAGAGGAACTTGGCGGTACAAGAGCAAAAAGAAAACCACTGGAGAGGATCTTTATAGTGTACTCAGATCCTTGTTTAAAAGTCACCTCTAAAGGACCAATCCACAGGGAGTCCAGCTTATGATTGCGCCCACCCACAGAGTGTTGATAGTACAGGACATGGTCATCAACAACAAACTCAGGCAAGGGGGAGCACCCAGCATTATCAGGAGAGAGCTCAAGCACCTTAGTCTTATATGCGGAAGTGTAGGCAGTGGCCTGTATATTAATGATGCAGTTGACTAAGTATTTGATGTGGTTGTCAGGGTTCATGGCCTTTTCAGAGGAGAGTAGGAGAACCCCTAAGAGCAACAGAGTGGTGGCTTCACGCCCATACAACATGGCAAAGGGGGAGTACCCTGTGATCCAATGCCTGCTCAGACAATAGGCAAAGAGTGCAGCAGGTAAGTATAGATCCCAATTGGAAGAGTCAGAGTAGGTCAGTTTTCTCATGATAAAAACCAGTGTTGAGTTGACACGCTCAACTGCCCCATTAGTGGAAGGATTATAGGGGGCAGAGAAAGACTGGTGAGTTCCTAGAGCTTCAACAACAGAGGTTACAAGTTTGGCATTGAAGTTGGTTCCGTTGTCTGACAACAGCACTTGAGGACAGATATGGCAGTAGAAAACATCCTTCAGCAGGATGGCAGCAGTAGTCTTAGCAGTGGTGTCTTTAGTAGGGTGAGCTTCTACCCACTTGCTGAAGTGGTCAATGGCAATTAGGATAAAGCAACATCTGGAACGTGAGCGGGGAGAGGGTCTACAGCATCAATGCTAACCATATGAAAAGCGTGTTAAGGGGGAACCAATTTGAACTTGTGAGAAGCAGCTCAGGGCCTCTGAAGTTGGCAGTCATGGCAACTAGCTATGACATCTGGGATTAACAGGCAAAGATTCTCCCAGAAGTAATTCTTCTGAAGCCAGTCAAAGGTCTTGGCAATGCCTCCATGGCCAGTCTCTTTATGGGCTTGCAACACCAAGGAGAGGCAAAGACTGGGGTGCACGTATGGCAGGTATTGACCCCGCACCTTCTTGAAGAGTTGGTTGTCACGTATGAGGGTGTCTTCAGGCAATTTGGACAGGGCAAGTTCTACCTCTTCTGTCTCACTTTCCCAGGAAGAAGGGTAGCCAATTAGCTTGTACAGGTGGTCTTCCTCAGGAGGATGTAGGGCAAGGACGGGCATTTGGGACAACCCGTCAGTGTTCTGATGTTGAATCCCAGGGCAATGGAGCACAGTGAAGTCATAACCTTGCAGGCGGAGGGCCCATCTGGCTAAGCGTCCTTCAGGATCCTTAAGTTGTTGTAACCATTTGAGCAAAGCATGGTCAGTGACAAAGTGAAATGGGTATCATACATGTAGTGGCGGAATTGTTTGACTGCATGCAGCACAACAAGGCACTCCTTCTCTGTAACACTATAATTATTTTCATGATTATTTAGCACACGGGAAGTATAGGCTACAGGGTGGTCCACACCTTCATTGTCAAGCTAGCCAAGATAGCCCCAATAGCAAGGTCACTAGCATGAGTGTACAAGATGAATTCCTTATTGTAATTGGGGTGCACTAAAATGGGTGCTTCTTTGAGTTTCTGCTTTAGAGTCTCAAAGGCCTGCTGTTGGCTGGCGGTCCATTCAAAAGGAACATTACACAACAGTTGGACCAGGGGCTTGCTAGTATAAGCAAAATCAGGAATGAATTGCCTATAGTAACCCATCATGTTCAGAAAGACTTGTACTTCTAGTAGGTTGGTGGGCAGAAGCATTTTTTCAATGGCTTCAACCTTCTTGGTCATTGGACAAATCCCCGTTTGGGTTACTTCATGGCCCAGGAATTCAAGGCGTTCTTTGAAGAAAGCACACTTAGAGGGCTTTAACTTAAGGCCAGCTTCTTGGATCTTTATAAACACCTCTTTAAGATGGGCTAGGTGATCAGTGAAAGCTGCGCTGAAGACTGCTATATCATCTAGATAGACTAAGACAAATAACAACTTCAAGCAGGATGGAGTCCATGGCCCTCTGGAAAGTTGCCAGGGCATTAAAGAGTCCTTGCGGCATGCAGGTAGGTTCAAAAAATCCCTCTGACATGATAAGCGCAGCCTTCTGACAGTCCTCAGGAGAGAGGTCAACTTGCCAGTAACCAGACGCCAATTCCATGGCAGAGAAAAACTTAGAACCCCCAAGGCGTTGAAGAGCGTCATCAATGCATGGTAAGGGATAGGAATCTTTCTTGGTTAGAGAATTCAACCTTCAATAGTCCATCACAATCTGGTGGCCTCCATCCTTTTTCTTTAAGATGAGCAGAGGAGAAGCCCAGGGACTTTGAGAGGGAGCTAGCAGTCCAGCGTCCAGCAGTTGTTTGAGCTCCTTAGAAACCTGCGCATCTTCCACCTGGCTGTGGCAATATGGCTTGGCACAAAAGGGAGGAGCATCTCCTGTGTCAATCTGATGAATCACACCTTTGGCCAGCCCATAATCAGTGCTATTTTTAGCAAAGATGTCTGAGAATTGGTCTAGTAAATCAAGCACCTCTTTCTGTTGTACTGGGGACAACTGAGGGAAGTCTTGGGCAGTGAACAGAGATAGGACTTGAGGCTTGTTTTTGGGTAGGTTAAAGTCTTGAAACGTTCTAAAAGGATGAAGGGACAAAACATCAGGGGCATTTAAAAACTTTCTGTAACCAACAACCTGTCCTCTGGATACTATGATAGGAAGCACAGTAAGGTTGGCAACTAGTAAATGAACAGGATTCTTGTAGGAGACGTCCAGAATTCCAGGTCAAAGGTAAGGCTTGTTACGCCCCAGCAAAGGAGGGGAGTACAGCTCTAAGAAATTCTGTTCAGGTAGTTCATATGATATCTTGGAGTCTATAATGGCCTGAGAACCTTAAGGGATGGTGACAGCAGATGTGGCCATGAGAGGAATTCCCTCAGTTGCAGGACAAGCCATGGGAGGACACTTCATGTTGATGGAATGAGTTTAGTATTTTAGGGTGAAAACCCCAGTGGGGTACTCCAGTGTACATGTCCTCAAACGTTTACCAGGAACTTTGATTGGCTCCTCAAATATCAGAGGGACTTTGTACCCTAGGATAGAAAGATAACCATCCTTTAGGTTGATGATCCCATTATATTCCTAAAGGAACTGGGTACCAACCAAAAGGTTGTAGCTCTCATTTTCTAGAACAATAACTGGTGCAGCCAACAGGAGTTTACCAAATTGCATTGGCAAGGCAGAGTACACACCAATGGCATGAGTCATGGAGAGACAAGTGGTGCCATAGGATTGATGGTAGTTGAGGTCGGGGGCCAGCTTAAGTTTCTTCACCCGTTTAGAAGAAACAAAATTGACAGGAGATCTGGTGTCCAGGACGGCTTTGATTTTTACTTTTTGAATAGATATCTCTACCCGGGTGGTGGTGCGTCCAAAGGGTGGCAGAACAGCCAAGATATCATGCGCCTCAGCTAGTTCCTTGTCCTATTTCTCAATCATGCATCTTAGTCCTGGAAACTCCTTATATACGGTTTGGAGAGGGAGTGAGACAGATAAATTCTTGAAAACAGCGTCTGCAACTTCAGCGGCTTCCTCTGATGAGTCCACTAATACAAGGGACTGTTTTGCCTGATTAAGGTAGGGGCAGGAGACAACCGCTTTGGCCTCAGACAAGGGCTTGGTGGTAGTTGTAGTCTTCCCAGATTGTAGCTTGTAGGGAACTGCAATAGTCTCTGGGACGGCAAGAACAGAGTACCCGTATGCATCAGGGTCTTCAACATCAGATTCATCCACATCAGAATCATCAGAAATGTCATGGAACAGAAGGAAGATAGAAGGAGCCCCATTATCAGCAGGCTCAGAGTCAGTAGCAGGCGGAGGTATATAAGGAGACTGGGAAGAATTGTCAACTGAGAGCGTCTCTGCCTCTAAGTTGACTGTTCTTTTCTCAACTGATCCTTGGGATCAGCTCCTTCAACCCGCAGATTGGTGCAGACGCAAGAGCAGTGACCTATCTGACCGCAGTTGTGGCAACCCTGACGTTGAGGAGGATTTTGTGAGTTCATAGTGAGGATATAAGGGCTGTGAGAAGAAAATCAAGAGTTGGAAGTTGCACAACTCTCCCAAACAACTGCCCCAGAATGGGTAAGATGCATATCCTGTAGCAGTGTCTTTATACTTTTCATGGAGGAAAGCATAGCTTTGTTGGTCTTGAAATGAAGACACAGGAGTTGATTCACCTTGAGGGCCTGGGCGCAGGCCATATACGCTTCATGCCCTGTCAATTGTCTGCTTGTTATTAATTGTTGTCCCTCCATGTAAAATATGTCTGCAAATTCAGCTAAAATAATTTTGGGCTTGATAGATATGTGCATGAAGGCATCCTTTTTCACCTCCAGGCTAAGATCACCACCAAACTTGTCAATCAGGAGCTGTTTCATGTCTTCCCAGGTCTCAATGATGGGCAGCTCTGGCACGACTACTTCTTGACAGGTTGGGTGTAGACAGGTTAGAATGTGTTCCTTCTTAACCTCATCTGATGCTCGCCTCATGGCAGTCTCATAAATAGTTAATAAAGTTGCAGTAGTTGAGGTTTTGGGATCAAAGACTTGCTTAAAAGTAGGCTTGAAGTGTGCCTCAGGTGCTGGGCCACCATTGCTGCTATTGAGTACATTTATGCGCGGGGAGAACTCAGCTTCAGATTTGGAGGGGGGTTGTCTAGCCCATAGTTGTCAAACACTTTCTTCAAGGGCCGTCAGAGTCTCGGTAGTTCTGGCACCCGTAGTGTTGGCTAGAGTGGTCTGTAGTTCAGTAACATCTAGGTGTTGTCCTTAGGTAGTGATAACAGTGGAGAGCTCAGCCAGCCGTGAAGTAAGGGATGGCCCCACTGATAGGCAGGGGGCAAATATGTTGTTTACCGAATCAATCAGCTCACTCATTTCCTGTACATCTCTGTCCAACTCAGTCTGATCTTGTTTCAAATGGTCCACCTCATTAGCTAGGGCAATCAACTCTCTAGCACAGTGGATTCAAGGAGCCCCATACAAACCAGGACAACATCCATCTTCCTTGTTAACCCCGCGTGGACTAGCAGCAGCCGTCACTACCTCACGTAAAGCAGCAACTTCTTGCTGTAGTTCAGCAACCTGAGAAGTCAGTGCAAGAACCTGGGGATCAGGTTGAGGCATTTCAGTAGGATGTCCTTGGCTACAAGTGGAAGCGCGTAATTCTCAGATGGCCTCCCAGATCCTCTGCTCTCTGTCCACCAGATCATCAGCAGGAGGAGAAGGCAGAACATCAGGTTTGAGAGTAGACAGCTCATTCACCTGACTCTGAAGTTTGGCTATAGAAGCAGCAGTGGTAGCTCTCTCTTGATCAAATTCTGCACTGAGTTCATTTAGACCTTGGGCAGCAAGGTCAGCTATCTGTTGCAATTACTCAAAGTAATAGACACTGAATGCATTGAGCTGTTGCACTAGGCGTTCAAAGTCAGTGAGATAAGCGTTTAGGGTGGAGTCTACTTGAGTTTGCCAGGGTTATTCTAACTGGTGAAACTCATGTAGCCACTCCCTAACATACTCAGGGATGAACTGGCACATTTGCTTGATAGAATTGACTAAACATGTTTGAGAGATGACCAAATCACGCTGATTGTCAGATACCAGGGAGAACAGGGAATGAATCCATTGTTGGTAGGCGGCAAACTGGTCCCAATGATGGATAACAGCTGCTTGTAGAGACAAGATCTCTTGAACGTGGAGTCCCAACACCATCTGGTGGTGGGCCAAGTCAGGCTGTACAAAGGATGGCAGCAGGTGTTCATTGGAGCCAGCTGCTGAGAGGAGATGTTGTGGAAACTGAGGGGCCATAATTAACTCATAGTATTTGGCACGGCTAAACTGTAGCTGAAGGCAAGGGATGGCCCGTCCCAAACTATCCCAAGGGCTACCACCATGACTTGATCTAAATCAGGGGTACTCATGGGGTAAGCAGCTAGGCGGGGACCATTCCCATGGTTCAGTACAGTAGGAACAATAGGCGGGTTGGCAATGTCTTCCTCAATAGGAGGGCTGGTAATTTCAGGCAAGGTTGACTCCCAAATAGGTGGAGACAAGGGACCTGAAAACGTAGATGCAAAAGGGATAACCAAGGGGCTTACAGCCCCTGTAGTGAGCAACATTTTTGTTGTGTTCTGAGGCGCGGCACAGATACACAACTGGGAATCCTAACCTTAGGATTGGATTTGTTATAAGTCTTGGTTAGATGAAAGGGAAGGTAAATGTGTTTACCTTGCAGCCCTGGATGAATAATCTCTACTAGGTGTGGCTAGAGAGAGGCGCAGAAGTATAGAAGACACAAAGACAAAAATGTGAATAGAACTTTAATTTTATTTGTAAAATAGGAAATGTATTATATAGTGGTTAGGAATACCACAAAACACTACCAGAACAATAGGATCACTTGCCACAAGCATGAGTGGAGCAAGTGAGTTGCACAGAGTCAGGAAACCAAAAAATCATATTTCCTGATGCAGAAACCAGTTCATTTTGAGAGTTGAAAGTGAAAGCAAGAGATTTGTCTTCAAAATGGCCCACCAAAGGCAAAATTGAAACATGGTGAATGCCGTTATTCACAACAGGATGGGATGAAATCTTGCAACAAGTAAAAGATATGGCAAATTGTGAAATTGAGGCGTTGAGAGCACAAGAAGAAAAAAGAGTTGAAATCATGGCTCGTTGGCGGGATGACAATAAAGTGTTATCTGAGAAAATTGCCTCCCTGGAGGCAAAGCTCTCAAAGCTTTGTCCCAGGAAGGTAACAGCAATAAGAGTCAAGGGCAGGATAACGGCAGGATGGACTGGTTAAGCCTGGATCTGTCACAACCAGGAAGAATCATCAGATACCAACCAGACAGGAACACCTACCTGGTTAAGTTCCAGGGTGCCAAAGAGCCTATCACCAAAAAGTACCACAGATCTCGCCTCTGCCCTAGCAAAAGAGAACATTTGAATCAGTTGGTGCCCACTAGTAAACAACTCCAGGAACATCAAGCAGCAGCAGTCAAGACAAAGCTCCCTCCTGATGTACACAAGTAACCCCTTAAGGGAGGGGTGTGTCAAGGGTCTAGATGTACAAGTATTCCGCTATTGCCATCACACCTAACATCCAGCCATTGCTGGTTTTAGTGCCTTTCCAATATACCATTCAACATACCAGAAATGGCAACAAACCAATATCATATGACTGTCAAGGTATCCAGCAATTTGAACCCATCCAGCACATGACTAGCTCCTGGGTTTGGCCCAACTAATATCCCTGCCACAGCTAAATCTATATAAGTCTAAAGTATCATTCAATAAAATATACTTCTTCTCTTCCTACCTTTTATATCCAAAGCTTCCCCAAAAGGCGCTCCTTATTCTTTTTTTGTTGTATATGTTTCAGTTTTGTTATTAAAAATAAGTTATGCTTAAAAAGTGTCAACATTGACACTTTTAAGTCGTGAAAACAAATAAGAATAAACTAACTTTTATTAGTAAATGTAAAGGGAAAATCTGGTTAAATTGAGCTTTTTATTAAGCTTAATATTAAATTGTGTCAAAATGGCCACAAATCTTGTTGTGTTTCCTGGGTTTGAACCCCTGAACATTTTAAAAAAAGAATTAAGCTAGCCCAACTAGCAAAAAACATAGAAGATTTAGAGTTTTGAGTCAACAGTGACCATGTCAACAAAGTGTCAACGTGGCTACTGCCAACATTTTTAGTGTCAACATGGGCGCTGTTGCTGTACTGCCTATTTGTTCTTACTGTCTTTCAAGGTGTGGGCCCTAGATATTGTAGGACTCATGCCAGGAAAGCACAACAAAAAGAAATACATCATCACTGCTATTGACTTAGCCACTTGTTGACCAGTTGCACAAGCAGTAAGATCTCACACAGGCATGTTGTGTGCACTTCATAGGAAAAGAAATCATCAGCAAGTTTGGAAAGCCAGAACTCCTGATGACTGATGGGGAAAAAGAATTGATCTCTGAAGATATCAACATATACCTCATCAAAAATGGGGTCAAGCACACCGTGACAACACCATATCACCCACAGGCCAATGAAGTGTAGAGCGGCTAAATGACAGCCTAGTGCAGGCCTTGGCCAAGCTCACTGCCGGGAGACCTGAGGACTGGTATAAGCAGCTGCCAACTGCATTGCTAGTATGCTGGACCCGCGTGAACAGATCCACTGGAAAAAGCAATTTAAAGTTAGTTTATGGCACACAACCCAATATTATCCAAGCGCTATCAGAACCTAAGCTAGAAATATCCAGAGAAGTTTCACCCTGATTGGGCCCTCAAGTCATACAGGCCAACAGCAATCAGCTAGAAAGAGAAGAAAACGTATACAGAATACCTTTGTCCTCATCTAATACAGACATGAGAGTGGTCATAAAGTTTGGGTAATGAATACCAACAAGAGTAAATTACAGCCAGAAAAAGTGGACCCTGCCATCATCCTAAAGGTAAGAAAGCATCACTTACCTTGTGCAAGGGCTTGGAAAGCGCAAGAAAGATAAAGTCCTCCATCACAACCGCCTAAGACCCTGAAAAGCAAGACAAAAACAACATGAGACTGTGCTACCTGCCACAAAACAACAGCTGGTGCATTATGGCGCCCGGGCTCCCAACAACCTCCCTGCCAGCCCTTCCCCAGAGGAGGCCAACCTTCAGTTGAGGAGTGTTGAAAAAGCAGGCTCAACCTGCTAGCAAGGTTCCAAGTAAATAGGTTTGTGACCCACAATTCATTACCCATCCAATTGAAGCCAAACTAGGAAGTTGACTCAAATTTTCTAATCTAACAACATGAACAAATGAATATCCCTTATGGTGGATACCTTGTTTTGGCTCTTGACTCATTACCAGGATCAGGCCACTCCCTTTATCATCCCACTGTGTGAGCAAAACTATTATGTTCCTGTTATCCATTATTCACAATGACTACATAATACATATCTCTCAATAAAGAATATTATCTAGTTTCTAAACATTTTTCCCCTTGTAGCTCTGCTAAACAGCACAGTTACAACATAAGCATTATTGTAACTGTGCTGTTTTAGCAGAGTTACATGGGGAAAAATATTTAGGAGAAAATAATAATCTTTATTGTGAGTTAAAAATTATATAGTTCATGTGAATCAAGGATAACAGGAACATGATTGGTGATCACACAGCTGGATGGAAGGAGGGGGTGGCTTGATCCTGATAATGAGTCAGGCGCCAAAACAAGGTATCCACCATAAAGGATCATCATCTGTTCATGTTGTTGGATTTGACAATTTGAGTTGACTTCCTAGTCTGGCTTCAAGTGGCCAGATAATTGGATTGCAGGTCACAAACCCCACTCCCTAACAGCTGGAGAGATTACAAAGTAGGACAAGATGTTCCTGCAGGCCTTGTCATCTACAATAAAGTCCTTGTGTTCATCAATCAGTACAACACTCTCAAAGCCTGCATACTTTTTCCCATCACACCAACTACAACAGCGCCCCTGCAGCCTGGGATAACCAATATTGTGTTTCAACGCCTGCACACTGCTGAAATTGATGCCTTCACAGGACTACGCCGTGAAAACGCCTTCCTTTGGATCAACAGTACACAAAGCAAGCTTGAACAAGTGGACTACCCTCAAAGACTCTGGGTCAGCAAGATTGCCCTTTGCATCACAGGAACTGCTTCACATTTTGTAACCAAATGGCTAGCCCAACACCCTGACCAGAAGGAAAATTGGGAACGTTCAAGGACACATTTCTCAAAAAGTTCTCCATGAAGGACTCAGATGTAGTGATCATGACCAAACTCAGAACCTTCAAAATGACAGGAATCATTGAGTAATACATTGCCGCATATGAAGGACTGCGTGACTGTGCACCCAACACCATCAATTTTGATGAACCTGGACCATGCCTGGACTTTTACAATGGCCTTCCTACACATATCAGACATCAGTTCAACATGACCTGCTGCAAGAACCTCAAGGATGTATTCCTAGAAGGAAAACACACAGCTCAAAAGTCTGACAACCTTCACACCTCCAACAAGCGCAAGGATAACCCTGCAGCTAAGAGAGAGCCTCGCCCCAATAAGCAAAACAATTGAGCCAATAGTACCCAACCTTGACACGGGAATCACACTGCACAAGCCAACCAGGCCAGCACCAAAGATACCAACAAGGAGGGAAAAGCTCAGGGGAGTGCTTAGACAAGCCGCCCTACCCCTTACACAAGACTTGTACAGAGAACAGGACGTGGACTCCATCACCATGATCCAAGTTCCCTCCAGCAACCCTCTCCTGTTTGCCGCCCAATCTGGAAATAAACTCTTTACCTATCCTTTCCGCTTTTGCAGATACTAGGGCACAGTGCTATTTAACACTGGAGCCAATCAATTGCTTGTTAAAAAGAGTTTTGCAGACCTCATGAAGTTACCTACCATTCAAAGTAACATCAAGTAAGTTGTCATGGCAGACAACTGTAGCACAACAGTTACCCATGAGACCAAACCTTTCCAGGCACAAATTGGAGACGTCCAAGAAACAATTAGTGGCCCCATCATCCCAATCCCAAAATACAATATCATATTTGGGTTAGATTGGATGCAAAAGACAAAGCCTCACATTGACTGGGACAGTGCCACCCTTACAATCCAGCAAGGAGAAGTCCACCACGTGTACCTAACACACCTTGACACCCTCATGAGGGACCACATATTTGTAAAAATCATGGAGACAGAGAAAGAAACTGACATCAGCAAAGTCAATTGGAGCACGTGTTTATATGAAGTCATCCACTTCAAAAACACAGAAACCAAACACAAACAGAACCCAATTAGAGACCAGCTAGTCAATGAGTTTCCCTCTGTATTCCAAGAATCACTACCCAGACTGCCACCTGATTGGGGTATGCAACATGAGATCAACTTAAAAGGTAGTGTGCCTAAGGCGCAGCCCATCTACTGCCTCACACCACAAGAAGACAACGCTCTGAAAGCCTACCTTGACTAAGCACTCAAGAAAGGCCTCATCAGACCTTCAAAATCCCCCTTTGGTGCCGCTGTCTTCTCTGTGACAAAGAAAGATTGAGGTCTCCGCCTAGTCACAGACTACAGGGCCCTCAACAAGGTAACAATAAAGAACAGGTATCTCCTGCCCCTAATTGATGACCTTTTTGATACCCTGGGGGGGGTCCCAAATCTTCACAAAAATTGATTTGACAGCAGGTTATCACCAAATCTGCGTGAAACCTGAAGGCATTCCAAAGACTTCATTTTGGACTAAGTACAGATCCTTTGAATCTGTTGTCCTCAATTTTGGCATGACAAACGCCCCCAGTACCTTTGTAACCTTCATGAATGAAGTATTTAAGGAACACATTAGGAAAGGATCAATCATCTACCTAAACATCATCATCTATAGCCCCAACCTACAACAACACTGGGAAGACATCTTCACAGTCCTCTGAACCCTGCAGGAAAACCAACTGATTGCCAAACCATCCAAATGTGAGTTCTTTTCAACTGAACTCCCCTTCCTTGGTCACATAATTAGCAAGGACAGTATCAAGCCCAATCCAGACAAAATATGCACTATAACAGAGATGCCAGCCCCAAGAAACAAGAGTGAGCTCCGCACTTTCCTTGGGATGGTAGCTTATGTATTCAGGTTCATCTCTGACTGGGGCACCCTAACAGCCCCCTATCAGCCATCACGGGAAAAACAACCAAGTTTTTCGGGACACCCTTACAAGATCAAAATTTCTGCCAGCTGAAAGAGCGCATGGTCACCGCTCCCATCTTGCAATATCCAAACCGCAAGGGTCTATGAGCTAGAAACTGACGCCTCTGATTTTGCCATAAGAGGAGTCCTCCATATCCAAACGGCCCAGAAAGACTTCCTCCCTGTGGCATAGAATCTAGGAAACTATCAGACGGCAAACAAAGATACTCTATACACAATAAGGAGTTGGTTGCCATCATACACTGTCTCATGAAATGGCAATGTTATATAGAAGGAGCTAAGACTTTCAAAGTACTCACCAACCACAATTCATTGGTATTTGTTAAAACACAACAACACCTGTCAAGAAGACAAGCCAAATGGATGAGTCTCATACAGAGATACCCCATGCAAATCAAATATAAACCAGGCAAAGAGATGCTTACTGCAGACGCCCTATCAAGGCTATACAATAAACACATCCTCTGCACTGATGGCAACCCCAACTGGCCCATGTTAATCATGGGGAATCTCCAGGAAGGGTTCCCACCTGGCACACCATGGAAATCCAAGAGAAAGTCCTCAAGAACAAACATCTGTTCAAAAACGTATATAGTACCCTTCACTGAATCCTTCCAAATGGTGACACTGTACCCTATGTTCCATCAACACAAAAGATTGACACAATCCTCTGTTATCACAGAGACTTGGGACACACCTGTAGCAGAAACTTGCATGAATATCTCAAGACTTGCTACTGGTGGCCCAACATGCTAGATGATATCAGAGAAGTACTAGAACAATGTGAGGTCTGTGAAAAGTACTCCCAAACCAAAGCATCACCCAAGTCAATAGTACCCGTGTCCATCACACAACCCTTCAAGGTATGGTTGTTGGATATTGTGGGACCCATGCCTGGTGAAAACAAGGGCAAGAATTACATTATCACAGCCATCAACTATGCAACCAGATGGCCCATAGCACAAGCTACAAAAGAGCACAAAGGCAATGACATGAGACAATTCATTGGTAAAGAAATCATAGCTAAGTTTGGAAAGCCCGACCTCTTAATCACAGATGGGGGCACTGAACTCAAAGCTATTGACACCAACATATACTTTGCCAAAAATGGAACAAAACACGTCACAGCCAGCCCATATCACCCCCAGACAAATGGACATGTAGAACAACTAAACGGCTCTCTAAAAGAAGCCCTCAGTAAGCTATTGGCCAACAATCCAAAAGCCTGGGTTGACATGTTGCCAACTGCCCTTATGGTCTGCAGAACACAAGTCAACCACAATACAGGCAAAAGCCCCTATGAACTTGTCTATGGTCAGAAACCTTCACTTTTCAGTACAATCACAGGACCACAACTGCCTCTTCCAAAGAAGATACCAGACAGTAATGACCCAAAAGTACTACAAGCCATAAAGGACCAAGAAGTGATGGAACAACAAAGGGTTCAGCAGAAAGCAATCCCATTGCAACAAGAAAGGTTCCAAAACAGAGACAAGATCTGGGTTGTCAATCACAACCAGCACAAATTAGACCCAGGATTGCGCGGACCAGGCATTGTCATGGAAGTG
The DNA here is from genome assembly GCA_014839935.2 of Entomophthora muscae. NCBI lineage: Eukaryota > Fungi > Entomophthoromycota > Entomophthoromycetes > Entomophthorales > Entomophthoraceae > Entomophthora > Entomophthora muscae. Next base: position 200,181 of record QTSX02006434.1, on the reverse strand, counting down.
AAATCCAATAATACTTACCTCATCAAAGGGATTGGAGCTTGAACTGAACTGAAACGTATGCATCATGATCAACTCCGCCTGTGTAAAGCAAGAGCAGACCAGAAAAACTCAAGACTCCCTGTTCCTAACAATAAACTGGATCAATACCAGGCCTGTATTCCAGATACCCTCAAGAAGGTTCCCAAGGCTCCGCCTTCCAGCACCCCAGGGGGAGATGTCGCAACATCTTCAATTACTCCCTCTTGGGGAATTAATGCCCCAAGTAAACCACCAAGCGGCTCACCAAATGGTTCACCGCCCAGCCAATAAGCCAGTGGCACCTTTATCATTTAACCATCTATTATGAGGATTCCTCAATCCAGGTTCTAAATGGAACACAACTTGATTAAGCCTTGTGACTCAAGAGGAACATTACTCAGATAAGCCCAGTGACTGCCATGACGTACATGGACAACATGTGGCTTATCATGATACTATATATAAACCTATATTCATATTCAATAAAGTATTATTCTCTTCTTAAATCTTCCCCTTTATTTTGTTTATTATGCTTCCTAGAAGTATAAACTTGACAACAGTTAAATGGCTAACTGGTTCAACTGATTGCCAAGCTCTCACAAGAGCACCCCAACACTGCATGGACTGAACAACTGCCCACCGCTCTACTCATCCTTTGAGCAAGAATCAAAGTGGCACGGGTTCAGCCCCAGTACCCTGGCCTTTGGAACACCTGACAGTCTGACAGAAAAGAACAGGGAAAGCTACAGTCCAAGGTCCTCAACATGCCTCCCCTAGTAACAACCTCATCCCTGGATCAATGGCGTGCCAAAGCCTGGGAAATTGAACACAAGCAGATTGCAGGAGGGAACAAGCACCTCAAAGCTAGATATGCCGTAGGTGACCTGTCTACACCCCCAATCCCAATTCTTTCAATTTGGAACCCAACCACCTAGGGCCCTTCAAGATAGCCGCTGTCTACAACAACCACACCTTCTAACTTGAAGATGCCCAAGGGAACACCAAGAAGCTTCACCATGATTGCTTGCGCCCCTGCCGCTCCATCCCCACACAAAGGTTGTTTGTGCAGACCTTCCCAGACCTTCCGCAAACTCCAGTCCTGGTGTCTGACAACAAGCAGGGGGCAAGGGGGTATTGAAGCCAAGTTTCCAGACTTGCCTGCTAACGTATCTTGCAATACACAGGGGGTGCTTGATGAGCTGCCCCTTTACGTATCTAATGTTATGGGTTAATCTGATGGCAATATCAAATGGTGGGTACTTCATCCTAATTAGAAGCTCATCCAATTTGACTTGCTGATTCCTGCACAAGTTATTCCTTGGCTTCAAACCTTACATGGAGCTTCCCACTATGCCACCTCCTTGTGGCATTTCACATATAGTATATTAAGCACAATATTCTACAATAAACAATACCTTATTCTGACCTTTCTATTAGACTGTTGTCTTCCCCAATTCCAAATACTGAATCCTTGTTGGTTCAGTTGCAACACTAATTATTAGGCGTTTTTATTTTAAAAATTAAAAGACTACTTCTGATACAATATATAAAAAATTTATGCTATTATTTTATGATATTTGGTTGTATGTCTAATCCACAGGCTCTGTCATAATTACCATCATTGCTTGGTTGAAAAAATCCCAACATGTCCCCCCCACTTGACCAAGCAATAATTATTTTTTCTAACCATGAACCCCACTAACAACAGCCAAGATATAATCTGAGCCTACAAAAAATGATGGCTTTAATAGATGAAGCAATGTGAAATGCCTTCTTTAAAAGGCCACAACTATTACAAATTGCCTTCTTAAAATTTCTTTGGGAGAAGTATGGTCAATTCTTCTTCAAGACTGTACTACAGCTATAGCTATTTCTGAGCGTGGATATGATAATAACTCCAACACTGGAGATTTTCAATAGGGGTTGGTGTTTGAGGAGGGTTCTTCTAATATCAGTGCCCAAGAAGGTGATGATTTTTCCAGTGATCAGCGCCCTTGCTCTTAATGTTGATAAGGAGCGCTTTTTTGGGGAAGCTTCAAATATAAAAGTAGGAGGAGAAGAAGAAGTATATTTTATTGGAGGATACTTTAGACTTATATAGATTTAGCTGTGGCGGGGATATTAGTTAGACCAAACCCAGGGGCTGGTCATGTGCTGAATGGGTTTGAGTTGTTAGATACCTGGAAAGTCATGTGATATTGGTTTGTTGCCATTTCCAGTATGTTGAATGGTATATTGGAAAGGCACCAAATTGGGCAATGACTGGATGTTAGGTGTGATGACAATAGCCGGAATACTTGTACATCCAGACCCTCACCACACCCCTCCCTTAAGGGGTTACTCAGGTACATCAGGAGGAGGCTTTGTCTTGACAGCTGCCACCTGATGTTCCTGGAGTTGTTTACTAGTGGGCACCAACTGGGTTGAGTGTTCTCCTTTGCTAGGGTGGAGGCAAGATTTGTGGTACTTTTTGGTGATGGGTTCTTTGCTACCCTGGAACTTAACCAGGTAAGTGTTCCTGTCTGGTCAGTATCTGATGATTCTTCCTGGTCCCCTGTGTACTGAGTCTAGTTTCTTTCTGTTCCCGGCTAGGACCCAAACAGGGGAGTTTATGGGGAATGGATCCTCTGTTGAGGTTACCTTTTGAGTTTTGAGTCTCTTTATTTCAGCCTGTTTGGCTTTGAGGCGTATGTATTGTAGAGCTGGTTTCTGTTCAACTGTGGGAGGTTTCCCTGGGGGATCTTTACATATGGCTGGTTATTGCGGGTGACTATTTCTGGCTTGTACCCGTATGTTAGTTCAAACAGTGAGTAGCCTTTCCCTTGATTGGTACAAACCCAGGATACTAGTAATGCATGTTTCACGTATAGCAGCCATGTGCTTTGGCTTTGCCATCCATTATTTTCTCCAGGGTTCTGATAAGGCTGCCGTTAAGGTGTTCAACTCTGCCGTTGGCCTGTGGCCTGTAGGGCAAGGTTGTGGAGTGTTTGATGATTTTTGTTTTTAGATTGTTGTTTACTACGTGGCCTGTTAGCTCCTTTGCCCCATCTGTTATTATGTAGTCTGGGGTGCGTAGTCTGCTATGATTGATTTATTGATGAATCAATTTATTGTTTCCGCCTTGTGATCTTTTGTTGCCCAGAAGATGGGCCAACATGTGACAAAGTTGATGACTACAATTAGGAAACGTTGATTTGTTTTGGTTTCTGGGAAGGGTCCCACTACTTCCAGTCCCCAAACCTTAAATGGTTCAAGTTCAGGTACTGGGTTAACTGTTGGCTGTGGTGCCTTGGTGCTGGCATATTTTTCAAATACTGTACACTTTTTTAGAACATTAATTATGTCTTGCTTCAGGTTGGGCCACCATACTATCTCTTTCAGTGTGAGATATAGGTTATTAGCCTTTGTGTGTCCTAGCTGATGATGGTGTCTTAGTATTGTTGCAACTGAACTAATGAGAGTTCAGTACTTGGAATTTGGGAAGACAAAAGTCCAATAGAAAGGACAGAATAATAAGAATAAGGTATCATTTATTGTAGAACATTGGGATTAATATACTATATGGGGAATGCCACAAGGGGGTGGCATAGTAGGAAGCTCCATGTAAGGTTTGAAGCCAAGGAATAACTTGTACAGGAGTCAGCAAGTCAAATTTGCAGTGCTCCTAATTAGGATGAAGTACCTGCCATTTAATATTGCCATCAGATTAATCCATAACATTGGATACATCAAGGGGCAGCTCATTGAGCGCCCCCTGTGTGTTGTAAGATATGAGAGGAGGCAAGGCTGAAAACTCGGTTGTAACACCCCCCCTTGCCCCCTGCTTGTTGTCAGACACCAGGACTAGAGTCTGCAGAAGGTCTGGGAAGGTCTGCACAAACAAACTTTGTGTGGGGATGGCGCAGCAGGGGCGTAAGAAATCATGGTGAAGCTTCTTGGTGTTCCCTTGGGCATCCTCAAGTTGATAGGTGTGGTTGTCATAGACTGCAGATATCTTGAAGAACCCTTTGTGGTTGGGTTCCAGCTTAGCAGAATTGGGATTGAGGGTGTAGACAGGGTCACCTATGGTGTACCTAGCTTTGAGTTGCTTTGTCCCTCCTGCAATCTACTTGTGTTCAATTTCCCAAGCTTTGGCACACCATTGATTCAGAGATGAGGTTTTTGTTAGGAGAGGCTTGTCAGGGACCTTGGACTGTAGTTTTCCCTGTTCAATTCCTGTCAGAATGTCAGGCGTCCCAAAGGCTGGGGTACTGGGGCTGAATCCCGTGCCCCGGTTGATCCTTGCTTAAAGGATGAGTAGAGCGGTGGGCAGGTGTTCAGCCCATGCTGTGTTGGGGTGCTCTTGCGAGAGCTTGGCAATCAGTTGAACCAGTGAGCCATTTAACTGTTCCACGTGTCCATTGGCTTGGGGATGGTAGGGAGTTGTAACTATTTGTTGGAGCGCGTTCTTGGTGCAGTATGCTTTCATAACATGCCCAACTAGTTTAGGACCACCATCTGTGATGAGAAGCTTGGGTTGCCTAAAGCAGGCCACAATTTCTTTGCCAATGAAGCAGGTGATGGTGGTAGAAGTGTGGTTGGTTGTTGCCCAGGCCGCTGGCCAACAAGTGAAGTAGTCAATGGCAGTGATAATGTACTTCTTTCCCAGTCTGTCTTTGGGGAGTGGCCCCACAATGTCAAGTGCCCACTGTTTGAAGGGTTCCATGGCCTCAATGGGCAGGACAGACTTGGGGGGTGCAGGTTTGGACAAGTTCTTCTTGCACAACACGCACATTTCAAGGAGGTCCAAGCTGTCTTGACGTATGCGCAGCCACCAAACCTTATATTTCATGATCTTGAAGAGGTTACGTCCTCTGATGTGACCCAGGGTTTGGTGGTAGTGCAATATGGTGTCCCCTTGTTGCGTGGTGGGAATGTAAGGCGTCTTCTCACCTGTCTCTGCCTGGTGGCAGACGTTGCCAGAATTGGTGGTGAACTGGCTTTTGTTGTCCTTCAACTTGGAGATGGTGACCAAGTTAAGGCCCTTGTAGCGGGTTGCCTCAGGGCGGAGGTAGAGCATGGGCCAATCTGGATCTAAACAATTGTCCCCAGTGATGAACACTACATAGAGTCACAAAAGGGCATCAGCTGTGACAGGCTCCTTCCCAGGCTTGTACTCAATGCGTAACTGGTAAGGGGATAGGCGCTCCACCCATCCTGCTTGGCGGCGTGTCAGGTGAGATTATGTGTTGAAGTACTGAAGTGACTTGTGGTCCGTCAGAATGCGGGATGGAAAGGTAGCACCTTCCAGGTAACAGCGCCACTTCTCAACGCAGTGTACAATGGATGCCAATTCTTTATCATGAATGGGGTAGTGTTGTTCTGAGTCAGTAAGTTTCTTGGACTCATAGGCCACGGGGAGAAAGAAACATTGTCAGTTTCTACCCTTAGCACGCCCCCTATGGCCCTGTCAGAGGCATTGGTCTCAAGTTTGTACTGTTGGTTTTGATTGGGGAACTGCAGGACTGATGCGGTTGTGAGCCTTTGCTTCAACGTCTTGAAGGCTCAATCTCTGACAGGGGTCCAATGGAAGCGCTACTTGGTATTAAGGAGCTTGGTGAGAGGTGCAATTAGTTCTCTGCAATTGGGGATAAACTTGCGCACATAGGCAACCATGCTCAAGAAGGTACACACCTGGCCCACATCAGTGGGAGGTGACATGTTGGTGATTGCCTTGATTTTGGTAGGGTTGGGCTTTATTCCTTGAGCAGAGATGGTGTGCCCATGGAATAACAGCTTGACTTTAGAAACTTGCATTTGGAGGGTTTAGCTTTTAGCTGGTTTTTCTGAAGGGTGTTGAGGACAGCAAAGAGGTGTTGGAGGTGTGTGGTTTGATCTTGACTGAAGACAATAATGTTGTCAAGGTACACGACCACACATTTTCCAATCAGGTCCTTAAATGCTTTGTTCATCAACATGGCAAAGGTGGAGGGAGCGTTGGACATTCCAAAGTTCATGACACAACACTCAAACAAGCCATAGTGTGTGTGGAATGCAGTTTTTGCCTTATTCCCTGGTGCAATGCGGACCTGGTTGTACCCTGCGGTGAGATTGATCTTGCTAAAGATCTTTGCACCTGCAAGTGTTTGAACAGATTGTCAACCAGCGGCAGGGGGTACTTGTTCTTAACCGTCACCTCATTTAGGGTGTGGTAGTCTGTGACCAGGCAAAGGGACCTGTCCTTCTTGGCTACAAAGAAGACTGCCGCCCCGTATGGAGAGAGCAAGGGGCAAATGAAGCCCTTATCAAGTGAGTCCACAAGGTGCTGGCAGAGGGTTTCATCTTCCTTTGGTGTGAGACGGTATAATGGTTGTGCTTTGTGCAAGGATCCTTGAAGTTGCACAGCGTGTTGGATCTCCCGGGGAGGAGGTAGTTGTTCAAGTGTCTCATTGAATACATTCTTGTACTCCTTGAGGAGGGCCACAAGCGCTGGTAGTGGTGATGATGACAAGGGGGGACCGCTGGTGGTTCAGAACAGATAACCTTGACTGAACATTGGTTAAAGTCTAGTTTCCCCCCTTGAAATTGTATGAGCCCGTCTCTGTTATTCTGACAAACGCAGTATTGTGGAGTAACTTGCTCATTTCCACAGGGTAAATCTGGAATCCCACCCCATTTCTGTTGAGGGTGATGACAGAGGTATCCCAGTCAATCTAGGCGCAGTTGTGTTGTAGCCAGTCAAGACCAGCAATCAAGTCATGGCTGAGCCCGGCCATGATTGGTCCAGAGAGCTTAACCTGAACGTTCCCCATTCTCACAGAGAAGGGTACCGTCTTGTGGGTGATGGCCACTCTGCGGGAGTCAGCTACTTGTACAGCCTTGAATCTGCTGGTTACTTGGTCTAATTACTGAGAGTCAGCAAACGCCTGGTCCACCATAGTGTGGTTGGCCCCGGTATCTACCAGTAATTTGTGGGTGTTCCAACGAAAACAGAAGGGATAGGACAAGTGTGTTACTTTATTTGAGGAGTGGCTTGCTTGTAATACAGGGTTGTCACTGTGGACTTGGAAGACGTCCAGGGTTAAAACTTTGTGAACGTTGTAGTCACAGGGGTTCTTGGCAAGGAGAGATTGAGAGGATGGGTCAGGTGGGGTTGTAAGGCCTCTTGTCATTACAACCCCCAGGCTTTTCCCAGGTCCTCAATCTGTGCTAGCTAGAGCTCCCCCCTCACAGGGGCGTTTGGTCCCATTTTCCTGTTGATGTGGTTGACAATGGCTTACTTGACTATGGCCATTGCCTGATGTTGTATGTGGTTGGGGTGGAGCATCACTGGTACGGCAGAAGCCCATAGAGGCCTGGTTGTTAGCCTCTACAATGGCTTTATAGCAGTCATCAATGGAGGTACAGCAACCTACGGGGACCCACTTGCAGATATGGGGTTTTAACCCATTGACAATCAGAGTGAGTAACATTGCATTTCTGTTGGTCACAGCTTCTGGGGCGGTAGCAAGGGCTTGTTGCCATGCAGCAAGGTACTCAGGGACAGAACCAATTTGCTTGATTGCTGAAAGAGGAGTTCCCACGACAATGGGAGAGAAGATTTCACTGTAACAGGACTTGGCGGCGTCTCAGAACGCCGCCCAGGTAACGTCATGTTCCTGGCTGGCCCAGTTGGTGAATCACACAGCGGCAGGCCCTGTGATGCGTCCAGACGTGGTGGCAACCCACATGGGCTCAGGAACCTGGCAGATGCAAATGCGGGTTTCAGTAGACTGGAGCCAACTGACAATGTTGGCCCCCTCAACACCACCAGCAAAGGATTCTAACTGAAGGTTGAGCATGTGTTGGGACAGGTCTGACTGGGGCGGGGTGTTGCTGGCGTCACGCTGCCCAAGGCAGAGCCAATTGTACACGCTGGTGAGAACTAACTGGTCTTGATAGATGACATACCCTTTGGGGATTGGCAGGAAGGTCTCTTGTTGGGGAGTAGCCATACGGCCTGTACTTTGTCCTTTCTTGGGGGGATTTTGTTTTAGGTAGGTCAATAACCTACTGCTGCTACCACTGTTGCAACTGAACCAATGAGAGTTCAGTACTTGGAATTCAGGAAGTCAAAAGTCCAATAGAAAGGACAGAATAATAAGAATAAGGTATCATTTATTGTAGAATATTGGGATTAATATACTATATGGGGAATGCCACAAGGGGGTGGCATAGTGGGAAGCTCCATGTAAGGTTCAAAGCCAAGGAATAACTTGTGCGGGAATTAGCAAGTCAAATTGTCAGTGCTCCTAATTAGGATGAAGTACCTGCCATTCAATGTTGCCATCAGATTAATCCATAACATTGGATACGTCAAGGGGCAGCTCATTGAGCGCCCCCTGTGTGTTGTAAGATAAGTTAGCAGGCAAGGCTGGAAACTTGGTTGCAACAGTATAGTGTCAACTCTTTGTGCAAGTGGGATGTATGGAATGTGTTTATCTTTGATGATTCAGTATACCGTGCCATTTAATACATGGAAATGTTTTTCATTTCTTACTAGTGTATTGTGGGTTAGTTGATGTGTGGAGGGGTCCTTTCCTTTTGTCTTTTACTCAGTGTTGTATAGGTTGGGCCAGTCAGGGTCCAGGTGATCAAGGTGATCCTCTCTTAGCTGGCATAGCCTAGAGAGAGCATTGGCCGTGACCAGCTCTGCCCCCTTTTTGTATTGGATGTCCAGGTTAAGCTGTTCCAGCAAGGACATCCATTTGGCTTGGTGCCGCGCAAGTGCGTTCTGAGTTTTGAAATAGATTAAGGATTTGTGGTCAGTTAGCACTTGGACGTTTAAGTATCCTTAGAGGTAACATCTCTATTTCTTGCATGCGTGATATATTGCTAGCAATTCTTTATTGTGTATTGGGTACCTTTGCTCAGTTTTTGTTAGTTTTCTGCTTTTGTAACATACTGGCAGGAAATCTTGCTGCCCAGCTGGTGGATGCGTAGGACTGCACCAATGGCGGTGTCACTAGCGTCTGATTCAAGCTTGTAGCACCTGTTGTTATTAGGTTATTGCAAGCTTGGTGCTTTAATCAAAGCTTGTTTTAATAGTTCAAAATTTTTGTCACATTCTGGAGTCCAGATGAATTTCTTTTTGGCATTACCTTTGGTTAGGTCATTGATTGATGCAGTGAGCTTTCTGCAGTCTTTGATGTATTTCTTTTTGGTAAGCTACCATACCAAGAAAGCATCTAACTTGTTTCACGGAGGTGGGGCGTTGCATGTTATTTATGGCTTTTATTTTATCTGGGTCTGCTTTGATGCCACTGTCAGAGACAATGTGGCCCAAGAACAAGAGTTCCTTTTCCATAAATTGGCACTTACTAGGCTTAGTGTATAGTTTTTTGCTTTGCAAGTTGATTGAGTATCTTGAAGACATGTGTGATGTATTCCTCTTTTGTTTTTGAAAATATGATGATGTTTTTGAGGTAACATAATGTGTTTGAGAGGCCGTTTAGCGCTTGGGTTATCATGGTGACAAACTTTGCGGGAGTGTTGGTCATCCCAAAGTTCATTACTTTACATTCAAACAACCCAAATTGCATGCAGAACACGGTCTTTGGTATGTCTTTATCTTTGACTTCAACTTGGTTGTACCCTGAGGTGAGGTCAATTTTTGAGAAAAATTTTGCTTCGGAGAGCCTTGCAAATAGGTCTTCAATGAGGGAAAGTGGGTATTTATTCTTTACTGTACTTGTGTTTAGTGCTCTGTAGTTGGTAAATAAGCAAAGAGATCCTTCTTTCTTCTTTACAAAGAAAACCACTGCCCCCCACAGGGATTCAGACAGGCAAATGAATCCTTTGGCTAGGTTGTCCTCAATGTTGGTTTTAAGTGTTTGGGCCTCCATGGGGGAGAGTCTGTAGAGGGGTGCAGGTTTGGGAATGGCTTTGCATAAGTTGATGCCATGTTTGACCTCTTGTTTGGGGGGTAACTCTGAGTTCTTCCTTGAATACATGAGCGTATTCATTTAGGAGTGCCGCGAGTTCTGGGCATTGGATCTTTTGTGTTTGTATATTATTAAATTTGAAGTACCTCATTATGTGGAGGGTACTGTCTTTGGTTAGATGTTCAGAGTCATCTTGATTAATGACTTGGACAAATACTGTATCTCTTAGAATTAGTCTGTTGGGTTCTTTGAGAATGTTCAAAATGACTCCATTGTGTTTTATTGTCATGGTTTTTTGTTTTCCAACATACGCTGGGATTCACTCAGGTGAACCAGTCCATGCCTGCTACAATGTTGTAGTTTATTTTGTTTATGATAAGTCCTTTTATGAACGTTGGTATTCCTTGGAGGTCAATTCTGAAGGGAGTTGTTTTGCCTTTGAGTAGAACTTTTGATTTGTCTGCCATTCTGGTGTATTTGAAGTTGGATTTGACAACTGGTATTTTGTACTTGGTTACAAAGAGTTTGCTAACCATAGTGTGTTGTGCACCAGAGTAAATAAATCTTTATGTATGTGATTTTTAATTGTATAGATAGACAAGAAGTTGTGAGCAATCTTTAATTTTTATGTTCATAAAAATGGAGGATTGCGGGACACAGGGGATGCGAGCAGCAAAGTTTGTGCCTTGGTTCTTCTTCTTGTCGTGTTGGGGGGAGACAGGGGCACTTAAGCCTGTTCCCTTTGCTCTTTTCCCTGTTCCTCTATTAGAGACCTTCAAGTTCAGAGAATGTGGGGTCAGATTTGTAGCAGGTTGCTACTTCAGCGTTGTTAACTTTGGTGGTGTCCTCTTTCTTGGGATGGGAGCGGTTTGTGCTTTGGCTACAATTGCCATTGTTACAATTGGAGTTGCTGTTGTTATGGTTGGTATTTTAGAGTTTATTGCCATTGTGCATTTTCTCTGCCATTACTGTTTGAGGAGCAGTTGCTGTTGCGTGTAGCATATTCCATGTTTGCGCGTTTTTCAGCGCGCTTGGCTTCAGCAATGAGCAAGGACATGGAGGTATTTGCTTCTGGGCGGATAAGGGCAACAACAGAGGGTTTCATTCTGTTGATGAATGATGCTCTGGTGTGTATGTTGTCAGCTTGTGCTGGCTTTTAGATTTTGCAATGTATTTCTTCAAATTTGTTGTCATAGGCTGCAATAGTAATCTTTTGAGGAAGATCACTGAGCTGTATTGCAATATCTTGAAGAGATTTGGTGACGTGGAAATTGTGGGTGATGTTGGCTTTGAACTCTTCCCAGTTGTCAAGCTGGTCGTTGGTTTGTGAGCCAACCCAGATAGCAAACCAGCTAGCTGCAGCCTTGTATAGGCGCTTGCTGGCTTCCTGGACCCATTTCTCATGAGGGATGCAGCTGGCACGGAGTTTAGCGGCTGTGTGGTCTAGCCAGTTGATGACATTTTCTTTGTTTTTACCAAATAACTTGTCAATACCAATGTATTTGGTGTTGGCAACCTCATCTGTGATAGGTGGTTGTGTGTTTGTTTGTGGTTGAAGAGAGCAACTGTATTGAATTATCTTGGTGCATGCTTTAGGCATGACCAGATCTTTGAATACAGTGCATCCACTAGGAATATCTTTGTCAATGTCGTGGGCGCAGAAGTATGTTTTCCAGGTCTCCTGGGATGTGGCCTGGTTGAGTATGTGGGCAAAGGTGGGCAGGTTCTGTTCAGTCATTTTCTCTTTCATCAGTGTGGTCAAAGACCGTAGTGCTACCAGTGATAAGGAGCGCCTTTTTGGGGAAGCTTCAAATATAAAAGTAGGAGGAGAAGAAGTATATTTTATTGGAGGATACTTTAGACTTATATAGATTTAGCTGTGGCGGGGATATTAGTTGGACCAAACCCAGGGGATTGTCATGTGCTGTATGGGTTCAAGTTGTTGGATACCTGGACAGTCATGTGATATTGGTTTTTTGCCATTTCTATTATGTCAAATGGTATATTGGAAAGGCACCAAATTGGGCAATGACTGGATGTTAGGTGTGATGACAATAGCTGGAATACTTGTACATCCAGACCCTTGACAATGTTTTCCTTCTACTGGTAAGCATGCCATCTCAAAATCAGCATCTCAGAAATTGTTATCTCAATTCATGCTAACTCAAAAACACTATCTCAAAAGTAACAGTATTTAAGTCATTTCAATCTATGACATTGGGGCTATGAAAACAAGCCTTTAAAATTTAGGTTTTTTTTCAAAAACACAAAAAACATTTAAAAATAAATTTTAAATTATTCTAGGCTTAAAAAACATCAGTTTTATAAATCTGCAATAAAAAAGGGGGCTGACAAGTAGTAACAAAGCTATGTAAAGTCAAAAAGTCAGAAAAATACCCAAAAACAGCCATTTTTAACTAATAACTATGGTATATACTTTAAAAGATATAGGTCATTATTTTTCTTGTTATGCCTAAGCGCCAGATTGATTATTTTATAACTTCATCACATTATTCATATTCAACTTATTCTTTAAGCTGAAAATACAATCAATCACAAATCTTTAATTGATCTTTGGCTCAATGAATTTCTTGAAAAATATTCATTAATTTTAGTACTGAAAATTGCAACTTATAATATTAATGAAAACATCTTAAGTGCTACTACAAACTACAAGCCAAAATATTTATGATGAGTTTCATGGGAGAGTAATAGCAGCCCCAAAGCTATAAAAGCTATTGCCCTATCTTTGGCTCATCATAAATATTCTTAGTTTTTTTCAGAAAAAAGTTGTTGTTTTGAAATACTAATAACTTTATTTGAAATACACCTTCTAGTAAGCTGCCCTACTTCATGAATTTCTCTTAATACACCACTTCCATATTCTGATATTTTTGTATCTCTGGTATCATCACATAATTTCAAATGATAAGTTATCTCAGAATATTCTGAAAAACTTTTAAATGTTAAAGGTGAAGTAATAACTTCACATATTTCATCAAATATGAAAGATTAATTTTCAGATTATTAACTTCAAGCTCTCTTTTTATAGGCCCAACTTTTCTTTTATAAATATAAAAGAATGACTTTCAAGGAATATTTGAGCCTCATACCACAATTTATATAATTTTTTTCTTTTTTCTTCTTGCTCAAAAATATTTTTAAGATCATTTGTATTACTGTAAACACATAACCTAAGGGTAAAAATGCAGGTTTGTCAAATAATTGGTCCAAATTTCAAATTAAATTTGAGGGATGGCGTTTTTTAGTTAAATTGAATTCTTTGTATTTTTATTTGAATATTTAAAAATGCCAGAACTCATAGACACTTTGCAAATTTTAAGTTGAGCTGTATATTTCATATGGACAAAATAAATTAACTGGAATCAGATTTGAAGTGTTCAAATCCATCAACTATTTTCATTAAGTTTACTATGTTTTATGAAATTTTATGATTGTCAAATCCAAGAACCAAATTTAAAATCACTTTTGAATACCACTAGTAAACTCAGATATTAACTGCAGGAACTGGAATCCAAAATTAATGTACAGTAAGCACACTAGGAAACATCAACCCAAATCAAGAAGCTCCACCATAACTAAATTCAAACTAAAAACTCAATCTCAATAACCATTTTTAGAAATAAAAAGTGAATAAAATTTAAAATCATCTCAAACTGGAAAGGATACAATATTATATACTTCAAATCACAGATATAAAAAATCTGCTACTATTCAAGGCTAAATCAAGAGAAAACAACTACTCACAACTAAACCAAAAATCCAAATAAATACATATTTAATCTAAAATATATTTTTTATTTTATTTTTATGGACCACTAATTGCATTCCCAACCAGCTCCTGCACTAGCCTGCGGGGAAGCCCATCCACGAGGGTGTCCCAGAGGGTCTAAGAACAGACCCAGAACACAAATTGAGGGGAGTCATGCCAACACACAGGTCTCCCAAGATGTCATTGCCAGCCAACCACCTCCTGCACCACAAGTCAGAACAAACAGCTTGAATCCTAGACAGAAGCCACTCTCAAGGCCTGCCACAAAAGTCTCCTACACTAGGGTCACCAGGAACACTGAGGTTACTTGCATCTCCACCATGTACCCAGTTGACACCTGGCCCCGCACTCTTGATCCAAGAGTTGCCACTTCCTGCTCCTGCGTCTTTAACACCTCCTATGAGCCATTGGCCACAACTGAGGAGCCATCTGTGCCTGTGACATATTCCACCATTTACAGCTCCAGTACAGCCAAGAATAATCCCACCTTCTACACAAAGGTCCCCATCTCCTGGGTTGAGCCTGCCAGCCAGGATGCTGCTGTACCTGTCAAGGGCTGGTGTCAGTTGACAGATAGTGAGTGTGATGCTCTCCTCAACTGCTTGAACAGGGGAATGGCAGTTTGGGATATTGCGTCCTGATTTGGTGTCACGGCCAGATACATTTCCAACATCAACACCAAGTATGGCAATACCAGGAAAATTGCCAAATCCACCAAGGCTAAGTGGCAGCCTAAACTCCTTCAGCCCACCCATCTCAAGGCAATCAGGCAGTGGTGACCAAGAATCACCACCTGGACACTCTTGCTGTCCAATCAATGCTGGCCACAGAGTTTGGGCTATCTTTTTCCAAAACCCTTGTCTAAAAAACAATGGTTTATTTGGACTTCTCCTGGAAAGTACTGGGGATTTCTCTGTACAATTGAAACTGTGAAAAAAAACCCATTGAAGATTGACACATTTATGCTGAGACTTATCTGGCACTAAAGGAGACTGGGAATGTCCAGTTCTTCTATATTGATGAATTGTTCTTTTCCTCCTCACTCAGGTCTAGGCATGGGTGGATTGAGAAGGGGTCTAAGGATGGTGTAGCACATTGTGCAGCTGTCTGTTCCCAGACATATTCCATGGTTGCGCTTCTGGGTCCTCGCAAGCTGATAAATATCAAATGATCAAGGGTTCCCAAAATAGCGGGACCTTTCTTGATTTTCTCTGAGCTGTCAAGGAGCACCTTTGGATAAATTACAGTGGCACAACCAACATTGTTGTGTTGGATAATGTTGGGCTCCAAAAATTGGATCTGGTTGTGTCCAAGTTCCCCCCATCAACAAAAACAGCCACACCTCCAGCCACCAGCTTACTGATTGTCCAATGAGACTTCTCTTCCTCCTGCCATATTCCCCATTACTGAATCCAATTGAGGAGGTCTTTGGGTGGATCAAAAATAAGGTGAAGAAAGGCCTCCCTCAGGACACCAAGGATCTCTTCAATATTCTTGAGATCAGCCAATTTGCAATGCCACCCAATATGGTGGCAGTTTTTTATGAGCACTCAGAATCCTTCCTCCCTAAAGCCCTCAACTCCAAGCCAATCAGATAAATGGGTGCTCTGGATTTTATTTGTTTTTGTTTTTTTGTTTTTATTAGGACTCAAAAAATATTATTTATATATAATGATGTGACGTTAAATTGTATTATAGATATATAAGAATACACACAAAAGTTAAGTAAAATCAATTATACTAGATATGAGGACATATTTTTATTATAATGTACTGAATATTGTATTGACTGTTGAGCTAACAAATAAATAAATTAAAAAAGATAAAAATAGATTTATTTTATTTAAATAATTGTGAATCCTTGTTGGTTCTTTGGTTTTTTAAGCCACAAATTGGACCTTGTAAGTCATCATCTGATCCTTATTATTTCAGTGTCACTATAGCCACATAACACAAAAACCAATGATTTTCATGTATCTCTTACTAATTAGTACTTATGACGTGGGTCAAGCATATCAAATATATTTATCAAATCATATTACAAGGGAAAGGTAATTTGAGTTCTAAACAATCACTTGTTTATAACATAAGTAGAGTGGGCCGCTTGATGCAGATAAATTCAGTTCTCATTGTTTACCTATGTAATAAATGAACCTGTACTCAACAAGCTAGTAAATAAACAAAATTTTAAATTATTTTTTATTTTTGACGTGATCACATACTATAACTGCTGTCTTATAATATATCTAGATATATAACTATTATAATTGAACTTTTAATATTTAAAATTAAAAAATTAAAAAAAATTAAAAAATATAAAAGTAAATTTGCAAGGGAAGATGATTTATTAGGGAGGTGCAAATTGCAAAGGGAATGCAACTATTCTGGGGGATTATACCCCAAAATCAAATTCTCAGCTATAGTGTCTAATTGAATCCATGTACTCTTCTGTATGTGGTGGACAACCCTGGATGCAAATGCAAGAGAGGTGGCGCCCTGCAACCAGGTGATTGCCAAACGCTTATTAAAAGGGAGCCAGTAAGTGAATCAATTAAGAGGTTCTTTTTGGGAGGCACATAAAACCCATACAACAATGCTAGTGTAAAGGAGTTGTACAGGACATGCTTGACTGTCCTATATCCCATGGTGTCTTCTGGCGTTCTAGTGCTAATTGGCATATATCAAGTTGTATTGGTACATCCTCCAACTTTTTAATGTTAGTCAAAAACATGCAATGTAGTAGGATTCCTAGGTATACTGCAACGTGAATCCTTTGCAAGGTATATTTTTCATAGAACATGCATAATTTCTTATATATTTGAACTAATCTGTTGATATAGGACGTGTTGCTGAATTTGAATATGGTTCCAGAGAGCGCCTGACTTTTATCTGCCCCCCATGCCTTGGCAAACAAAATAAATAAAGGTTTAAACATATTCACAAGGACTGTGTCCCTGACTTTATTTGATAATGCTTTGAATACTTCATTAAAAATTTCAGTTTTAAGATATTCAGTTCCTATTTGAAAGTCAATGTTTATTAGATTATTTTTGTATTCATTGATGTTTGAAAAGGGAAAGCATTGAACACTTTCATAGTAATAGTTATCAAATTTATTTTGATGTTTCTGAAAATTTCAGTCATCTCTTTGAAGTTGATATTTTCTCCCATTTTTTATGCTTCCCTAATCCACGGCAAGCACCCCACAGGTGGTAAATATCCCTTGGCTTTTGCTTTGATATTTGCAAAATTATTTATATTCATTTGAATTATTTTATTTATTTCATTTTTATTTATTTGCTTTACAGGGGCTACCAGTGATTGGTAACCCCCGTAAATCCAACTTGGAGTGAATGCCGCCACTTCAGCTACCTTGTCCCCATTTGTTGTAAATTGCGCAATTAATGCTATTTCTCTGGCCTTCAAATATTGATAGTTGCAAAGATTTGGCTGGTTTTGCCTTTGAGTTTGTAAATTCCCTGCCACCCGCAAATGGGTCTGGTTTAATATCCACCCATTCCAGAATACCATACCTTCCCTTGTCTGATCCTGGTATGACCTCATCCCAATTTGACCCCCTTGGTCACTCTGTCTATCTAATGAGTGATCACTTTCCCTTGTCTACTATTTAAGTAGAATTATCTCTCCCAATAAAGACAAGTTTATCCACATTTGTGTTGGCTTTAATATTTTTCAAGCTTTTTCCTGTCCTTTTTGCCAAAAGGACTTTTACATCTTGTTTTCCAGGAAATTAAGATATGTGCCCTTAATTTTGCCCTGAAGTCTAACCCAAGGCTAGCTTAAAACCTCAAATCTTTTGTAATAAAGATTTCCTGCTGTGTCCTCCAGGATGTTGTCCCCTGGAGCCAAACACAACAAAATGGTGCTCACTACAGGAGCTGCAAGCCCCTTGGTTACCCTGTTCCCACGCGCATTCTCTGGTCCCTCTCCATTTGTTTCCAAAGTACCAGATCAACCTAAAGTTTCTAGTCCCCCTCTAGAAGAATACATCACTGATGCTCCTGCAAATCCTATGGTATTGGTTCTGTCTCCTGGGCCCTTGTGGGCCCCTTTACTGCTTTCTCTCTCAACTATGAGAAAGCCCATGCTGCTGCCCGCTCCCTTCTTCACTCTGGCACAGTAGCCATGCACTCTATCCCTGGCCTCTGTCCCAGGTATACTTCTGAAGACCTGTACTCCTTCCTTTTAGACTTTGGTCTCCCCCTGCGCTGATGGAATCCATGGATACAATTGGTGTGTTGGTCAAACAGTTCATCCAACCTGCCCTAGTCCACCATCAACTTGCCATAGGATCCCAAAATCAACTGTTAGATGCTGTAGCCACCGCTGTTTCAAGTAACCTGCTCAAAATATGGCCTACTAAGAATAATCACACGGTCTCTTTGCTTGCATTTCTGACAACCAGCGTAACTTGTTGGCGTCACAGAAGTATTTAACCACCTCCCTGAACTCCCTTTGTTCCTAGCTCTTGGATACATAAAAAATCAACTATGCAAATTAAGTGAACATCAGGCAGCATGGCGTGAGCAAATTGTGGCTTTTCTGCTAAACCATTGGCAGGACTTTGAGACTCTGGTTAGTGAGCTCAATTAATTCTGAGAGCATTCTAACTTGAAACTTGAATTGATAGGAGCTCATGTCAATACTTGGGGCCACTACCTGCAGCATCAATATGGTCTGGATAAGGCTGCACTAGGCAACACTCTATACCAGGTGCAAAATTATGTGGATGACAGGGTAGCCTCTATTGAGGTGACTCCTCCCGCCCCTCCTGTTGAGACCCCATCTGATTTTGAAACCAAGGTATGTGAGGTCATCACTGAACTCAAGGTTACCACTTGACGTCAAGCTTCTGTACAGAACCCCCCTCCAGTCAAACCTATTCCTGACCCTCCTATTGCCTCCCTCACTGATCAGGTGGCTACCTTACAAGGCAAAATTGAGTACTTAATACAGCGCCTCTCTAATTCTGAAGATTTGTTATCTGAATCTGAAAATTAAGAGGAAGGTAAAGTTGTTAATACTCACGCTCATGACAATCATGGTTGTTGCCCTGGTCTAGAAGTTCAACCCCGGGTCCACTGTGCGCGTTCTCTAGATCAACTTGCTGAAGTGACAAATGATGTAGCTGATAGGCAAGATGCATTGGAAAGAGAGTTCAAAATCTCTCACGCTTTACCAAGACCCTAAATAGACAATTCACCCCCTTGGTTGCTCAAACCACTTCTCTGGCTACCTGTGTCAATGGGATTGCTGGCACTTTGGCAGTGCAATAAATCAAGATTGATGAATTGGGACTGCTGCTGCCACTGCTTGGGACATTAGTGGGCAAACCAGCTCTACCTTGGACACTCTAGAGGAAAGCCTTTGACTCCTCTGGGCTAGACAACCTGCTGCTGAATCCAAGTTTGAGGGCAACCCTTGTATTAATGTCCTAAACCCTGGTGAAATCAGTCAGTCCTTGTCCTCCTATATTGACCCAAACTATAAGCCAAACTTCAAACAGATATTCAATCTAAAGACCTCTACCATTGCTGCTTTTCTGACCATTTACAAAACTGCAATGTGTAGGGCTACCAACAAGCTCAAGAAGAAACACATCCTTACTTTTCTCCATCCCATTTGCCAGGAATTCATGGTCCCCAAGCTCCCCTCCATTGTCACTTAGAAGATATGAAACGCCTCCTTATTGAGGAGTTTGGAGGAGACTTCAGCTTGGAGGTCAAGAAGGATGATTTATGCACATTGCTTTCAAATCCAAGGAGACCCTGGCTGAGTTTGAAGATTGTTTCTACATTGAAGGCCAGCAGTTAATTAATAGTTGACAGTTAACTTCCTGGGAAGCCTACACAGCTTGTTCAAATGTTTTGAAGGTGTGAGATTAGGCTGATTGACCACAAATGATCAGGTTAATTATTGCACGCAGATCTTAATCAGTTACACGCCGTATTATCACTGGCCATCCTTATATTAATATATATGGCAGTTATACGCCGTATAATCACTAGTTTATTATAATAGATGAAACAATTATACGCCATATTATCATATGATTATCACTTAATTAAGTGCAGTTAGTATACGCTGTGTAATTGCTAGTTTATTATAATTGATGTAACAATTATATGCTGTATTATCACTGATTGTCCCAATGTGATGTGATTATACACTGTATATTGCTTACTATATTATAATTGATATGCTTATTATACGCTGCATAAATGTTAGCCAATATAGTGAATATCATTGATTACACAGCGTGTAATCACAAAATCATCAAGTGTATATCACCTATTCTACTCTACCGGACGTTGTATCAACTCAGCTCAACATAGCCTGATGAACTTATATGTCCATATCAAACAAGTGATATACAAGTGGCTAATAAATACCAAGTTTGGATCAGTATTACACGGCATATAATTGGGTTCCTTATCAGTTCAGGTCAGTATTACAAGGCGGATAATCCTCTGAGTCACTAATGGATCAAGTCTGCTATTATACGGCGTATAATCCTCAATTTGATTTGTTGCATTAATAAGCAGAAGGTTTGCCAACCAGAAAAGAATCACTGATTAAGCCCTGCAAATGGGATACCAGAATTCTACCTTCCAATGTAGGAGGGCTGAACAGGGACAATTTTAAGCACCAACTAAATACAGTGTAGTTTCCCAGCGCAATAATAGGCGTGTAAGATACAGCCAATTGATAAATGACAGTAGGCTAGCTCAAGAAGAGCGTAGGCTGTAGCTGAGGTGCCATGGACGCCTGCTAAGGCTAGTAGCATATCACGTGCCAAGGACAGCCAATCATGATGGGCGTAGCAGCAAAGATAGACCTATTGCAAAGGTAGCCACTGGGAACTGTCTGAAAGGACAAGAACAAGGGTTGTTGCAGTATATATTGATATAGACACCTGAAAGGACAAACAAGTTCATAGTTACATCTGGATAGATTACAGCTGCTGGCTAGATTGTACTCCAGTATCAATAAACGTAATTATCTTCTAAGTTCTATTCTATTGTAGTCTGTAGTGCTCTTGCATAGGATTAGGTAGAGTACATTGGCAAGGCTAACATCTATCTGTAGCTTTGAACATACCAGCAATACCACAAGTTGCTCAACATTGGTGCTCACTCAAAATCAATCCTCTGCCAATGCCTCAGGAAACTGCCCCCGCCCGCCAGGAATTGTCCCTGGCACTGCCTCTGCCTAGCTTTATTGACAAGCATGGGCACAAGATGAAAACATCCAACAGTGATTGTGCTCCTTTCTTTTCTGTGAGCAACCCCGTGGTTGTTCATCCCCCTGCAACCGTCCCTTTGGTTGTGGCCCTGTTGCCCTCTGTTCCTGAGGGCCCCGCCTTGGTTGGCTCATATGATTGCACGCAGATTGTTGAGCTGGCCAAAACCTTGCTTTGGGGATTCCGCCTCTGTCCCTCAGATTGCCCAGACCAGAATCTGAGCCTGTTCTTTTACTACCGGGACCAGGAGTCCCGCTGGCAGCTTTACTGGCTTTACCGCAACCCTACGTTCCAGGCTCTCCAGGATTGCCTTGGTAGTGGTGATCATGCCGTGGAATACCTTGCTGGCTTTGTCCAGCCTTCAGTAAAGCAGCTCCAACTTGTGGCTGCCCAACAGAACCTCAAACTTTCCTCCCTTGGTGACGCCCTCCTCTCCTGCTGCCGCAACTGGGCTGAGCAATGGGCCACAGCCAACACCTCCTTTTTGGAGATGTGTGCCGTGGTCCTGGCTAATCAGTCCATGGGGGGAACACACATGCTTGGATTGATGAACTGATTGACATACTGAACACAAAGTTCAGAGCCATGGTCTACAAAGCAATGGATGCACGTGGAGCCTCCCTAGCATGGCTGCAAGACGTCCACAAGTTCTGTGCCAAGTCGGAAAAATTTGGTGTTAGAATGGTAGACAGCATGACCACGTTGGATCAAAACGTTATGGCCCTAGACAGAGAAGTAGAGCAGTTGGGCTCACGCCTCTACCAATTCAAAAAGTACGTTCTGGGCAATTTCCAGAGACTGGAAGCTAGAGTTGACAACCAAGCAAAGGTGTCCTGATCATCTACATCAAAGCCGCTACCCTGCCCATACAGTGCAAAGATTTGTACACTTGAGAGCAGAATAGCAACCTTAGAAAGCACTATCCAAGGATATGAAGAGGAGTTTGCCAGAGTTCATGAGACTATCATGGCGCTACAAACAGAACAGCTGACACTGAGGGACGCTATCTCATGCCTTTCAAAAACAACTGCAACCATAGAGTCTGAGCTCCGTCAGAACAACCGGCAGATGGTAAATGACAAAGTCCATGATTGCCTGGATAGGATGGAAGCCCAGATGCAGCTACTGGCAACAAAAGGCTGCAACTGCATCTTGAGCAGCCATTGGACTTCATCTTCAATACGTACAGATCACTATGAAGATGCTGCTAATACCTCTGAGGAGGAAGGGGAATCTCCAAACAGGGGGATTCCTGAGGTCTTCACAACCCTTCCTTCAAGAGAACCCTTCACGCCAAAGGCAACGCCTAGGGCCAGGCGTAGTTATACGGCAGATAGACAATTCACTGCCTCCCCCTGCCAACCTCCCAAGACTACAGCTGTGAATGAACGGTTCAAACCCTTGAACCTTCCTAAATTTGACAAACAAGGAAATGTGCACTCCTTCCTAAGACTGATAGAGATGGCCATGAGAGGTGCCACTGACCACCAAAAGGCAACCACACTCATCACCACACTGGACGCAACCAGCGTCAATCTAGTGATGCCATGCCTGCCTACAACAGACTGGACATATCAAGAGGCTAAGCAGGCAGTGTTGGAAGAGTTTGGTGGGGAGGACATCCTCTTCACCAAGAAGTCTGAGTTTGGCGCAATAAAGTTCTCTCTTGGCAAAGCCCTACAGGAATTTGCGGAACAATTCTACCACAATGTGCTGGTACTCCTTGGCTCTGGTACAGTCTCCACCTTTGACATCTGCGCTGCAATGAAGCAGGCCACTCACCTGTACAAAGGGCTCCAAAGAGCAATGGCCCCCGCCTACGCCAAAGGCAAAGACGTGTTGGAAATTGTTGACTGCCTCCAAAGCCATGCCAAGATGTTTGGTCCTCCCAATTGCCCCGAGTCCAAACAGCCCAAGCCAGCTTACAAGAAACCACACTTTCAGAAGGAGGACTCCGCTAAGACCTCTGCATATCCTCCTGACGTGAAGGGCCCCTACTGCATTGCCTGCAACACCCCTGGGCACTGGAAATCAAAGTGCCCATCCAATGCCAAGAAGGTGCACATGGTACAAGCCCACCCCACTGGCGCAAGTGAGGGAAAAGCAAAGGCGGAGTAGAAGAGGGAAATTCTACCTCTGCCAAATCCCTCAACATTCCCATCAAACCTGGCCCCAAAGACCAATATCCCAAAGGGCTGCATGAAAACGCAATCCACATGATTGTAGCCAACAACCTCTATGCTGTGACAACACGGTCCCAAAGTAAAGTCATGCAAGAAGAGGCCAACCTGGCTGAAGTCTCGAAGCCATATGCAGCCCAGCTACAGGATGCCAGAGAAAATTGTTGCTCACCATGTTCCAATGACACCCCAAACCTAAAGTCAATACAAGTAGCTTTTCTGCTGGAGGAGCTTAAGTCCACATACCTTGATGTCTGCAAGAGTTTGCTCTGAACCTTGGAGAGTGACAAGGAGAATGGGATACACACATTAAAAAGCCTTGATGACTCTTATATTGATTGTACCTACATTGACATATTGGTTAAAAAACATTGCATTTGAGCCATAGTGGATAGTGGTGCTCCATTTAACATCATCTCCACTAAGATGGTGAAGAAATTGGGTATAGCTCCGGATGTTGACTACAGATCACCCTTTGGTACAGCTGGCAAGGAACCCACATACTCTGTGGGAGCATACAGTGCACTACTTATACAATTTGGCTCCATTGCAGTATCTGCTCCAGCAGTTGTACTGCCAAACAACACCTATGATTTCCTAATAGGCACCTCCAGCTTGGTAAAATATGGAGCCATGACACACTGGGGTCTTGCCACCTTTGAAATCCTCGGGCAGACCCTACCCTTGTTCTTCAGTAAGGAAGGTCAAGACACCACGCCCAAATCCTGCAAATTTGTCAACCTGGCCTACGCCGGCGGAATTGTCCCTGTAGAATAAAAACTTGTTGGGAAACATATGCGTAAACCTCCTACATAGATTTTGGAACATAAGGGTGTTCTGCTGAGGACCAGGTCCGCTTTTTCCCTGGAGCCTGGACACCAGAAGATTGCGGAGACTGGGTTGTCTGTGGTTGTCCCTGAAGGGCTATATGGAGAAGTTGTTGAACCCTGGGGCTGTTCTTGCTTTGAACCGTGCATTGCTCCAGGCATTGTTACCCCTGGCCAACAGGAGATACATGTTCTCTTGGCCAACCTCACAAAGAAGACACTTTCTATCAAGAAAGACCAAGTAGTAGGCTTCTTACACTTCTACCCTACGGAGGAACTATCTGAGGTTAAGGGATTTGGTACATTTGATGAAATGGGTATACCGGACAAACCTGGACCAGCAGTCCACCTGACTACCCCCTAGCTGAACTTTTCTCCCTTGACCCTGAGGAGCAAGCGCAGGCATCTTTGCTGTTTGAGAAGTACCGCTCAATCTTTGCAGAAAGCAACTACAATCTGGGTTGTGCTGATGAAGTAACCCACCACATTGATACAGGAACCACTCCTCCAATCTGCATGCGCCCTATACAACAATCCAAAGCTAACAAAGAAGTTATCTCAGAAGAAGTCAGCAAACTGCTAAAACAGGGTATGCTGATCCTGTCCGAAAGTCCTTGGGCATCTCCTATTATGATTGTCAAGAAGAAAGATGGCTCCAACCGGGTTGTCATTGATTATTGACACCTCAATAAGGTCACCAAGAAGGACTTGTATCCCCTACCTTGCATAACAATGCATTGGACTGCCTTGGGGATACCAAGTACTTCTCTGCTATAGACCTCATATTGGGCTATTGACAGATCAAGCTACCTCCCAAAGAACAAGAAAAATGCGCCATCATAACCTCACAGGGATTATTTCAACCAACAAGGATGCCGCAAGGGCTGTGCAACGCCCCTGCAACCTTCCAACAAGCAATGGACACCATCCTAGGTGACTTTAAACTCTCCTGTGTTCTAGTGTACCTGGACAACATCAATGTCTTCTCCAGGACTTTCATGGAACATCTAGCTCATTTGGAAGAGGTCTTCAAGCGGTTAGCTGCTGCCAATCTTAATATAAAGCCGCGCAAATGCCAGTTCTTCAAAGATCAGCTGGAATACCTGGGCTTTGTCATGGACAGTCACGGCCTACGGCCTCAACCCACAAAAACTGAAGCCATATCCAAGATGAAGCGCCCTGAGTCAAAGTGTGACATACAGGTATTCTTGGGTATGGTTGGCTACTATCAACGGTTCATCCCCCGCTTTGCAGCCATTGGAGAACCTCTCTTCCACCTGCTGAAGTCAGGATTCAACTTTTTATGAAGTAAATAATGCCAAGGAGCCTTCAACAAGTTACGCTTGGCCTTGTCAAGCAACCCTGTTCTGATGTACCCAGACTTCAACAGACCATTTGTGATCCATACCAATACCTTGCTTACTGCAGTTGGGGCTGTACTATCCCAACTTGACAACAAAGGACTAGAGCACCCTGTAGCCTATGCCAGCAGGACACTCAACGTCCACAAACGCAACTACACGGTGATGGAGCGCAAATGCCTGGCAGTCATCTAAGCATGCAAACAGTTTTGGGTCTACATTCATGGCGTACAGTTCACAGTGATTGCCAATCATGCATCCCTAGCTTGGCTCCAGAGCCTCAAGGAACCGGAAGGCCAACTGGCTCAATGGGCATTGAAACTACAGGCCCTAGACTACGAGATCCTTCACTGTCCTGGCAGCAAGCACCAGAACGTGGACTGCCTTTCCTGCTTACCCACTGTGGCCCTGGTGAGCTTGTTAGCGGATCAGATGTATCAGAAGATGATGACTGGGAAGTTTAGAAACAAACCTGAGAAAGTTCAGCATATTCTACAGGACCTTTGGAAGGATACAACACTACGCAATGGCATATTGTACAAGCTAGTGGATGGTAAGGAACACATATTCCCTCCTCCCTCCAAAAGAACTAGCATTGTTACAGCCACTCATAAAGCAACAGGTCATGGCGGCTTTTGGAAGACCAAAGAGATCCTGTCTTGCACTTACTTTTGGGAGGCAATGAATTTTGACATTCAGGAGACAATTGACTGCTGCATCAAGTGTCAAGGGAATAAACCCCTACGCAAAAGTACAACCTACCAAATGGTACAACCCCATTTTGCTTGGCATACTGTATTAATGAACGTAGTGGGAACACTCCCACATAGCAGCCCTGGCTTTTAATATGTGATAGTGGCTATAAATCACCTAACTAAGTGGGTGGAAGCCCAGCCCCTAAGGAAAGTTGACGCCCCCCCTACTGCAAAATTTGTCTTGGATGCCATTATACTTTGCCATGGCTGTCCCCAGTTCCTGCTCTCAGATAACGGGACTAATTTTACAGCCTCCGTAATATTGAGGGTGAAAAATCTCATGGGAGTCTGCAGAGTACTCTGCACTCCCTACCACCCTGAAACCAATGGGATGGTGGAACGTGTCAATGGTACCCTAACCCAGATCCTCTGGAAATTGGCTTCATTGCGTACATCCTCTTGGGAAACATACTTAGGGGCAGCAGTGTTTGCGTACAACATCTCATTGCATTCCACCACGGGTGCGTCCCCTTTTCAGCTGATGTATGGTTGACATCCTGCCATTCCACCTGTCCTATACTCGGCCACAGGCAACCCTGGGCAGCTTTCCTACAATCAGTACCTAGGACAACTGGCCGACACCCTCATTAAATTGCAGGCATCTGCTTTTAGCAACACAGCTACCAAGACCCAAGCCAGATTTGAAAGAGACTCCGCCAGTAGGGCCCCCTTGCCTTCTTTTGAGGTAGGGGAGGGGATTGCATACTGCAACACTAGAGGAGCAGGTAGATCCCACAAACTAGACAAACTATGGGTAGGTCCTTTTGAGATCATAGAGAAGATCTCACCTGACGCCTACACCATCAAGGATAAGAATAGTGGACGCATATTCAACCGCGTACATGCAAAGTTCCTTTGCCCATTCCGCACCCCAAAGGAAGGGCCTAATTAAACACTATCTGAACTTGCCATAAAAAATAACATAAGTAATATAGGCACATCCTATGATTCATGATAGGGAATATATAAAGAGATATGGAAATATAAAAAAATAAAAATATAAAAAATATTAGAATATAAAAAAGATATAAATATGAAAATAAAATATAAAGTGCACTATAAAGAAAGAGGACTTAGTCCTATGACAATTTATTGGTGAACCTCCTCCTCAGGCTCTTCAGGGACATTGTGGGTGGCGGCCTCTACATAGTCACCAAAAGCGTGGGTGGCCACCACCTGATAAAGAACAACAACGTTCCGTAACCACATGTGTTGCGCTTCAGGGGACAGCCGTTCCCAGTGCATAATGGGTGCACTCAAGGCCAGCTCCCCCCTGCAAGGCAACCCAACCCACACTCAATGGGGAAGCACGCTCCCAACACCAGGCACTCTACAATAAACCCTTCAGAGGGGTAATCAGCCAGAAGTCCCCGCTGGCGGCAAAGCACTTCACATCAATAAAACTCTAGAATGGCCTGCATCTGGGCCAATGAACCCCAAGGAAGCAAAGGCTTCAGCACAAGTAAAAGATTCCCCACCAAAGCCATATAAGGGAGATACTGGGAGGGATCCCCCGTATCCAGCTTCTCCAAAATTAGATTAATGGCCGCCACCAGTCGGTTGTGCTGGTTATCAGTGCGTCAAAGACCCCACTGACTGGTAGAGTTGAGACTGGGCCCCCAAGCACGGGACCAGACCTGCACTACCGCACAGTTGAAATCAATCACCTGCGCGTACTTGACATACAATGCCACATTAGAAAAAGGAGGTTCCACTAAGACCCCCTCAAGAGGCCAGGCCAGCTTGCAAAGAGCCACGGAACAAACAGCAGGTGGGTGGTACTGCTCAGAGTGGCAAAGACAGGAGTAGACGTCTACCCCCTGGCCACAAGACAGAAGGACAAAGAGAAACTCACTCATAAGTTCATAGCCCTGAAAAAGGCTATGCACTTCAAAGTCCGCATGATCCAGGTCGTACGTTAAGACCACAGATTCCAACAAAGCCAGATCAGGGGTGTAAGGCAAAGCAGGGGCGCGGGGAACAACAGCCCTGGCCCGCCAGACCTCTGGGTCCACAGGGGTAGCTTGATTGGCTCTTTAAATCACCAAAGGAGGATGATCCCCCTGCTTGCCTTCTTGCTCCAGGATTGGGCTATTTGGACGCTAGAAGGGATTGGCCACCACGGTGGTGGCCAGGGACAACTCTGAGCAAGTGTCACTACCATGAGCTTGTAACAAACGCCAACCGTAGAATTGGAGACAGCGTGCCTCCTTACTCTGGAAACTGAATTCCTGACAACACTCTGAAGACATGGTTGCCAGGAACTCCTGGTACTCCTCTTTGCTGCTAAGCCGGGAAGACGTGGTTGAGAAAGCCATAATGCCTGACTCTGTTTTTACCCTCCCTATTTATGGTCAAGAGGGGGGAAATGTGAGATTAGGCTGATTGACCACAAATGATCAGGTTAATCATTTCACGCAGATCTTAATCAGTACACGCTGTATTATCACTGGCCATCATTATATTAATAGATATGGCAGTTATACGCTGTATAATCACTAGTTTATTATAATAGATGAAACAATTATACGCCATATTATCACTGATTGTCCCAATGTGATGTGATTATACACTGTATATTGCTTACTATATTATAATTGATGTGCTTATTATACGCTGCATAAATGTTAGCCAATATAGTGAATATCATTGATTACACAGCGTGTAATCACAAAATCATCAAGTGTATATCACCTATTCTACTCTACCAGACGTTGTATCAACTCAGCTCAACACAGACTGATGAACTTATATGTCCATATCAAACAAGTGATATACAAGTGGCTAAGAAATACCAAGTTTGGATCAGTATTACACAGCAGATAATCCTCTGAGTCACTAATGGATCAAGTCTGCTATTATACGGCGTATAATCCTCAATTTGACTTGTTGCATTAATAAGCAGAAGGTTTGCCAGCCAGAAAAGGATCACTAATTAAGCCCTGCAAATGGAATACCAGAATTCTACCTTCCAATGTAGGAGGGCTGAACAGGGACAATTTTAAGCACCAACTAAATACAGCGTAGTTTCCCAGCGCAATAATAGGCGTGTAAGATACAGCCAATTGATAAATGACAGTAGGCTAGCTCAAGAAGAGCGTAGGCTGTAGCTGAGGTGCCATGGACGCCTGCTAAGGCTAGTAGCATATCACGTGCCAAGGACAGCTAATCATGATGGGCGTAGCAGCAAAGATAGACCTATTGCAAAGGTAGCCACTGGGAACTGTCTGAAAGGACAAGAACAAGGGTTGTTACAGTATATATTGATATAGACACCTGAAAGGACAAACAAGTTCATAGTTACATCTGGATAGATTGTAGCCGCTGGCTAGATTGTACTCCAGTATCAATAAACGTAATTATCTTCTAAGTTCTATTCTATTGTAGTCTGTAGTGATCTTGCATAGGATTAGGTAGAGTACATTGGCAAGGCTAACATCTATCTGTAGCTTTGAACATACCAGCAATACCACAAGTTGCTCAACAGAAGGTGAACCAGCTTCTATGTCTACACTTTAAGGCACACAAGGCTTCACTCACTTCCATGAAGAGTATTAAGACGCTCCTACAAGACATGCATTTGACCCATGGAGGTATGGTGGTATGTGAGAATAAAGCCAATAATGCTGGGACTACCTCTTGTACGCCGCACATTATGACTCTGGGTACTAGTGGACAGGCTAAGAGACAAGGCTGCCATAACTGTGGCCAGATTAGACACCACTTGCGCACTTGCGCTAATCCCCAAGTGGAAGGTTGCAATTCCAAGGAACAGGCGGGAAAAGAGAGGTCAGCTTAGAAACAGAGACGCTCTCTGCTGACCAATCTCCCCCGTCTCCCCCTGATCCTCTGTCTTATGAGGAAACTCCCTCTTCCTCTGGCCCAACTATCATTCATCTATTTCATGATCTCTCCAGTGATTTGGAGCCCTAAGATTCTGATAGTTATGGCTGTTCTTTCTTGGCTGTTCCAGAAACCATCCCTTTACCATACAAGCTTTGCTCCGGGAAGACTACCACCACTTCCCGAGTACCTACAAGTGAAGCTAAATCCATGGTGGCTTGCCCTTACCTAGCCTAAGCCCACCAATCTCCTGTCTTGGTTGACTCTTCTGAGGAAGTATCTGAGCTAGCCAAAGCTCTTTTCCACAATGTAACTTTATCTCTCCCACTACAGACTTTATATAAAGAAATCCCTGTGCTACAGTGCATGCTAGCTAAATGGGAAAAGGAGCTAGAGGCTGCGCAAGACGTTTTGGCAGTCTTGCCTCCCTTTGGGAAAGATACAACCTGCGTGGAAGTATCAATACAAAAGGTTAAGATCAAAGCCATCTTGGACATGGGTTCCCCAGTCAACGTGGTATCTTCCAAACTAATGAAGAAACTTAAGTTGGCCCCTGACCTCAACTACATGCAGTTGTATGACACAGCTGGCATGGCCCAAACTTGAGCCATTGGTGCCTACTCTGCTCTACCCATGAGGTTTGGGAAATTCCTTATTACTTCCCCCGCTGTGGTCCTTGAGGACAAAAGCTATGACCTCTTGGTTGGTACTCAATTCCTCCAAGAATATAATGGGATTGCTCTTACAAGATGGATACCTTTTGCTCTTGAGATATGAAGTTCCTTTGATTTTTGAGGAACCTCTGCGCCTCCCAGGAAAACGTCTTAAAACTTGCGTGCTTGAGTATCCTACAGGTATCTTCTCTCTCAAGTATAGGACCCACTCCTCCAACATGCGTACCCCTCCTCCTTCCTGCCCTGCGGAAGAAGGGGTAACTCTTCTAGCACCAGCGGCTATGACTATCCCCCTGGGCTCTCAGGTGGTGATTGATTCCCAGATTTCTTATGAGCTACCTGAAAATTCCTTCTTGGAACTTTACTCACCTGAATCCTTAAGTTGTACAGAGCCCCGCCTGTGTCCTGGGATTTTAGACCAAACCCACAAAGAGCCTGTACAATTACTGCTTGCTAACCTGACAGCCCAGCCCATGCAGGTGACCAGAGGCCAGGTTGTAGGGCATAGTCATATACTGGGAGAAGAACAAGTATCCTCCCTCTACCCCTTT
Source organism: Entomophthora muscae (assembly GCA_014839935.2). Taxonomy (NCBI): domain Eukaryota; kingdom Fungi; phylum Entomophthoromycota; class Entomophthoromycetes; order Entomophthorales; family Entomophthoraceae; genus Entomophthora; species Entomophthora muscae. Next base: position 169,013 of record QTSX02006434.1, on the reverse strand, counting down.
GGAACTTTCAGTGATTTCAATCTACCTGAAGATAATCCTCAAGTTCTTTCCTTGTTCACTGCTACTGATTTCCCCCAACTGTCCCCTGTTCAACAAAAGGACATGTTGGACCTGCTCAACCAGTTCACCAACATCTTTGCCTCTGGACCTACAGACTATGGCCTAGCTAAAGGAGTCATCCATCAGATTGATACTGGGGATACACCCCCTTTTTGTGCTAAATCATACTGTCATAGTAGGGTGGAGGATGCTCAGGTGTCTAAAGAACTCAAGCAAGTTCTGGACGCTGGGTTACTGGCTCCTTCCCAAAGACCTTGGGCTTCTCCATTACCAATTCTCAAGAAGAAAGATGATGGACACTGCATTGTAATGGACTATTGCCGCCTGAACTCTCTCACTAAGAAAGACTTGTACCCCTTGCCCAGAATTGACAATGCTCTCAGACAACTGGGTGGTTCCAAGTTTTTCTCAGCCATGGATCTAGCTTCTGGATACTGGCAAATTTGCTTATCACCAGAAGGCCAAGAGAAGGCTGCGCTTATTACCTCAGAAGGCCTCTTTGAACCCACTTGTATGCCCCAAGGACCCTGCAATGCCCCTGCCACATTTCAACGGGCTATGGACTCCATCCTACGAGACCTAAAGCTCTCTTATGTCCTTGTGTACCTTGCTGATATCACTGTATTCAGTGCTACCTTTACTGACCATTTGACTATCTCAAGGCTGTCTTCATCAAGATTTGTGGGGCTGGCTTGAAACTCAAACCCTCCAAGTGCTCCTTCTTCAAGAAACGTCTTGAGTTCTTAGGGCATGAAGTCACTCAAACTGGAATCCGCCCCATGAATAATAAGGTGGAAACCATCAACAAGATGCTACCTCCCACAAATCTTTGTGAGGGTCAAGTATTCCTTGGTATGATGGGCTACTACTGACAGTTCATACCTGACTTTGCTGAACTGAGTGAACCCCTTGTTCAACTGCTTTGCAACATCCCTTTTGAATGGACTGACAGCCAACAAAAAGCATTTGAAGCGCTGAAGGCCAAGCTCAAGGAGGCTCCTATCTTAGTTTATCCTGATTATGATAAAGAGTTCATCTTGTATACTGACGCTATTGGAGTGGCTGTGGGTGCCGTACTTGCCCAACTTGACAATGAAGGTATGAATCAACCTGTAGCCTACTTGTCATGAGTCCTCAATAAGCACGAGAAGAACTACAGTGTCACTGAGAAGGAATGTCTGGCGGTGCTGCATGCGGTGAAACAGTTTTGGCATTAAATCTATGGAACCCACTTCACGGTAATCACAGACCACTCCTCCCTCAAATGGCTACAACAGCTAAAGGAGCCTGAAGTTTGACTAGTGTGTTGGGCTCTGCGTCTAAAAGGATATGATTTCACTGTGATGCACCGTCCTGGGGCCCAACATCAGAACGCTGATGGCCTGTCAAGAATGCCAATCCTAGCTATCCATCCCGCTGATGCTGATCAACTATAAAAATTAATAGGGTATCCTGACTCTTGGACCACTGAGCCAAAAGACATCCTCTTGGCACTACATCTCCTATCCAAGGACACTATAATTTGTGATAGTCAGCTCTTCAAAAAGGTCAACAATGCCTACCTACCCTATGTTTGCCCTAGCATGAGGATAGCCATTGTCCTCCAAGCACATATTGACACTGGCCATGGAGGCATAGACAATTCTCATGACTGGTTGTGCAAAAACTTCTACTGGGAAAACATGCGCCTCTTGATCCCTGATGTCCTTGCCTCCTGCCATTCCTGTCAGCTCCAACACCCTTGTCTGTCTCAACACCAGTTCAAACTCATCCCTCCAAAGCATGCCTTTCACACGGTGAGTATTGATGCTGTTGGACCTTTCTCCTGGTCTAGGTCAGGATGTCGGTTTATCTTGGTTGCTGTAGACCATTTTAGCAAGTGGGTTGAAGCCAGGGCAACCAAAGATATAACTGCTAGGACCACGCTACTTTCTTGCTGCAAGACATTTTCTATTGACATGGCTGCCCTCAAGTCCTGCTCTCTGACTATGGTACCAACTTTAATGCTCACCTCATCACCTCTATTCTCAAAGCTATGGGAACTCACCAGTTGTTCTCTGCGCCATATAATCCCTCCACCAATGGAACTGTTGAATGAGCAAACTCCACCCTGGTATCCATCATGAGAAAATGCACACTCTCTGACGCTGCCAATTGGGACATGTTCCTCCCTGCTGCCCTCTTTCCCTACCGCCTTAGTAGACACTGGGTGACTGGCCAATCCCCTTTTTCCATGCTGTATGGATGTGAGGTCGCTACTCCCAATCTTGGGACCCGCTTTGATCAAATTTGATACATTTGCAAATCCTGAGGCCCACATTAAAGACTTAACCAATTTTATCATTGACATCCAGGCAACCACTTACTCTACTGCTTATAAGGTTAAGGCTCTGGAGATCTCCCTGTCCAATGCTACTAGAGCCCCCCTCCCCAAGTATCAAGTAGGTGATCTAGTTTTCTACTACCAGAATTTTACAGGTGATAGAGCCCACAAGCTGGATTCCCTATGGGTTGGGCCCTGTGAGGTCACCTTTAAGAAGGGCTTTGAGTACACCGTGAAACTACTGTCTTCTGGACATCATTTTGCCTATGTTAACTCCAAATTCCTTTGCAAGTATCGACTCCCAGTGTCCAATCTTGAAGGGGGAGATGTTGTAAATTGTGCAATTAATGCTATTTTAATCTGGCCTTTGAATATTGATAGTTGCAAATATTTGGCTGGTTTTCCTTCAAGTTTGGAAATTCCCTGCCTTCCGCAAATGGGTCTGGTTCAATATCCACCCATTCTGGATTATTGTACCTGTCTGTGGTTGATCCTGGTATGACCTCATCCCAACGTGACCCCCTCAGCCACTCTGTCTTCCTATTGAGTGATCACTCCCTTGTCAACTATTTAAAGTAGAATCATTACTCCTAATAAAGACAAGTTTATCCAGATTTGCATTGGCTTTTATAATCTTCAAGCTTTTCCTGTCCTTTCTGCCAAAAGGACTTTTACATCTTGTTTTCCAGGAAATTAAGGTACATGCCCTTAATTTTGCCCTGAAGGCTAACCCAAGGCTAGCTTCAAACCTCAAATCTTTTGTAATAAATATTTCCTGCTGTGTCCTCCAGGATGTTGTCCCCTGGAGCCAAAAATGACACCATTCCTAGTTATAACTAAAGTAAATCTAAGTAAAACATTAAAAAACTTACTGATTGTTTCCCCTGCAGCCCCCTCAGCCACATGCACCCCTTTAGCAAACTTCATGAGTGTTAGCTGCTCTTCATTTGTTTTTTTTGGGCTTGATCTTCCTTATTTTTCAGGATACTTGTGTTTCCTCTTGATTTTGTTTGTTGAATTTTCATGGTTTCTTGAGGCGCTTCTGCTTCTTGTTTGTGATTTGTTTTCATCTGTTTCCATTTGATTGGTTTCCTCTTCATTTGTGTTGATTTCCTTTGGGATTTCATTTCCTTCAATCAATTTGACTTTTTGAGTATTCCTTCTGTTGTTTTTTTGCAAATTCCCACAATTTGGCTCTTTCATTTTGGAAATCTAAACACTTGAGTATTTCCTTTTGTAGATTTAAAACTATTTCCTTGTGTTCTTTGTTGACTATTGTTCCCAGGCTGTTTTCTGCAGTTTTGTTTTGCTGGACTGCTGCTCTTCCCTCATTTCCCAGATGATTTGCTACAGTTTCCCAAATGTTATGTTCAAGCTCAACAATCTTTTGGAGGGCTGAATCTAATTTGTTGATAAAGCTGTAGATATTTGACATTTTGTTTGAATTACATCAAAAAACTGGGTTTTATAGTACTACCTTCAACACATTAATAGTTTTTTGTTATCAATAATAAATTGAGAATCACAAATATAAAAATTGCATTATAATATTGCAGGCATGCGTTATATCCTGGAATTTAGATATTATGTGCCTAACTCAATGCATTCTGTATAGTAAATTTCATTGTAAATAAGGACAATTTCATTGTGATTTATATAAATGAACTGTGTTTATATTTAGGAGCCATTAACGCTTAGTATAAATATTAATACATAGTGCATTTTACAGCATGTTTATTTACCTATTGGTAATAATTCTGTAAACTTTTCAGCCAGATTTTAAGAGGTAATAATAATGTAATGGGCTAATAAATTACAGTTTACTATCATTAATTGGTTGATTTTCTTTTCTGTGGCAATTGTGCATTTTCTGATATTTCCGCACTAGTTTCCAATTGGTTGGCTTCACATCCAATCACACAGGCAATAGTAAAACAAGCCTTCACCTCAACCACATCCAGTCTCAGTGTGGCGGCTTGTTTTAATATTGCCTGTGTGATTGGATGTGAAGCCAACCAATTGGAAATTAGTGCAGAAATATCAGAAAATGCACAATTGCCACAGAAAAGAAAATCAACCAATTAATGACAGTAAACTGTAATTTATTAGCCCATTAAATTATTATTACCTCGTAAAATCCAAATGGAAAGTTTACAAAATTATTACCAATAGGTAAATATACAGGCTGTAAAATGCACCTTGTATTAATATTTGTACTAAGCATTAATGGCTCTCTAATATAAACACTCTCCATTTTGATAAATTATAATGAAAAAGGCCTAGTTTACAATGGATTTTATTAAACAAATATATTGAGTTATGCACATAATATCAAAATATCAAGAGTTGACGTCTAATTGCAATATTCTAACACAATATTTATGTTTATTGTCTTTAATTTATTAATGATGATGAAAAATATGTATGCATTGAAGATAGTACTATAAAAACAGGGTTTTTTGATGGAATTCAAACAAAATGTCATCAATCTATAACTTAATCAACAAATTAGAAGCACACCTGCAAAAGGTTGTTGAGATAGAAAGAAATATAAGGGAAATAGTGACAGGGAAGCTGGGTAAAAAGGCCAGCCACTAATCCAGTCAAAAGAAGATGCTCTGGATAAGTTGGGAAATATTATAAATGAAAAGAATAAATAAAAATTACTTAATCTACAGGGAACTATTTTATCAAGTTTAAAGTTCAACAACGTGGCCTACAATTTGTGGGAGTTCTGGCAGGGGGCCAAAGAAAACAATAAGATCAAACTAATCAAAGGAATAGAAATTCAAAAGGAAATCAACACCAATGAAGAGGAAACCAACCAAATGGAAACAGATGAAAATGAAATACAAGCAAGAAGCAGAAGCGCCTCAAGAAATACAGAAGCTTTATCAAATGAAAAATCAAGAGGAAGCACAAGTTGCAAGAAGAATAAGGAAAAATTAATCCTAAGAAAAATTAATGAAGAGCATCCAACGCTCATGAAGTTTGCCAATATGGCGCCTGTGGCTGAGGGAGCCACAGGGGAAACAATTAGTAAGTCTTTTTATGTTTTACTTATATTTATTTCAGTCATCACCAGGAATGGGGATGAGGTTGCGGAAGTGGCAGCATATACACCAAGTTGGTTTTATGGGGGCTACCAGTCACTGGTGGCTCCTATAAAACAAATAAATAAAAATCAAATAAATAAAATAGTTCAACAGAATATAAATACTTTTTTAATAGTGAAGCTCAAGATAGGGAATATTCACCACCTGTGGGGTGCTTGCCATGGATAAGGGAAGCATACAAACTAGGATCAACTATCAAAATCAAAGAAATGAATGAAATTTGCGGGGGTATCAAACTGAACTTCAATGAATACATATACAAAAGCATTCAATGATTCCCCTTCACAAACATCAACAATATGAAAAAAATTAATAAAACCAAATTTCAAATTGTAAATGAATATTTAAAATCTGCAATTTTAATGAAGTTTCTAAGGCACTATCAAATAAAGTTAGGGATGCAGTCCTTGTGAATAATTTTAAACCTTTATTTATTTCATTTGAAGAGGCCTGGGGGCTGATTCAAGTCAGGCGCCCCCCCAGAACCCTCTTCAAGTTCAACCAAACGTCCTATATTAATAGGTTAGTACAAACATTCAAAAAATTATGCATGTTCTTGGAAAAGTATACCTTGCAAAGGATCCACGTTGCAGTATACCTGGGAATCCTCCTCCACTGCATATTAAAAACCAACGTCAAAAAGTTGGAGGATGTACCTATTTAAATTTACATTTGTCGCGTAGCCCTCAACCGCCAGAAAACACCACAGGGATACAGGACAGTCGAGCACGTCCTCTATGATTCATTTGCATTGGCAACACTATACAAGTACTATGTGCCCCCCCCCCAAAAAAACCTACTGGGCAATTTGCTCACCTGCTTGCCTTTTATCAAACAATCAGCAACCATCAGGGTACAGGGCGCCACCCCTCTAGCAATCACATCCAGGATTGTCCACCACGTACAGAAAATTATGTGGATTCAATTAGATGCATTAGCAGAAATTTTAATTTTGGAGTATAATTCCCCAGAATTATCACATTCCCTTTGCAATTAGCATCCCCAAATAAATATTTTCCCCTTGCAAATTATTATTTTTTAATTTTTTATATTTTAATACTAAATTTTTTAATACTGAAATATGTACTATTAACATTTTACTATAATAATTTTAATATTACATATTTAAATATTGAAAATATTTAGTATCTAAAATTTAATATTAAAATTTTTATAACCCATATTACAAAATTTAAAATTTTTAATATTAAATATTTTGATATTAGAATAAATCTCAATTTAATAAAAATAGTTAAATTTCAAAAATTTAAACTTTAATATTTAACTTTTATAATTTATAATTATAATTTTACTTTTAATATTTTAATTTTTATTTTGACTTTTAGTATGTAAATTATAATATTAATATATCTAAATATATTACAAGCCATTAGTTAAAGTTGCAACCACATCAAATATTAAAAATAAGTTAAAAATGTTTTTATTTACTGTAAATTCAGAACCTGAACGTAAAAATGCAGGATTGTCAAATCCATGGTCCAAATTTTGAATCACTTTTGCAGGCAACTCAGCTGAGTGAAAAGTAAAATGTTAAATAAAATTAACCATTTAATTTGACTTTTTTTGATTTATTTAAATTGGCAAATTTTGAATCTCTTGAGCAGATAACTCAACTAACAAAAGACAAAACCCAACAAACAAATGTGGGATACATGAATCAGAAATGCGGGATTCTTATGTACAATTTGAAATTTCCTATATTTCAAACAAATTATAGACATCATGTGAAAATTAACAAATCTGAAATTGCAGGATTGTCAAATCCAAGAACCAAGTTTCAAATCATAATTACGAGGAATTTGAAATAAATATAATTTATGGGTGTCTCAAAAAGGATGCCAGAGGATCTAGAGTGTATTTGTGCTGATTCTTTTAGAAATCATAGGCATTCTCAAAAATCACTCTATTCCATTTTAGGACAGCTAAATTTTAGATTGTAATATTCACAAAATTGACATATTTAACAATAAAATTGACTAAAATATACATTCCTCTTCTTGAGTTTAAAATTTTAATAATTTTTTTGTGTTTTCTTTCAATAACAACCAAGCCAACAAGCTGTTCCCTGGCCTTGACAAAATCATGCAGGGCTATGCTGGGTCTCTTGACAGTGAAGCCTCTGTCTATGGCCACTCCCAACCCGCAGGCCCCTCTGCAAGCCACACCCAGGAGTCTATTCTTTCTCCTGCATCCTCAAGCATGGCCCTGTTTGCCCAATACACACAGGCAGCTGCTAACCCAAATCCCTTATCAGCAATGGCATCCAGAACCAGCCATTTTAGCCATGGGGCATCCAGAGAGCCCAGGACCCCAAAACAGCCATCCAGATGGCATTGACCAGTTTGCAAGTTGGACATATCCCTCCCCCAGCCAATCAGCCTGCAAGACACATAAGAAAACTAATCACTCCAGAGATTGGTCTCAAAATGGTTGAAAAGCTAGGGAAGCTTATGTCCCTTGGAGAAATTGCGGCTGCAATGGGTTTTGCAAAGTTGACTGTGGCTGCAACCCTGCAAGCCCACGCCAACTGTGGTCCCCCCACCAAGAAGACCCCAACTGGTGCCTGTACCTCAACCAAAGGTGAAAAAGCCAACCCTCTCATGATGGCTATTATGGAGTGTGACCTGTAGATGCCCCTGGTCCAGGTACGTCTCCAGTTGGGACTCCACAGCATCTTCACCAACAAAAGAACGGTGAATTCATGAATGCACAGAGTCGTGGTTGCTGCTAGAATCTTGTCCAATCAAGTTCTTAGTGGCCCCATTTTGGTAGATACTGACCCCTACAATTTAACAATTATTAATTTTATTAAAGGAAGGGCAATGAGGCCCCTAATGACGTAATATTCCTGTCATATGCTAAGATATCTGCAAGTATCCAAGACTTTGGAGAGAAGCGCATCCAATCTGACGTGTACAAGTGCGGCCCAATCTTGTATCTTTTTGTTGGGGTTTTATTGGCAGTTTCCCCATTGGGCGTCAATTATTACTTGGCAATATTGAACACCACAGATGGGTATGCCTACCAGACGGAGCTCAAGGCCATGCTGGAGGAGTGGGCTGCCCAAAACTCCATGCACACAGTTGTACTGAGTGCAGAGATAGAGCAGCAGGAATGGGCAACCCAAGAAATCAGGGCTGCGGGGCATACCTGCTGGGCCTACCCCATCAACTACGCCAACATGCATCTTGCAGATGTATGTCTCTACAATTTTGGTTCCACCCTCGGGCGCTTGAAGCCTGCCACCTACAACAAACTATGCACCCAGATTGATAAGGGGTATGAGCTTTCCATTCTGCGTCCATCCAGGACTTATTTGATCTTATCATCTTCTATGCAAGTGATAGTGATAAGTCTAGAAGGGACCCCCGCCTCCCCTGCGCCACTCCATCTGTTTTGTCAAGCCTGCATATGTGGTAGAAGAAGAATTTGAATAATTGAAGCAATCAGCTCTTGCTGTCCTGTGGGGTTCCTGTCCACCAGTCCCCAAGTGTGTCCTGGATTGTAGCCAGGGACTGGCTGGAAGGGATTGTCATTCTCTAGTAAGGGGAAAATGTATCTCAGAAATATGTATAGGGGTTGAAATGGGCTTTTATTCACTCTCAGAAGGAAGATCCCCTTAGAAACCTTCTGGTATACGGCCTGGGGGGTCAAGGAAACAAAATGGATTTGCCAATACTTGGAGTCCTCCAACAACATCTTGGACTCCTTGTACTTGGTCTTGGACTCCTGCACCTAAGTCTTGGACGTCTGCCCCTTAGACTTGAACTTCTGCTCCTCAAATGTGACTCCAGCTCCTTGGAATCAAACTTCCGCGCTGCGCTTAGGAACCAGCTCCTTATTCTTGGGCTCCTGCTCCGTTATCTTGGGCTTCAGCTCTAACCAAGCTCCTGCTGGTGATCAAAAGGCTTCCAAAACCTCTTGGCAGAAACTCAAGAGACCCAAAAGTGTCCTCTCAAAGACCTGGAACAACCTCCAAAAAGACCGTCAAAAGACCCTGTAACTTTGCAGCTAGCTTTCTTCTTATAGTGTCCTTTTCTCAATGGTTTCACCTTCATAATGGCTTTTTCAAAAGCTTAAACCATTGCCGCTCACTTTTTCCTATAATAACTTAAGCTTACATACTTACTTTCTCATAAGCTTAAAGTCTTAATATACTATTTCCTTGCTTATACTTTAAGCTTTTGGCTTTTAACCAATCATTTTCATCAGAAAACTTGCCAGAACTCAACCAATGAATGCAGAGCGCGGAAATAGACCATTTCTGAAGTTCCACCGGGATCCAACTATGAAACTCATTTCCACAGCTCAACCTGTTCAAATTGACAACTCTTTGCGCATCAAAGTGTTAACCAGTCCATTATTCCAGCACCATTTCTTCCTGCATTCAACCCAAACCCATTTAAATAGTAGAATACTATTTAAATTGTTTTTTCTGGACCTCTTCAACGTTTTTCCCCATATATTTACAAATATAGCAAAATCCAAGGAAAACGTCCCACCAAAACAACCTTGTATCCCGCTCTCATAGCAACATACCTTTGTCTATCCTAGGAACTTAATAAATAAATATCTTACCCAAACTTCTAGCCACATTCCTTCTTGATTTTCATACTAAACCAAGGCAAAATATTCCACATCTTCTCACTTTGGCAAATCAATTTGGCAAAATCTTGGCTCATTTCTCCGGACCACTAGTTCTTCACCATCATCTTCTGGTCCTCCAGCCAGCTTTCTTCAACAACAGTCACTAAACTTTCACTTGGCCAACATAAGCCCCGCCTGCAAACCACCAAACATGTGGATCATCAAATGCCCCTTCCCAGTCAACAAACCCTGCCTCCCCAATCCCCCCATCAAGCCACCCGCCTTCCAACTCTGACTCCCAAACCACCACCCATTCCCTCCCCACCATCTCTGATGCCGTCCCTTTCATAGGCGCAGATGAAGACAATGTTCATTCCACCCATTCCCTCCCCTTCCCGTCCTTTGATTAGCAAATAAATCTTTTCTTGGTGACTACTATTAAAAATGATTTTTTTTCGGTTCATAATTAATAATATATTTTTTACATTGTTATAAGTTTTCATGTGTAAAGAATATTGTACATTTGATGTGGTAACATATAATTATTTCTATGGATATTTTCATCATCATTACTAAATTAAAGACAATAAATGTAAATATTGCATTAAAATATTGCAATTATAAGTCAACTTTTGATATTTTGATATTATGTTCATAACTCAATGCATTTTGTTTAATAAAATCCATTTTAAACTTGACCTTTTCCATCATAATTTAACAAAATGGAATGTGTTTATATTAGAGAGCCATTAACACTTAGTATAATTTTAATAATTAATGCATTTTACAGCCTGTATATTTACCTATTGGTAATAATTATGTAAACTTCTTAGTCGGATTTTGCAAGGTAATAATAATGTAATGTGTTAATAGAATACTGTTTATTGTCATTAATTGGTTGATTTTTTGTTGTGGCAATTGTGCATTTTCTGATATTTCTGCACTAGTATCCAATTGGTTGGCTTCACATCCAATTGCACAGGCGATAGGAAAACAAGCCGCCACCCCAAGACTGGATGTGGTCAGGGTGGCGGCTTGTTTTCCTGTTGCCTGTGCAATTGGTGTGAAACCAACCAATCGGATACTAGTGCGTAATTATCAGAAAATGCACAATTGCCACAACAAAAAAATCAACCAATTAATGACAATAAACAGTATTCTATTAACACATTACATTATTATTACCTTGCAAAATCCGACTAAGAAGTTTACATAATTATTACCAATAGGTAAATATACAGGCTGTAAAATGCACTAATTGTTAATATTATACTAAGCGCTAATGACTCTGTAGTATAATCACAGTCAATTTAAATAAATTACAATAAAAAAGCCTTGTTTACAATGAATTTTATTAAACAAAATGCAGTGAGTTATGCACATGTTTTCAAAAAATCAAGTGTTGACGTCTTATTGCAATATTTTAATGCAATATTTACGTTTATTGTCTTCAATTTATTAATGATGATGACAAAAATATGTATGCGTCAAAGATAGTACTATAAAAGCCAGTTTTTTGATGGAATTCAAACAGAATGTCATCAATCTATAACTTAATCAACAAATTAGAAGCTTGCTGCAAAAGGTTGTTGAAATTGAGAAAAATATCAGGAAAATAGTGACAGGAAAGATGGGGGACAAGGGCCAGCTACTGATCTAGTCAAAATAAGATGCTCTGAACAAATTGGGAAATATTATAGATGAAAAGGATAAAGAAAAAGTACTTAATCTTCATGAAACAATTTTATCAAGTCTAAAGTTCAACAACGCAGCATACAATTTGTGGGAGTTCTGGCAGGGGGCCAAAGAAAACAACGAGAAGATCAAACTAATAGAAGGAACAGAAATTCAAAAGAAAATCAACACCAATGAAGAGGAAACCAACCAAATAGAAAAAGATGAAAATGAAACACAATCAAGAAGCAGAAGCGCATCAAGAAATACAGAAGCTTTATCAAATGAAAATCAAGAGGAAGCACAAGTTGCAAGAAGAATAAGGAAAATTAAGCCTAAGAAAATTAATGAAGAGCATCCAACACTCATGAAGTTTGCCAATATGGCTCCTGTGGCTTAGGGGGCCATAGGAGAAACAATCAGTAAGTCTTTTTATGTTTTACTTATATTTATTTTAGTCATCACCTGGGATGGGGATGAGGTCGCAGAAGTGGCGGCTTTTACGCCGAGTTGGTTTTATGGGGGTTACCAGTCACTGGTGGCCCCCATAAAATAAATAGATACAAACCAAATAAATAAAATAATTCAACATAATATGAATAATTTTTTTAATAGTGAAGCTCAAGATAGGGAATATCAACCACCTGCGGAGTGCTCACCACGGATAAGGGAAGCATACAAACTAGGATCAACAATCAAAATCAAAGAAATGAATGAAATTTGCGGGGATATAAAACTGAACTTTGATGAATACATATATGAAAGCGTTCAAAGGTTCCCCTTCACAAATATCAACAAATACAAAAAAATTTAATAAAAACCAATTTTCAAATAGGAAATAAATATCTGAAATCAGCAATTTTTAATGAAATTTTTAAGTCTTTATCCAATTAAGATGGGGATGCAGTCCTTGTGAATAATTTTAAACCTTTATTATTTCATTTGCAGAGGCCTGAGAGGCAGATTCAAGTTGGGAGCCCCTGGTACCCTCTTCAAATTCAGCCAAATATCCTATATCAATAGGTTAGTACAAACTTTCAAAAAATTGTGCATGTTCTCAGAAAAGTATACCTTGCAAAGAATCCACGTCATGGTGTACCTAGGAATCCTTCTTCACTGCATATTGAAAGCCAACATCAAAAAGTTGGAAGATGTACCCATACAAATTGATATATGTCGCGTAGCCCTCAACCAACAGAAGACACCACGGGAATACAGGACAGTTGAGCACGTCCTGTATGACTCATTTGCAATAGCAACACTATACAGGTACTATGTGCCCCCTGAAAAAATCTACTAGTCAATTCTCTCACCTGATTGCCTTTTATAAGATGTTTGGCCACCCCTCTAGCAATTGGCGCCAGAGTCATCCACCACATACAGAAAAGTATGTGGTCCTAATTGGACGCATTAGCAGAAAGTTTAATTTTGGGGTATAATTCCCCGGAATAATCACATTCCCCTTGCAATTTGTATTCCCCTAATAAATCATTTTCCCTTGCAACTTAAACTTTTTTATTTTATTTTTTATTAGTTTTTAAATATTAAAATTTTAATACCAAATACTTCACTATTTTAAAATTTTACAAGTAAAATTTTAATAGTAAAATATTTAATATAAAAATCTTTAACATTAAAATATTCACTGTTAAAATAATTAATATTGAAATATTTAATAGTAAACGTTTAATATTAATATTATAATATTAAATATTTTACTATTAAATATTTTAATGTTATATATTTTGATATTAAATATTTACTATTAAATATTTTACTATTATATATTTTGATATTAAAGTTTTAGTATCTAAAAGTCACTATTAAAAACATTTAATATTTTAATATGGAATATTTTAATATTGAATAAATCACAATTAAATAAAAATTGGTATATTTCAAATATTTAACCTTTAATATTAAACTTTTAAGATTTTTAATTATACTTTTATTTTATAATTTTATTTTTTATTTTAATTTTTAGTAGGTAAATTATAATATTAGTATATCTAAATGTATTACAAGACAATAGTTAAAGTTGCGACCACGTCAAATATTCAAAAATAAGTTAAAAATGTTTTTATTTATTATCTTGTCAAGTACGGGTCCATTTATTACAAAGATAAACATGGTGAATTGAATTTATCCGCATCATGCGGCCTGCTTCACTATTGTTCTAAACAAATGATTGTTTTGAACTCAAATTACATTTCCTTTGTAATATGATTTGATAAACATATTTGATATACTTGACCTGTGTCCTAAGTACAAATTAGTAAGAGATACATGAAAATCATTGGTTGTCATGTTGTGTGGCTATAGTGGCACTGAAATACCAAGGAGCAGATGATGACATGCAAGGTCTGATTTGTGGCTTAAAAAAGTCAAAGTACCAAAATGATTTACAATTATTTAAATAAACTAATTTTTTTCTATCTTTTTTTAATTTATTTATTTGTTAGCGCAAAAGCCAATAATATTCAGTGCATCATAATAAAAATAAATCCCTCTTATCTAGTATAATTAATTTTACTTACCTTTTCTAGTATTCTTAAATGTCTATAATACAATCAAACATCACATTATTATATATAAATAATAATCTTTGAGTCCTAGTAAAAACAAACTAAATAAAATTAAAGCTAAATGAAACCCAGGGCGCCCATTTATCTGATTGGCTCAGAGGCCAGGGCTTTTGGGAGAAATGATTCCAAGTGCTTGTAGAAAGCTGCCATCACATTGGGTGGCATTGCAGATTGGCTGATCTCAAGAATGTTGAAGAGATCCTTGGTGTCCTGAGGGAGGCCTTGTTTCACCTTATTCTTGATCCACCCAAAGACCTCCTCAATTGGATTCAGGAATGGGGAATATGGAGGGAGGAAGAGGAGTCTCATTGGGCAGTCTGCAAGGCAGTGGCTAGCAGAATGGCTATTTTTATCAATGGGCAGGAACTCACACACAACCAGAATCACTTTGTGGAGACTGACATTATCAAGCACAACAATATTGGTTGTGCTGCTATAATTTATCCAAAGGTGCTCCTTAACAGCTCAGAGAAAATCAAGAAAGGTCCCGCTGTTATGGGAGCCTTTAAATGTCTGGTATTGATCTAAACCATGGGGACCCAGAAGAGCAACCATTGAATAAGTCTGGGAACAGACAGCTGCACAATGGGCTACACTGTCCTTGGACCCCTTCTTGACCCACCCATGCCTGGACCTGAGTGAGGAGGAAAACAACAATTCATTGATATAGAAGAACTGGACATTCCCAGTCTCCTTTAGTGCCAGATATGTCTTGGCATAAATGCTTCAATCCTAGATGGTCTTTTCACTGTTGTTGTTGTACGGAGAAACTCCAAGCACCTTCCAAGAGAAGCCCAAATCAACCATTGTTTTGTAAACAAGGGTTTTAGAAACAGAAAGCCCAAAAACTGTGGCGAGCATTGATTGGACAGCAAGTGTGTCCAGGTGGCAATCCTTGGTAACTCACTGCTTGATTGCATCAATATAAACGGGCTGAAGAAGTTTGGGCTGTCTTTTTGCCTTGGTGGATTTGGCAATTTTCCCGGTATTGCCATACTTGGTGTTGATGTTGGCAATGTATCTGGCCGTGACGCCAAATCAGGACGCAATATCCCAAACCGCCATTCCCCCATTCAAGCAGTTGAGGAGAGCTTCACGCTCACTATCCGTCAACCAACGCCAGCCCTTGGCAGGTACCACAGCATCCTGGCTACCAGGCTCAACACAAGGGACAGAGACCTTTGTGTAGAAGGTGGGATCACACTTGCTTGTAGTGGCGCCATCAATGGTTGAATACACAATAGGCGCAGATGGCTCAACAGTGGCTGCAATGGTTTGTAGGTGGTGTCAAAGATGCAGGGGCAGGAAGTGGCAACTCTTGGGTCAAGAGTGCGGGGCCAGGTGACAACTGGGTAAACGGTGGAGGTGTAAGTAACCTCAGTGTTCCTGGTGACCCTGGTGTAGGAGACTTTGATAGCAGGCCTTGAGAGTGGCTTCTGCCTGGGATTCAAGCTGATAGTTCTGGCTTGGGATGCAGGAGGTGGTTGGCTGGCGCTGACACCTTGGGAGGCCTGTGTATTGGCATGACTCCCCTTGAGTTGGGTTCTGGGTCTGTTCTTGGACCCTCTGGGACGCCCTCGTGGACAGGCTGCCCCGCAGGCTGGTGCAGGAGTGGGTTGGGAATGCAATTGACAGTCCATAAAAATAAAATAAAAAATATATTTTAGATTAAATATGTATTTATTTGGAGTTATTGGTTTAGTTGTGGGTAGTTGTTTTCTCTTGATTTAGCCTTGAATAGTAACAGAATTTCTATATCCATGATTTGAAGTGAATAATATTGTATACTTTCCAGATTTTAATGATTTTAAAGTTTAATCACTTTTTTTGTCTAATTATGGTTATTGAGATTGAATTTTTAGTTTGATTTTAGTTGTGGTGGAGCTTCTTTATTTGGGTTGGTGTTTCCTAGTGTGCTTAGTGTACATTAAATTTGGATTCCAGTTCCCGCAATTAATATCTGAGTTTACTAGTGGCATTAAAAAGTGTTTGAAATTTGGTTCTTGGATTTGACAATCCCGCAATTTCAAAAAACTTAGTAAACTTAATGAAAATGGCTGATGGATTTGAATGCTTCAAATCTGATTCCAGTCAATTCATTTCGTCCATTGGAAATATGTAGTTCAACTTGAACTTTGCAAAGTGTCTATGAGTTCTCGCATTTTCAAATAAATACTCAAAAATATCAATTTAATTAAAAAAGGCCATCCTGCAAAAGTGATTCAAATTTTGGACCAAGGATTTGACAATCCCGCATTTTTACGTTCAGGTTCTGAATTTACAGTATCCAATTACAATATATTTTCCCCTTGTAACTTGCTAATACAGCACACTTATGACAGTATTTTGATTGTATGTTTACTGATTTTTATCTTAAACAATTGTTCCTAATGTTAAAAGTTTAATTTGATTTTTAAGTTCTAAGTAAAATTGTAAAAATAAAGCCAAAATAAAATTTGGGATTGTTAACTTGGAGGATGTTACATGCAGACAGTTTAAATTATGACAGTTGCCCTCTGATGTACAACCCCACTTTGTTAACAATCCTACTTCCCTCCCCCCAAGGCTGCATCTATTTTAGACACCACCTCTGAACCTTAATAAAATTTGTGTTCTCTCTAAAAAATGGGTGAGAAGTCTTGATGAACCTTAGCTTCAAGCCTGATGTGTTTCCAATTTTCTTAACTGATAGTGGATCGATATCGCAGTTGGTAAAACTTTGGTGCAACAGGATTTGTTTTTTGGAAATTGGTAGGAGGCTGATCCCTGGTGGGTGAACGATAGAGCAGGTTTTATAAAGTGACGTAAAATATTTCAAGCCAAGGAGTAACTTATCATTCAGTTTTATCCACAAACAAAGCAATGTCAAAAACAGCAATGGTTTCTAGCAGCTATAGCTACAGTTGTACCGACCTCGACTCACAGTTGCTTAATAACATCATTTAACATGCTAGATGCCGCAGGAAACCCTGGTGTCAAACCCCAGGATAAATGGTATGACTTTGCAGAGGGTTGGCTAAACAAGCAAATCGAAAAATATGGCTCTGATGAGATAGCTTTCTCTGATAAAAGCCTTCTTGTCGAAACCCTGGCTTATTTTTTCGAAGGCGGTATAAGCTCTTTTCACATTGTCAGTGGTAAGTATCTTAATGAAAAACATTGAATCAATTCAACAGATTTTGATGCCACTCTAACTAAGTACTGGGTTTCTCCCGGGGTCAAGTTTGTTGGTGGCCATAACATTCTTGGTTTAACAGATTGTGTTTCTCCTGAGGTATTTTAATTAAGGCTTAAGTTTGTGCATTTATACTTGCTAATCAATCAAAGTTCATCTCAAAACTAGGATATTTAGAGGAAAAATTCGTTAATTATGAAACTTCTTTAAACCATACTGTCCAAGAGAAATCATCTAAACTAGTAGAATGGTATGAGCAAGTCTACCAGGTCTTCATTGATGAGGGGCTAACCAGAGATGATCTTGCCAAAATGGTATCTCAAGTTCACACTTTATACAGAGAAGGAACAAAAGAACTGATTAGCCTTTCTGAAGCAAAACAAATCCCCTTGATGATATGTTCAGCAGGCATCAGTGGTAATAACTTGATTTAACTTTTTGATAATCTCAAACTTAGACATTATTGATGCCATCCTAAGATTTGATGGATTACTTAAAGAAAATGCAATAATAGTTTCAAACAAAATGGTTTTTGCAACACAAGCACCCTTTAAACTTACAAGCTTTAAAAAACCCTACATCCATGTCTACAACAAAGGTGATATGGAAATTCCTCTCGATTCCAAGCATTTCAAGGCCTGTGTTCCCCGTAAAAATCTCATACTTCTGGGTGATTCTCTAGGTGACGTCAATATGGGAGTTAGGTTACTCCATACAAACATTTTAAAGGTTGGTTTACTTAATTATGATGTTGAAAGGTTGCTTCCTCACTATCTTGAGGCGTTTGATGTTGTTTTAGCCAAAGATACTCACTTATCCTTTGTTAACACTCTGCTTCAGGAACTGGAATAAATCTACACTGTGTTTTAAATAGATTCTTTGTTTTTTGTAGAATATGATGTAATTATATATCTCCAGGAATCATACGCAAATTTAAGCCAGGGCAAATTAAAGTGTAGCGTTTACTAATAAGTCAGGCTGCTTTGGCGCTTCTGGCTCTGCAACACCCCTTTACAAAAAGTTGATTAATTAAACTAAATATTAAGAATTATCTGCTTTGATTTGAGCAGCCCAGAGTGAAGTTGGCCAAAGCATCCCTACCTAGAAGTAATGCTGATTTTGTTTTTGCCCAGGTGCTGCTATATTTAGAAGCAGCACCCCAGGCAAATCCTGTGTGTTGTGATGGTGCCATCAGTTTCAGACTTATTTACATGCAAATGCAAATAAGCGGCTCTGTTAAAGCCCAAACTTCACCCCTTTCCTGCCATGCAGATATGGCATATTTCTTAATTAGCCCATTTCACTATATAAGCCAAGTCTTATCAAATATTCAAATATCAATAAATCATTTCCTCAAAACTACTATTTCAAGTGCTTTGCTAGCTAAACCAAATTACCAGGATTAATACTCTTGGTTTACAGTGTGCTCAATTTCCTGCGGAATAGTCAAAAGAAAAGCAGGTGAGGCCCATGTTTGGCTAATATTCAAACTATCCAATCACAGGTGCCACAGTAGCTCATTTTTATAAAATGAGAGTGGATGCTGCCACCTAATCAAAACAAAGTGGTGGCACCCACCAATTATAAAAACAAATGTGGCAGGTGCCACAATTTATAACTATTAGATGTGCTGACATGTGCCATCTCATTTTTAAATAAAGGGTGATCAGAAATTGATCACCCAACAATAAAATAAAATAAATCCATTTTTTGTGCAATAAACTCATTTGTGCTTTATATAAAGTATATATAGATGCAAAATTAAATACTTTTCAAAACTATCTAGGTTTCAAAAAACTTCTTATTTATAAATAGCTCCGTCAAAAACCAGTTTATAAAATTTAATTTATATCAACATCAACAAAATAATTTCATGTATAATCCACTACAACTAAAATAAATAATTATACCAACTTATCAGGAACTAGTTAAACTACAATACATATTCATAATTATAATAACTGTTTTTATCTAAATTACAAACCAATCCAATCACTGTTACTAATGTCACTTTGAAACTAAGCTTTATAAACCTATTTTCACCTGAGCTTTATTATTCTTTTTATTACAAGTATCTTTCAGTTATACACCAAAGCAACTTTTAAAAAAATGAGCTGTGATTCATGCTTACTTTTCATTGTCAATGAGCTCAGCTATTTGAGAGATATCTGTAGCAGATGCACTCATTGCTTGTTTGTAGTGTCTGTTTTCTCTGTACAAACAAATATGTTGTTGCAACCAAGATTATCCCCTCATCCACCAACATATCTCACAATACACAGGGGGCCACTTGATAAGTCACCTCTTGACATGAATAACAGTATAGATACATCTGTGTGCAATTTCAAATCACAGGCACCATCTTCTAATTAAGGGTGATACTAATTTGACATGCTGATCCCTCCTGTCAGGCACCTACCCACTTAGGAATTTACTCTCAAGACAGTGAATAATTACAGAAGGGTTGAGGCCTGTGACCAGGGATCCTGTAGGAAGGGACATCATTCTAATATGAAAAACTCCCTAATTAGCTGATAAAAACCCAAAAAGATTGAAGCAACCCAAGAAGTACACCCCCAGATAATTCAACAGGAAAGCTGAAGCTAGAGGGTGAAACCCTGTGGTGGTTTAGATCTTGGAAGTTGCCTGATAAGCCTGAGGTTTCTCCTTTATAGGAGGATTTTTGGAGAGAGGAGTAGCTATGTACCATACTCCAGGAATAGTGCGGCACCAGGAATGGCCAAGATACTGAGAAGAAAAGAAACTGGAGTTGGCTCTAGTTTCTAACAATACACTAGCCCAGATAGCCTGCAACAGGAAAGCCAAAAAACCTATTTATACCCAAGTGGTTTCACTAGG
Source organism: Entomophthora muscae (assembly GCA_014839935.2). Classification (NCBI taxonomy): domain Eukaryota; kingdom Fungi; phylum Entomophthoromycota; class Entomophthoromycetes; order Entomophthorales; family Entomophthoraceae; genus Entomophthora; species Entomophthora muscae. The sequence continues at coordinate 148,613 of QTSX02006434.1, read as the reverse complement.
GAAGTCTTGGGCAATCTCATGGTTGTAATTAAGAGTGATTGGTTGTAAGAGTAAGTCAAGTGTATAGGTAATAGACTTTATTGATTGAAAAAAAGTGAAGATATAATTCACCTGCCTTATATACAGTAGTTTTAAAGGCTATGGCAGCAAGCAAAAATACTTCATATTTAAACAAAATGAAATCAGATTTAAGGAAATTCCAACTATCAGTGTAAACTATACACTCTGTTATTAGTAATTTTGGGTGTTAATGGACAAAATGGATCAACACAGCAAGGAAAAGTGCTCACATTCCCAACAAAAATATTTAAATTACAGTACAAAATACATTTTTGCACAAAAAAATGGTTTGATTTGTCCTTCAGTGTAAATATATTTACTATGTGAATTGGTGACAAAATATGCTCACATATGGTGAGTCAAAACTCAAACCAAGAACTAAGCACAATGACAAATCAACATGTAAATAAAACCACTCAGTTGTTGTGTGCAATTTATTGTAAACAAGAATTATATCTAGCTATCTAAAATAAGGTGCATGATCTGAAACATAAATTTAAAATTTTTGTGGTAAGTGTTTAAATATAGCTTAAAATCTGGGAAAATAGGGTGGAAATCATTTTGGGTATTCTAAAATAGGCGTTGTAAACCCAAAAAAAACTAATTAAGAAATTATAAAAATCTATAATCAGGATATTGGGTGGCAAAAACTCTAATTGAATATTCATATTCAGATAATAGCAAAATTTATAACCAGGGAGTCACTTAATTGAATTTATTTAGTATTTAATAAAATTTTAAATTAAACAAACACAACAACAGAGTAGCAATGCAGCCGCTGTGCGCCGTGATTGGGTCACCCCTTCAGGTAAAAAATCAAGTTAGTGCAGCACAAGTACCTACTCAGGAAGGAGACAAGAGAGGAGAAAATAACAGTGAAGTTGCACCAACACAACCAGCTCAAGTTGCACAGAGTTCAAGGGCACAGAGGGTAAATTGGTGCAATACGCCATCTTGAAAACACCATCTAGAAAGACGCCATCTAGAAAAAAATTTGTGATAGGGTCAGAATTCACATTGGCAAAATTAAAAAAATTTAAAGTTTTTATTAAATAGTTATTTTTTACATATTGGTTTCTAATACAGCATCTAGAAAAACGGCATCTAGAAAACGCTATCACAAATTGAAATAAAAAGAGTGTTATCCAAATAATATTTTTTGAATATAAAAACACTTAATGAATACCCTAAAATACACTATCTAGAAATACAGCATCTAGAAAGGAGGCATCTGGAATCAAATAATAAATTATACTTTTATGTGATAAATCCAAGCCTTTTCCTTATTAACTGGGAATAAAGTATGATATTAATTTATGATCAAATATAATATATCAACTCAAATTAACTCACCTTTGATAGTACTATCTCCCTGTAACACAGCTATTAAAAACCACTTTTGATATATTGATTTTATTCCTTATCATAAAAGGATCTGTAATATTTGGTTTTCAGCTTTAAAATGTTTCATTAATGATTTTATATATTCAAGGGTAGTGTCTCCATTAACTGGAACTGTAATAATCAGATTAAGGACAGTGTAACTAAGACTACTTCATCACTTAAAGGTTGGTACAATCAATTTTCTTTCCTGGTTAAGATAAAGAAGCCCAGATTGATTGTAATTATCAAAAAGCTGAAGATCTGGTATATCCATGGGGACCAGCTTTACCCTCAGGCCATCAAAAGCAAAGCTGTTTTATCCAAGCATGCAGATCAGCAGTTCAAGTTTGCAAGTGTTACCAAGAATTTTTTGACCTATTACATTGGAGAAGGCTGCCTTACTCATCTTAAAGGCATTGCAAAGACGTTTGGGACTGAAGCCTGATCAAGTTACTCTTCCATTAAATACTTTACTTCCAAACATTTAATTTTTACTTAATTTTTAGTGAATTGATACAAACATAGGAGCAAATTTCAATAGGGAAATATCACAGTTTTGGGGTGTGTTGACTTTGGAGATTTGCACACTAAAGTTGGTACTAGACAATCCCACATTTTTATTTCAGATTTAAAATCTTTGGATTATTTTGAGTCTAGCCATATGTTTTTCTTACTATTCTGAATTTTTTGGGTTTTTTAATTAATTTTTAAGTTATTTGACACAGTTCTGCCATAAATTTGCCATAGAGTTTCTAGATGGTGTTTTCTAGATGGTGTTTTCTAAATGGTGTCTTTCTAGATGGCGTTTTAGGACACATTTTCTAGATGGTGTCTTTCTAGATGGTGTTTTCTAGATAATGTTTTCTAGATTGCGTCTTTCTAGATAGTGTATCCCACTGATAAATCCTAAGGTTCCAAAGCTAACCAGATTCTGTCAAAACAGCAGGGTTGAACCACCAGCAAGGTTCCAACTAAACAGGTTTATGACCTGCAACCTGACTTCCCAGTGACTTGGAGCCAAACTAGGAAGGCAATCCAAATATCCAAATCCAACAACATGAACAAATGATGATTCTTTACAATGGATACCCCAATTTGGCGCTTGACTTATTATCAGGATCAAGTATCACAATGTGCTAAAATGTGATGAATTTGATGAACATTAAGTTCAAAGTCAGATCCAGAAGGTAATTACACATTAGGCAATTTCTCAAACAATTGATCAAGAACTAGTTGATTCCAGAGCATTCTGGATTCCACTCAAATCCTCTTGGCAATTCAATGGTTACACAAAGGGGCAAAAAAGGCCTTTGATTCTGGAATTAAGGCTCATACTTGGCACTTGAGTCTGGAAACCTAAATGGAGGTGACATAAATAATCTGATTACCCAATTGATCTCTACTTCCAGGTACAAAATCAATAGCTAATATTGATATTAATATTTTGATTATGGCATTGATGCCAAACTTGGCCTAATTACCTGGCCTTACATCCGACCAATTTCCCCTCTCCCAATTTCCCACCTCACTATATATACTTGGTTTATATTCAAAGTAAAGATAGCTTTTTACCCCCACATATTGTTCAATCCTACTTTGGCTTTACTACCCTGTATTCAGATATAGTAATAGAACAATTACCAGGGCTAATTCTTGCTAGCTATATCCAACAGTCTACACATACAACATCAAGCCACCCTCTTTGCCAACCAACCAAGTGAACAACACAATCATGTTTCTGTTATTCATGATTCACAACAACTATATAATCCATATCTCCAAATAAAGATAATTATCTAGTTTCCAATATTTTTCTTTTTTGTAGCTCTGCTAAAACAGCACAGTTACAACATTGGTAGCAGAAATAGGTTTTCCATCCTACTTTATCCCTCAAAATTCCGCCTGTTGTCCATACTCAACACGGTCAACAAATCTACAAAAGAATCATGTCTGGCCTCCCCATATACTAGACACCCTACATTCCAGTACCAAAATACTGGAAGGTTTTGTGTTGTACCAAAACCTAGTGATACCAGCTTCTGCCTTCAACGCTCTATCAGCACAAAGATTCTTCCAAGAACCTACCACCACTCCTTGTGTGACAGACAAAAGTATCATGCCCGCCCATGTATCCCAATGCCTGCACAGTGCCACCTTGGAGTTGTTTTCTGGAGCCAATGGCAACAATGCCACAGCATGTATACAATTGGCACAGAACAAATTAGCGCAAATGGAATGCAAACAAAGGTTCTGGATTGTAGAGATATCCATTGGCCTTACACACAACACAGGCACATGGTGCAATAAATGGCATGAAGACCACACTGAGAAAGACTGGGATCCCTTCAAGTGGGACTTCTTAGAAAGATTTTTAATGAAGAGCACCGCCCTCATGATCATACATCAAGTAAAGAACCTGAACCAGACTAGCACAGTGAATGAGCTTACCTACGTTTACAAAGAGCTCCGTCTGCTGGCATCTTCCAACATGGAATTTAACAATCCATCCACGCACCTCATGTACTACAACTCACTCAAGCTTCATGTAATGAGACACGTCAACCTGGACCAAATAAGCAATCTGCAGAGTCTCTACTGTGAGGCAGAGAAGACAGAGCAGACATCAAATAACCTCCAAAAATATCAGGATGAAAAGAGAGAAAGATCCAAGGACTCTCACATGTCAGGTCTCACTAATTGTCCTCCACATGGCAACAGCAATAACAACAATGATGCAAGTCACAAGCCCTCATGATCAAATGGTCACAGTAGCGGGAATAGTGGACAGTCAAACTGTACTCACTTCAGGGTCAGTACTACACAGGACAATCAGGACAAGGGAAAAGCCCAGGGAGAGCACTAAACAAGCCAAGCTCTCCCTGCTAAACTTCTGCCTTTCCCAACAACAAGTACTGCCCTGAAGACGTAGACTAATGCCTAATGATCCAGGTCCCCTCAGAGGACCCAGTACTCTACACCATTGCCAGACATCCCAATAAATTGATGTCTTGCCCTTTCTGCTTTTGCAGTTACACTGGCTCTGCGCTCCTAGACTTAGGCTCAGATTGCAGACTTGTCAACATCACCTTTATGGACAAGATCAAGATAATCACTAATCTTTTGCGGATTGAAAATGTGCTCCTGGCTGATGAACACCACATTGCTGTGACATCAGAAACTGCCATTTCTCTGTCATGCTCAAGAATCTACACTCTACCATCCAGGGACTGTCATTGATTTTCCCTAGATTTGAAATTGTACTTGGAATGGACTGGCTATAAAAAAATAACCCCCATGTTGACTGTTTTTTATCTGTATTGACCATCAAGCGTGAAGGGGTCAATCATCAGATCTACCCTGACTCAGTGGACCAGCTCTTACATGACCACATCTTTGTACGCATCACAGAAACCCTGGAAAAACAGGAGAATCTCAAGGCAATTGACTGGGACTCCTAACAGTACAAAATCATATACTTCAAGGACCACCAAGATACCACTATTCCTCTGGATTGTGAGATTGTAGCCTGCCATCCAGAGATCTTCAAGGAAGACTTACCAGGGTTGCCTCTGGAAAAACACATACAACACACAATTAAGATCAAGGTAGCAGTACCTAAGACATAACCTATATGCTGCCTTACCCCACATGAGGACAACACACTGCAAGCTTACCTCAAAGAAGCATTGGAGAAAGGACTAATCTGCCCATCCCAATATCCTTTTGACACCACCATGTTCTTTGTGGAAAAGAAGGACGGGACCCTTAGACTTGTTACTGACTACCAAGAGCTAAAAAAAGTTACAATCAAGAATTGCTACCCACTCCCAATTATTGACAATCTTTTTGACGCCTTAGGCAGGGCAATTGTCTTCAGCAAGATTGATCTGACGGTAGGCTACAATCAAATACAAATCAAAGAAGACATACCCAAGACAGCCTTCTGCATCAAGTATGGTTCCTAAAAATGTGTTGTGCTCAACTTTGAGATCACAAATGCACCATCAACCTTTGTCACCTTCATGAATGAGGTCTTCTCTCTCACATTGGAAAACACGCACTGGTATACTTAGACAGCATTATTGTGTATAGCTCATTAGTGGAACAACATCATAGAGACTTGGAAGCCGTTTTCAAAGCACTGGCACAGCACAAACTATTGGCCAAACCATCCAAATGTCATTTCTTCCGCAAAACAGCCACTGTTCCTTGAGCACTTAGTATCAAAAGATGGCATCAAACCCAATGAACAGAAGATTCAGGCATCTGTAAGATGCTGCCACCCAAGGACAAAGCGGAGCTCTGCACCTTTTTTTGGAATGATAGCCTAGGTATGAAGGTTTATACTTGACAGTGATGTTCTGGCGGCTCTCCTATCTACAATAACAGGGATCAAATCCAAGTTTGTATGGGCTCCACAATATGATCTCTGTTTCCGCTGCCTCAAAGAGAAACTGACATCTGCTCCCACCCTAAAATACCCCAAACATGATGGAGACTATCATATGGAAACCAACGCCTTGGATGCTTCCATTGGAGGTGTACTTAGAATAAAAACAGATAACAGTGAATTTCTCCCTGTGGCCTATGAGTCCCACTTGTTAACTGATGGCAAGTGCTGCTACCCAATCCACAATAAGAAGCTACTGGCCATTGTACATTGCCTCATAAAATGGTTGTGACGGTCCACATGTTTGGTGGTTCACAGGCGGTGCTAATATTGGCCAAGTAAAAGTTTTGTTGTTTGTTGCAGGTAGAGGCCTAGTAGGAAATAATGGCTACTAGGGAAAATAAATTCTGGCTAGTAGGTGAAAAAACTACTAGAGGTAAATGTTATCCCCACCTGGCAGGAGATATTGGCTGCTGTGGGCTAGAAATCCTCACCCAGAAGGGAACTCTGGCTGCTAGGGGTGAGGAATAAGATAGCTCAGCAGGGAACTTTAGCTGCTTGGGGTGGGGTGTGATCCAGCCTGATAGCTAGTGTGTGCTGCTCAGGTGTCAAGAATATTCCTGACAACACTGTGGTTCAGGACAATATTTTGTGTACAATTAATTGTAAAAATAATAAAAAATGGCAGCAGTTCCCCCTTATTGGGAAAACTGCTGCAAGAAGCCGGGGCCAGAAAACAGAAATAATGATTTTAATTCAGACGGGTTTTATACCCTGTCCGTGCGTCTAGCCGCCAGCTGTCCGCAGGCTGCAGGCCAAGCCTGGCAGCTTGCTTGCCTGCCCCTGCCTGCCCACCCACCACTGCCAGCCAGTCCCCCACCCAGGCTGCCAAATGGGGAAATTGCCAAAAGGGGAAACCCAAAAAGGCAATTTCACCAAACCCAAATGGAGGGGGAACTGCTGCCCAAGTTTGGAATTTACCAAATTTGGGAGAGGCTGACAAGCTGCTCAAATCATCCATTCCTGCATTAACTGCAGAATTCAAAATTAGGTGCATGAAAGCACCCAATGACCCACCAAGCCAATGCAAACCCAGAGATAACAACTCATTGCCTGCACACCACTACCAATTCCCCTCCCAAAAGGGAATTCCTGACAACACCAAGTGTTTGGGATTCCCTGTCCAGTGTTTTACTCTATTCATGCCACCACAATGATGATAGTATATAATAAAGCCAATTCACTTGATGATAGTTTGTGCTATCATTATGTGTAATTACCCCTCAATAGTATCACATAAATCAACCAGAACTTTACCCTACAAGAAAGTTAAGACACTAAGCTTTGTCTTCCCTTTCCCAGGATCAGAAGATGAACTATTTAATCTTCTCAGCTGCACTCACAGCCTGCCTTGGGATTGGGGGCCACCAATACACTCACCAGCATGGGCCATACAATAAACTGCCTGACAAGTACTTCTACAAGGAGCCAGCGCAGCTAAACTTCTCTGAGCAGTACTCCTGGCCCACACTGGTGTTGCCTTGCTCCACCCAGCACGTAGCTATAACACTTTTGTATTCTACGTGCTTACGTACTTTGCCAGTAATTTCAGAAGATTTAACATACACACCAAGGTCTTCAGATGGATGATGACGGTCTACCCCATTGTGACGGCACTCACAGGATTCCAAGTTGCCAACTTGGTACCCTACCTTGCTAAAGTACTCCCTTGTTTTCTGGGGCTTTACATCAGGCTGGAGGATGTTTAGACCCTGGCAGATAACACAGGCTGCCAGGGTAGAAGTGTATGCCAGCATGGTAGGGGACTTGCCTACCAGGGCTGTGAGTTTTGGACCCCTGGCAGGTAGCGCGGGCTGTCAGAAAGGGGAAGAGCTCTGAAGGCTCTATGTACCCTGGTACACTTTCAGGAGGTCTGTGAGCAAGCATCCTAACTAATGGACTGGTAGGGTGTTACTTGTTTATGTACTATGGAAGCTTTGGGGAGAGCCCAAATTGAGCATTAGAGGGCATGGATATGCTCAGGGGTGTCATCAAGGCGGTTTCTTGGGGAAGCAGCTGCAGAACTTGGTGTGATCAGGCCTTTAGAAGTAAAGCTGATTACTTTGCAACTGAAAGCCCAGACTTAGTCACCTGGGTGAGTAAAAACAACGGCATAGACTTTATTAATCTATGGTTGGATAGCCTAAGTGAATTTCCACTTGCAAGGGCCCAGTCAATTGCCATTTTAATGTAGACTCATGCCTGGGTCTACAGGTTCTGGTAACAGGGACTGAGATAAAGAACCAAGGTGGTTCATTGTATGGAATCAGCAGAGAAGACTAGTAAGAAAGACTGTATGATCACAGTGAAGATTAGTTGAGGGACTGTTGGTTTGTGTTGAAGTTTGGAACCAAGATGGTTCATTGTGCAGTTGGAACCAAGTTGGTTCAAAGTGAGGATAAGCTGAAGAAATTGAAGATTATGATTCACAATTAGATGATCATGATATAGGAGCTGGATGCAGGACCAGAAGATGAGAGTGAAGAACTGGTGGTCCAAAAAAATGAGCCAAGATTTTGCCAAATTGATTTGCTGAGGTGGGAAAATGTGGATTGTTTTGCCAAGGCTTAGCAGTAAACTCAAGAAGAAATGTGAATAATAGTGCGGGTAAGATATTTAATTATTTAGTTCCTAAAACAGATGAAGGTATGTTGCTACTAGATCTGGATACAAAGTTGTTTTGGTGGGACATTTTCCTTGGATTTTAAAATATTTGTAAGTATATGGGGGAAACGTTGAAGAGGTCCAAAAAGAACAATTTAAATAGTATTCTACTATTTAAATTGGCTTTTATTGAATGCAGGGAAGACTGGTGCTGGAATAGTGAACCAATTAACGCTTTAGTGCGTGAAGAGTTGTCACTTTGAGCGGGTTGAGCGGTGAAAATTGATTTACTAGTTGGATGGAAGTGGAACTTAAGAAATGATTCATATTTGCGCTTTGCATTAATTGGTTGAGTTCTGGCATGTTTCCTGATGAATATGATTGGTTAGAAGCCAAAATCTTAAAGTATAAGCAAGGAAATATTGAATTAATACTTTAAGCTTTTGAGGAAGTAAGTATGTAAGCTTAAGTTATTATAGGAAAAAGGAGCGGCAATGGTTTAAGCTTTTGAAAAAAGCCATTATGAAGGTGAAACCATTGAGAAAAGGACACTATAAAAAGAAAGCTAGCAGCAAAGTTACAGGGTCTTTTTGGGTCTTTTACAGGGTCTTTACTGGGTCTTTTGAGTTTCTGCCAAGAGGTTTTTGGAAGTCTTTTGGTTGCCAGCAGGAGCTTGGTTGGACTGATACAAGTGGAATACCAAGTCTACTAGAGCTATAAAGAGAGCTGAAGCCCAAGATAACGGAGCATGAGCCCAAGATTAAGGAGCTGGAGATTAAATTAGAAGCTGGATCCTAAGCACGGCGCAGGAGTCTAAGTTTAAGAAGCAGAAGTCCAAGACCAAGTACAAGGAGTCCAAGATATTGTTGGAGGACTCCAATTATTAGCAAATCTATATTGTTTCCCTGACCCCTGGGCCATATACCAGAAGGCTTCTAAGGGGATCTTTCTTCTGAGAGTGAATAAAAGCATATTTCAACCCCTATAAATATTTCTGAGATATATTTTCCCTTACTAGAGAATGGCAATCCCTTCCAGCCGGTCCCTGGCTATGACCCAGGACACACTTTGGGAAGTGGTGGACAGGAACCCTACAATGGTTCTGCTACCTTGAGAGCCAGGAAGAAATCACTGCCCTGACTGACCATAAGTCCTTCATTTACTTCAAAACCCAGGCCAACTTTTCCAGGCGCCAAGCATGTTGGATGGAGTTTCTGGAAAGATTCAACATAAACATTCAATACTAGGTGGTTGCCCCGTCCAAGGACAGAATTAAAGTTGAATTTAATAAATCAATTAAATTTATTTTATTGTCTTTTTAGGCTTGTATTACTTATTGCATGTTTAATTAAAATTTTATTTAATTGCTTTATTAAAAAGTAATTCAATTATATTTATTTAAGTTTAAAATTAAAATTGTATACTCCAAGTATAAATAAAAACTAAACCTAAATAAGTATAGTATCACTATTAAGTTTAGTAAGGCTAAACTGATTATTTTAAAATTTAGTAATTGATTTTTAATGTCTGTAAAAATGTAGAGCTGATACGCAGCTTTTAAATAAGCTATTAGACATCAAAATCGGCTTAGTATTCACTGAGATACATTGATTTTAGTTTTTTAGTGTGCATTAAAAGTAAATTTAGATAATATCAAATCGAGTCCGAGCCTTTGAATATGAGGTGAACCCGATTCCAGCACTTAACTATATATCTCAGCATCTAGAGCAGCTAGAGCTATCATGTTTGGTACCATTTTGATCGGAATCATATGAAAAATTGATCTACGTCCTCTAAATTTCATGAAAATCATCATATGGAAACATAATTTTATCATAGTTAGTTTACTCCACTGATGTTCTTTTGGGATGAAGCTGTGTCAAGCAAGGTCTACTCTGAACTAGGGCTGCTTCAGTTTTTGCCCAGGGTGCTGCTTCAAAATAAAGCAGCACCCAGGGCAAATCCTGCGCCTGCTCAAATTTCCTGCAGGAAATTTGAATGGAGAGCAGGTGCAGGCCATGATTGGCTACTTTTAATAGTAGCCAATCGCGGGAGCCGCGGCAACCCACCCTCCAGAGTGGTAGGACACTCCATTTCAAAAACGGCATCTCAAAAAACACCATCTTGAAATACAGCATTTTGAATTTCTGCTATCTTGATTTACTAGTAAAAACGCCATTTTGATTTACAGCATTTCAACTAAGAAAAAACGGTTTTAAAATTTTAGATTTTTTGAACTCCAAAAACTACCCAAAAAATTCCCAAAAATAAAAATTTAAAAAACATTTATAGGCTTAAAAAAGCCTCAGAATTTCAAATCTGCAATAAAAAATGGGTAGATTAGTAGCAACAAGGTTGCATAAAGTCCAAAAGTTAAAATAATCCCAAAAACAACCATTTTCATATATTTTAACTATAAACTATGCTTTAAAATAAGCATATATTTGACCAAATACTAAAATAAATTAAAATAATGATAAAAGTAAAGGAAATAATAGAGAAGATAGAGTGGTGTTTATTGAGGAAGGATCATACATTGGTTAAAAGAGCAACTGAGATAGCTTGGAGATGCTCAAGCTTGCTATCCTTGGGATAGTAGGCAAGGCCCACCTTGCTAATCTCTGTATACTTTTTCACCGCTTTGGTTTGCTTGGGGGGATCATCCTTGGTCTTCATGCCTGTTTTAAAGAGGCGGGCAGAGATGGCTTGTTGAGTCTTGAGATGGATCATGATTTTGTTGAACTTGGGCTTCTGAACCCGGACCCTTGTGGCAAATTGACTATGCCACCCTTCAAGAGAAGAGGTGGTCTTGATTAGGCCATCATTTCCTGCTTAAAGCAGTTCCACTGGATTGAGTCACCACCCTTTCTGATGTGGCGTGCTCCTTGAAACACTCCAACCCATTGAGTTTCAAAATACTCTATGAATGGAGCAAAGGCTGCCTGGTTGGCAATAATGTAGGGATGGCAGAGAAGGGTGTCGTAGAAGGCATTTGTCTCCTCCTTCTGCACAAGGGCAAGGGCAGCAAAGCAGTTGAACACGTCCTTTGCTTCCTTTGTGCCTTCAGTGTAGACCAGCTCATGAAGTGCAGAGCACTTTTGAAGGCAGCGGCAGAGTGCCTGACAAAAGTGAAAGTAGCATCCCTGAGGAGAGCTCTTGAAGACTCTAATAAAAGCATTGGCCTGAGCCTGCTCAAAATCTACTGCCAGGTATTCATGGTATGGAAGGCTTTCAGGCTTTTTCTTGATTGGGGTGGCTTCCTCTGACTGGGTCTTTTTCTTGCGCCCTCTAGTCTCCTTTGGCTCCTCTTCAATAGTTGGGAGGATCACATCCAACTTGGCCTTTAATATTGTTAGAGCCCGGACATAAGGTTCCTGCTTCTTATTTGGGAGGAAAAAGAAGACCAGGGGAAGAACAAGATTGCCAATCTGCCCATGGATATTCCAAAGCTGGCTAAAAAGCTTTGGGCAGGTTGAGAATGTTCCATCTGCAAGCCAGGTCTTGCATTTTAAAAGGGTGCAAAGATCCTGGGAGGTAGCAAAGCAGATGATCCGCTCTGGGGCTTGTTGCCCATCATTGTGAAGGAGAAATCTCTCTTCATGCTGTGAAAAGCCTTTGCTCTTCAGTTAAAATCAACTGGTCAATTGATGTAGCACTGATGCCTTCAGTGCTCAGAGCATATCTCTGGTCAGTGAGATATCTCTGAAGTTTTGAGGTGCCACCAACAGTTGCCAGTTGGGTATCATTTAGATTAATGAGTGCATCATTTACAACCTCAGTTGCAGTTTGGTCTTTGGTGGTTGGTATGACCTGGCAAAGAAACTAGCAGATCAGTTGATACAGTGGATCAAAGGGCTTGGAACAGTCATGCCAAATAGTCAGGGCTTTAAAACAAGTGAACCCATAGGTGGTAAGTCTAGCTGGACAGCCAACGTTATCACATTTGAAGTGATGCTGACAGATGAGCTTCTTCTTGTTGTTGCAGCTGAAGCTGTAGCCCTTGTGCACAAAGCCAGCACCCCCTTTCTTTGTCATAATTGGATAGCTGACAGGGTATGTGGTGGGCACAGCAAATATGCCATTTCTGTTACATACATTATGGATGGTATTAAGATCCCAGAGCTCAATTGGCTCATCTGCAGGAGCACCAGGCTCAGGCTCCTGCTCTTCTTCATCCTCAGGCTCTGAAGTGGGGTCAGAGTGGCGGTTAAAGTTGAACAACTTCTCTTGAGGGTCTGACAGGGAGTAAACAAAAGGAGAATGGGGAGGGGTTGGGATTGTTTCCTCAGGCTCTGGTGAGGGTGTAGGGGTCTTGGGGGAGCTTTACCCTTAGCAGGCTGCTTTTTAGGGGTAGTTTTGGCCTTTTTGGCCTTTGGAGGAGTGGTCTTGGACTTTGAGGCCTTGGACGCCTTGGACGCAGCTTTGTTGATGGACTTGGGAGGCATCTAAAAGTGAATTAGTATCAAAGTATGAGCAATTTGGGGGTAGTTTTTAAAGAGAAAAACAAGAGTTTTTTTAATATAAAAGTATCAATTTTTTTCATAGAATTGTAGAGGAGACCAAATAATATATACTTTTAAAATTTCAATGTTTTTTTTTGAAAAAATAATTTTTTTATTAGTAACACAAGTAGGCAAAACTTTGAGTTTTGACTGAAAACTTGCTCTCAAGATGGCGTTTTTGAAGTGACATAATTGAGGTGCCATAGCTCAAAAACATAGTGTTTTGACATTTTTTTATATTAAATTAACAAATTTATGGTGGAGCTACCTCAACTGGGCCAAAGAGTAAAACATGAATTTCTCAAAAACTAGCTTATACAACTGGGGTTAAAAAGTACCCAGTTGTTTAGAGGAGATAAAAAAATATATATTTGCAAATTTTCATATGTTTTCTTACATTTTTTATTAATGTTGGTTTTGACGTGAAACTATACTTTTGAAAAGTGGAAAGCAAGAATTGCGGTGGGGGAATTGATATAGCGTAGCCTGGTGTCATAGGTAATTTCCCCTCATTTCCCCCTGTCCATTGTGCGCATCAAATCAATTGGGTGATGTAAAACTTGGTGGAATTTGAAGTGACATAAATTGAAATGGCGTAATCACCCTCTTCTATATTAAAATCACTATTAAAATATTTTATTGATGAAACCCTTATCAACGTATCCATGTATAATAAAGTTATAAATTACATATAACAAAACTGGTTTTTTTTACCCAGCAATGACAATCACTAGAAGGACTATCATAGTGGCGTCTTTTTAGGTTGTTCCTTTTATAAGTGTCTTAGATTAAAACTATAGGAACATCTTCTGGCACTATACCACAGGCTTTATTTTAGTTCGGGTATAAACCTATTTTAGTTTAAGATAGATGGCGTAATTTGAAATGACGTAAAGTTGAGATGGCATAAACACGCCCCACAGGCAATTTTGGTAAGTTTGACTCCCTTAAAATTGACTCCCTGGTATTTGACTCCCTTGAAATTGACTCCCTTGAACTCAACACTATAGTAAAGTGAGAATTCAACTTTTGCCCTGATTGACAACTGGAAATTGACACTTTTTTAATTAACGGATCTTGATGTACTGAAAACTTTTAATATAAAAAATTAAGCTATACAGCTATGGTATACTAAAGTGACCCCAGAAAGCCGAAAATGCAATAAAAACAGTATCTTGATTAATAGAAATAAGGAGAAATAAGCAATTATTTCTCATTTTACTATGTAATTTACACTCTTCATTATAAAAATATTTTTTATTACCATAAAAATTAAAATTCCAATGAGACAAAAAAAACACAAACACAACAATAAAATTTATGCAAAATATAAAGAAATATTAATTTTTATTTGATATAGTTCATATAAGCACAACTGTGAATATCATATGTTTTATTTGGAAATTAACAAAAATTAAGATATTTCACTTACTTCCAACTATAAATTTTCATCTCAAACTTACCATGTATACATAGAACAATTACTGCTATCTAATTAATTTAAAAAAAACTTAAAATTAAAACTAAAAACTAAATGATCAAAGCTAATAAGTAAAAATTAAAGTTAAAAAGTTAAAAGTTAAAAATAAAAATCATATAACAGAGCAAGCAAGCAAGTTTATTCCTTATCATTCTTTCCCTGTTTTATCTTGGCCCCTTCCAGAAGGGCAGTGGCAATAAGCTCAAGCTGCTGCTTAAGCTCAGAGGCCTTGTTTTTGTGCTTGGCTGCACCCTGGATGGCCTTGGTGAAGAGGGTACAGCGGGTTGTTGGCTTGGTGGGGGGGACACAGTTGGAGAGATCACACAGCTTGGAGATGGTTTTCTCCTGCTTGTGCTGCAAAAGGGAAAAGAACTTATTGAATTTAGGGTGGAGCCCAAAGTTGGCCTTGAGGTGTTTGTGGTAAGCCTCTAGCGCTGAGGCGGTCTTGAGCTCACCATTCACTGCCACCCAGTACACATTCCAGCTGGCTTTGGCACGGGCCTTGCCTTGCCTCTGCGTGACAACCTTCCCAATCTACTGGGGCTCAAAGTACTCAAGGAAAGGCTTAAACTCCGGGTGCTTCACTATGTAGGGATCCTTTGAGAGCACCTCAAACCCCATTGCAGTGTGCTCTGGCTTTAAAAAAGCCAAGGCACTAAATTGTGCCAGCACAAATCTGCAGGTGTCCAAAGTATTCCTACGGCTCAACCTACTAAGCTCTGTGTGGGCCTGCACGTTACAAGCAACTGCTTGGCGGAAGTGGAAGTGGCACCCCTGCACCCCTCCACTAAACAGCGGCTCAAATGCATTGAACTGAGCAGGCTCAAAGTCCATAATGCATACACAAGGCCCAAGAGCTCTTAGCCTTGCCTTTTCCTCCAAGTCCAGGGTGGCCTGGTCCTTGTCAGAGGCAGGTGGGTTGGCGCAGGTGTGGGGGAGGATTCTTCTTGGATTCATCATCATTGGTGGGAGGAAGGAGGGCAATTTCTTGGCAGAGGATGGAGAACGCGCGGGTATAGATGGCCTCAGTGGCCCCGGGAAGAAGGAAGAACACAAGTGAAATCACCCGGATGTCAATCTGGGCATGAACCATCCAGAGCTTCTTGAACATCCGGGGGCAAGTGGCAAAGGTACCATCAACTAGCCAGGTTTACGCCCTTTTCAACTCCATCAGGTTCTGCTGAGTTGAGTAGCAGATTATATGGTCCTTGGCTGCAGGACTGTCATCATGAAGCAGGAAGCGCTCCCCACTTGGAAGCTGCTTAAGCTCATGAGTGAGTGTGAGCTCAGAGAAGATGTCAGAAGGCTTGAGGGAGGGGGATTGGCAGCAATACGCTTATTGCTGATGAATTTGACCAACTGCTCCTGTGTTGGTACCAACTTGAGATTGTTGGGTTTGAGATGTTGGAGGGCCTTGATGGCTAGATCTGATGCATAAAGATGAGAGGATGTGGGTATTACTTGCACAAGGTACCACTTTAACATCCAAGTGATTGGATAATTGGGGGCCCACAAGTGTGCTCCCTCTTCTCCAATGTTACTTGCTCCCAGCCCTTGGTGTTCAACCGGGCCCCGCAAGTCTTATCCTTGCAGACAAAGTGCTTGCTTTTGGTCTGCCGCTTTTGGTTGTTGCAATTAAAGATATAATTGTCAGCAACGTAACCAGGGCTGCCCTTTACAGACATGATCCAAAAGTACCGGGGGAAGCGCTTAAGAACTTTAAACTCTCCGTCCATGTTGCAAATGTTGTGGATGGCCAGTGGATCCCAAGCCACATGACCAGAAGCTTTAAAAATCTCTTGGAGTAATCCTCCGGCTCATCTTGGGGGTCAGATGAAGAAGGAGGGGAAGAGCCATTGGGAGGGGGAGGGGAAGGATTCTTTGAGGCCTGCTTGGATGCCTTCTTTTTCTTACCAGAAGAAGAGGTGGGCTCCTTGGCAGCCTTTGCCTTCTTGGTCTGGCGCTCCTTGGTAGGCTTGGCATCGGCCTCTGAGTGATAAAATGATTGATTGGTAAGATCACCATCAGATTTATTGGGGGAGGATTTTTGGGGGGAAGGTGAAGGAGATGTAGAAGATGAGGGTGGAGGGGGGAGGAGTGGGAGGAGATGGGGTTGGAAACTTTGCCTTTGCAGGCTTCTTGGCACGCTTGGGGGTGGAGGCAGTTTCTTTGGAGGCTTGGAGGCTTGGCGCTTAGGCTGCTGGCTGTTCTTGCTTGATTTTGTCTAAAGAAAAGTTTAGCATTGTAAATAAAATGATTGAGAAGATATTACAAACACAAAGAGGTAAAGCAAAGCAAAAGTTGAATGAAAAGTGTGCAAATAAAGTTTTATTTATAAAAAAAACATAAAAAAGTAAATAGAAGCAAAATAGAAACTCAAAGTGTAGATATAAAGGTTAAAGCATAGAAAATAAGTGAATTTATGATAAAGCATCAAAGATGTTAGGTTCAGCATAACATCTTAGTGTTAAATCAATGTAAAAGTTTAATTGAAAATTAAAAAAACATGTGAAAATTATATGAAGAGCATCAGAAAAAGTAGTAGATTATAATAGCAAAAAAATTATTACGTGGAATTTTTTTTATTGAGAGTTGAAAATTCAAAACATAGTAAAGTGTTGAGCTCGGCACTGTCAAACAGCCAGAAAAAGCTAAATTCTCACTGTCAAGTATGCCAGAGTTGAGCAGAAACATCAAATTTACTATGTTTTTTACATATAAAACTTGCTTAAATTTAAACCAGGTTCAAAATTTAACCCAAAAGCAAGGCAGTTTTGTATGCTCAAAAATAAAAAAATACAACATAAGTTAAAAAAAGTAAATGAGTGAAAATGTGTTTATTAGCAATTAGGGTATGCTGTGAGGAGCTGGGAGTGAATTATTTACCATAGTGTTAGTTAAAACGTTAAGAAGCTCTCTGTACTAATCCCCAAGTTAAAGTGTCAAGTGGGTGAGTGTTGAGTAGCGCTCATAGTGTGTCACATATTAATTTAGCCTTAATTCCAAGCCTTTGTGTCAGGAATATTCCTGACATAAATCAAATTCTGACTGAAGGAAAATGTTGGGAAAAGATAGGAGAATTCCCAATTAAAGAGGCCAAATTTGATGAAGAACTTCCCCCTTTATTTTGGGAAAATCAAAATCAAAATTTGGAAAAAACAGATTTTTATGGAAAACGGAACAATTTAACATCCAGGCAGGTGCCTGCCACCCTCTGCCAGCCTCCTGCCACCCCCCTGTGAGCCTCCCGCGGGCTCCTGCTGCCCAGCCAGCTGCCCGCAAGCCCCCCGTCAGCCACCTGCCTGCCCAGGCTGGCACCAGCAGGCCCGCCGCCAGTCCCCTGCCCGCCAGCCAGCCTCCCGCCAGCCTCCCGCTTGCCCACCCCTCCTCCAGCGGGCCCACTGCCAGCTCCCAGGCCCCAGCCAATCAGAAGCCACCATACCTGACAGCCAATCAAAAAAGTACCTGAATTCAGGGCATAACCTAGGGAATAATTTCTGCCCTGCAGAAGGAATGGGAAAACAAAATTCTGCATCCAAAAATAACCATGACCCTTCTAAAAACAGGACAAACCAGGTGTCAAAGGATAAAAATAATTTGACCTCAAGCCAATGGGATTCAGAGGGCCACAACACTTGCTTAGGTCTAGACCCCAGCCAAACTAACCTTTCCAAACCAAAAATAGACTTGGAAAGCCCCATGAGCCTTTCTCATCAGCTGACTTCACAACTAGGGGACATCATTGGCTCCAGGCATGAATGGCCAAACCTCCAGCAGATTGCCCAAGAGCAAGAATTTGGCCATCTTCTCAAACCCCATTTCCCAAAACCTTTATCCAAACTTCTGGGATCCCCAGTCCCTTGTTTTTCACTCCCACTTACAAAAGTTTGCAAGTGGGGAGCACTATAAATAAAGGATCCCCCCTCAGTAATAGCTTGTGCTATTATTGAGATTAATACCCTCAATAAAGTGAAATTCAACTTACCTCTAACAAGTTAAAACTACCAATCAGCCCCTGCCAACCCTCCAATCCAAGGAAGATGAACCACCTCATCTTCACAGCTGTGCTCACAGCTTGCCTTGGGATTGGAGGCTACCAGTCAGGTCCAGAACTCTTTGGGCCATCTCCGGAAGGACTAGGTCAAGACTCCTACTATGATCCTGGTCAACTGAACTCATCCCAAACTGGACCTTGGCCTCCTTTGGTGTCTCCACATTCAACACTCTCTATTGCAATGTATACGTCCATGTACTATATCTTGACCTACTTTGCCGGGAGTTTTGGGAGATACAATGTGCATGCAAAGATCTTCCGCTGGCTCATGACTGTGTACCCCATTGTTACCGCCTTGACTGGGTTTCAGTTTGCTAACCTGCTACCCTACGTCCTGCAAGTGATGCCTATCATAACTGGGTATTACACTTTGATTAGTTAAATCTGAAACCAATCAGGTGTCAAGTGGATAGAGTCAAACAAAGAAAGTGTTGAGTTTCAGTTTTTTATAAATTACATATGAAATCTCTTAATAAATTGGGCTTAATTTATGTGGCACCACTTAATCCAAAAACCTGGGAATGTCATAATGTAAAATAAGTGGGGTACTTGATTAATGTATATACCACCAAATCCAGTATAGTGGTGCTTGGGAGCCTAATCAACAACTATGGACACTAATAATAAAAATATAATAGTAAATAACAAATTTTATATAAGCGCATAAGTATTTTATTAATAAAATATTGATTTGGCTTAAAAAGTGTCAAACTGGTCACTTTTGGGTTTAGAGTGTCAAACACAGGTTTTTTCATATCTATTAGTAAATTTACTTATAAATTGCCCCTTAAATTGGTATTTTAGCTAACCAATTTATTAAACAGAGTTGAGTTTGAGTAAATTCAACCTTGGTTTTTGGTTTCAAACCCCTAAATTACTAGTAAAAATTAGCTTAAAATTGGTTAAGCCAAAAATGCTAATAGATTCACATATGCAGCACTCAACTCCCTGGTACTTGACACTTTGTCAAGTACCAGAGAGTCAAGTTTAAGGGAGTCAAACTTACCACAGTTGCCCCCCACACTAAGTGTTTTAATATGTAAATAAAGTTAGCAAAATAAGATTTAATTAATCTGACTTGAAGTGACAGAATTGGGATGGCGTAAATTTGAGATGCCATATTATAAAAGTATATGTAAATTTTAACTATTTTATTGTTTATTTTATTTTTTTGTGATTCAAAATCACTAACACAAAAAATGCCATCTCAAATTAAACTTGAGATGGCGTTTTTCAAGATGCCGTTTTTGAAATGGCGTGTTGTACCTCCAGAGTGAGGGTGGGTGTCGCATCCAAGTGGATTGGGATGGCGGCACCTGCCCTTTTCTGTTCCAAAAAAGGCAGGTGCCACAACTTTTAAGAATTGAGATGTGATGGCATCTTCCATCACATTTTTAAAATGAAGGGTGATTTGAAAGCAAACACCAAATCACAAAATTTTAAAAGACATTTAAGTGTATAGTAAAGTAATTTTTGTATTATATAAAGTATATATGAAAAGATGCGAAATTTAATTTTCTACAAAACCATATAGGTTTTAAAAAACTCTTATTATAAATAAATTAATATTTCATAAAAAATCAATTTATTCTTTAATTCACATCAACTTCAACAAAGTAATTCCATGTTTAATTCAATCATAAAAAATAGAATAATGTTTCAACTTATCAGGAACTAATTAAACTACAATACATAATTATATTGGTACTATCTATTTTTATCTAAATTAAAAACTAATCTAATCACTGCTACTAATGTCATTTTGAAACTAAGCTTTATAAACTCATTGTTACCTAAGATTTCATTCCACTTGTTATTTCAAATATCTTTCAGCTATACACCAAACCAACTTTTAAACAATGAACTGTGATTTATGCTTACTTCCCATTATCAATGAGCTCAGCTATCTGTGTGATTTATGTAGCAGATGCACTCATTGCTCATGTGCAGTGTCTTTTTTCTCTGAACAAACTAATATGTATACAGCTTCTTGTGTTTTTTGTGATCCAACTGTACAACAAAATGTACATTCTGAGCCAAAAATTTCTTATATTTCACATGATACAGTAACTGATACAGCTGGAAGTCAAAGTTATACAGGTTATATTACTTAATTTCTTAACTAATATTAATAGGCAAAAATATTAGAGAGTTTTTCAATATTTCAGAAAAAGTGTATATTGGGAATACAAATACCCAAAAAGCTTGCTGTAAGCTTTGTCATCCTGTTCCTCCCATTGAGACTCCTAAATATGGGTATATTTAAATAACAATAATAATAAAATCTAATTTTTAGAATATATTTTATGTCAAAGGATTCAACCAAATCCTTATATAGCCATATTGAAAAACATCATCCTGAAGCTGCTAAGCTAATTAAATGTGAAACAAAAAAAGCAAAAGCAAGATGATGAGCTTGCACCAGTTGGAGTTCAAGCAATTTTATCCCAAAATATTTGATTGATCAAGTCATAATATGGATTATTCACGCTGGTTTGCAATTTACTGTTGTTGATGATCCAGTTCTGGTCATATTTTTGAATCACACTGTGATCACTTGAGCAAAAAATTGGCTTAAGACCTCCTTTCCCAAGCATGAATATTTTTGAACATGCTTGGAGAACACACACAAGCAATATGAGGAGCAAAAAATTGAACTTCTTAGCAAGGTTGATTCAAAGCTTGCTTTGACAACAGACATATGGACTTATTCAACCATGCACTCTTTTATTGCATTTACGGTTCACTGGATGAATTCCCAGTTCCAGCTAAAAAGAATGCTCTTGGCTTTTATCCCATTCCCTGAAAAGCATACCAGCTCCAATATTCTGGCTAAATACAGCAGAGTTGTATCAGAATACAATATCAAAGATAAGGTAAAGTGATATTTTTTAAACTTTTATTTAAATTAAAACTAGTTAAACTTAAATTTTATATGTAAATTAATTTATGCATTATAGATTTCAACAATCACTCTTGACAATGCATCAGCAAATGTCAAGTTTATTGAGCTTCTTCAGCAGTAAACTGCTGGCATTAGATTTTTCTCAAAAAAGTCCAATTTTCACATCTGTTGTCTTGAGCATGTATTACATCTTGCAGCACAGACACTCATAGCAGGGATTAATAGAAAGAAGATCATAGAAGAGCCTTCAATCCAGGCTTTTGTGACAGAGGATTCAGAAATACAGGAATGCTTAGAGCGTTTATTTTCACAAGCTCCAGATACCTCTTTATCCTCTAATAGGGTAACTTGCTCAAAAGAGAACCCCATCAACTGCCTGAGAAAGCTTCTTGTTGAGATCAAGAGCAGTGAAAGCCAGCTGCAGAAGCTTCATTCTTGTCAGGCATCTCATCAACTAAAGGAGTCTAATCCAAAGCTAGATGTAAAAACCAGATGGAATTTGACTTTTGATATGATAAGATGGGCCCTTAAAAATACAGGTAAAACTTGAATTTAACAAAATGAAAATGTGTACTAAAAGCTATTATATAGACTATATGTGATTTAGTATCTGAAGAAGTAAATGATACTCTTCAATGGGAGAGTTACTACAATTTGGCTAGTACTTTAGCCATATTTGACAAGACAACTTCCTTAGTATGCCCATCAAGGTCATGCTCTCTTTCTTCAGCACTAGTAGCTGTGCTTGATATGAAAGCTCATCTTCAGACTCTGATTGCTGAGCTCTCATATTAGCATGAGCTTTGTGCACCAGTAGAAGAAGCATATAAGAAAGTGGAAAAGTATTATTCCTACTACACTACAGATATATTTCTTGTTGCAATAGGTAAATATTTAACTTATTATTGTTAATAGACAAGTACTCAATCCTACATATAAGCTCTTTTACTTAAAAGAAAGAGTGCCTGAACTATATGGCCTAGCTAAAAATGCAATCCAAAAAATATACACTGAGTATCATGTGCAACCAGCAATTGAAACACAACACAATACTGTCATTGTACCCCAAAACAGCCGTGAAGCATTTGCTCTCCAGCTCAAACAAAACCAGGCCCAAAAAATGTAGGTGAATTAGCACTATATTTAAACAGTGATGTTACCATGATGTATATTTTGAGTTATTGTAAGGTAATTATAATATTATTTTTTGTCATTTATATCTATTTTATAGGAAAATTCTCTGCAGTACCCCACCTTAAGTAAAATATCAAGAGATATAATTGCTTTTCAAGCAACAAGTACAGCATCAGAACGTGAATTCAATGGTGCTGTTGATCTACTTGGAATATGTTGGAACCACATGTCTACTTTAAACCTGAAGAAACTTATAGAAACCAGAGCTATGATAGCTGATAATGTGGACATTAAAATTATGTAGATATAAGAATAAAGATCATATCTATAACATTTCAGTTTTTAATAGTTATTTTAGAAATACAAAATTTGAAATTTAGTTAATTAGCAAAAGCAACACAATAAAACTATTACTTTAACTGGAAAATATAATGACAAAATAAGTATTAAATGATACAGAAGTATATATAATATTAAAGAACAAGCTTAAATAAGCTTATTTCAACCTTTCAAAGTAGTTGCTACCAGTTTTGTCTCTGTCTTGGTATTCAAACTCACAAAACTTGCTGTAAGATTTGAACAACTCTCTCTACTTGGTAAAGCTTATCTATAGTAAAGTCATTTGATTAAATAGTTATTGTTGAAACCACAGGCTCAACCTGCCAGCAAGGTTCCAACCAAGCAGGTTTGTGACCCACAATCTAATTATCTGGTCACCCAAAGCCAGACTAGGAAGTCAACTCAAATTACCAAATCCAACAACATGAACAGATGATGATCCTTCACAGTGGATACCTTGATTTGGCGCTTGACTCATTATCAGGATCAAGCCATCCCCTTCTTCCATCCAGCTGTGTGATCAACACAATCATGTTCCTGTTACCCATGACTCAAACTAACTATATAATCATTATCTCTCAAAAAAATATTATCTAGCTTCTAAACATTTTCCCCCTTGTAACTTTGCTAAAGTAGCACAGTTACAACATTGGTAGCAGAAGAAGGTTTTCCATCCTACCTTATCTTTCAAAATTCCACCTGTTTCCTGTAATTGCTGCAGCTAACAAATCCTCAATAGAATCATGTCTGGCCTCCCGCCCAACTGGACTCCGTAACTCCTGGTGCCAAGATACCCAATGCTTTTTTCCTCTACTAAAAAATGGTGATCCTGCTACCCGCCTTCAACGCCATGTCTGTGCAAGGGTTCTTTCAGGCACCCTCCTTGATGCTGCAACCAGCTGATAAAACCACCATGCCCACCTATGTAGCACAAAGGCTTTGCAGCACCGCCTTGGAGCCCTTTGCCAGGGCCAACAACAACAATGCCGCCGCATGGATCCAGTCCGCCCAGAGCAAGCTGGCTCAAATGGAATGCCCACAGCAATTCTGGATTGTGGAGATTTCCATTTGCCTGAACCATGACACTGGCACCTGGTGTGACAAGTGGCACAAAGAGCACACTGACAAGAACTGGGATACCTTTAAGCAGGACTTCCTGGCAAGGTTTGTGCTTAAGGATACAGCGCTCATGATCATATGCCAAGTAAAGAACCTGACCCAGACAGGCACCCTTAAAGAACTCACCTGCGCCTACAAGGAACTCCATCTCTGTGCCCCATTCAACATGGTCTTTGACACCTCAGCTACACACCTCATGTACTACAACACCCTCAAGCCGCACGTGATGAGATATGTGAACCTGGATCAGGTAACCAACCTGCAAAGCCTGTACTGTGAAGCAGAAAAAGCAGAACAAACATCCAACACTCTAGACAAGGCACATACTGGGAAACAAGAAAGACCCAAGGACTCCCATTCAAGCAGGTGCTCTACTTGACCACCTCCTGGAGGCAACAGAAACAACACCAACCACAAACCCACGGGTTCAAATGGGCATGGAAATGGAAATAATGGCCAGTCAAATTGCACTCATTTCTATGTCACCACCACCCAAGGCAACCAAGACAAGGGAAAAGCCCAGGGAGAGCACTAAGAGGGCCAAGCTCTCCCCACGCAACTCCTGAATTGCCCAACAATGAATAACAACCCAAGGACGTGGACCAATGCCCAATGATCCAAGTGCCCTAAGAGGACCTGGTACTGTACACCATTGCCATACAACCAATAAATTGATGTCCTATCCTTTCCGCTTTTGCAGTTACACAGACTCAGCACTCCTGGACTTGGGTGCAGACTAAACCCTAGTCAACAGTAGCTTTGTGGATAAGTTCAAGCTGGCCACTAATCCTTCACGGATTAAAAATGTGGTCCTGGCTGATGAACACCACATTGCTGTGACATCAGAAACTGCCATTTCTCTGTCATGCTCAAGAATCTACACTCTACCATCCAGGGAATGTCATTGATTTTCCCTAGATTTGACATTGTACTTGGAATGGACTGGCTATAAAGAAAATAACCCCCATGTTGACTGTTTTTTATCTGTATTGACCATCAAGCGCAAAGGGGTCAATCATCAGATCTACCCTGACTCAGTGGACCAGCTCTTACAAGATCACATCTTTGTACGCATCACAGAAACCCTGGAAAAACAGGAGAATCTCAAAGCAATTGACTGGGACTCCTAACAGTACAAAATCATACACTTCAAGGACCACCAAGATACCACTATTCCTCTGGATTGTGAGATTGTAGCCCGCCATCCAGAGATCTTCAAGGAAGCGTTAACTGGGCTACCCCCTGAGAAACACATCCAACACTCTATCCAACTCAAGGGGGCTGTACCCAAGGCACGCCCCATCTACAGACTGACCCCAAACAAGGATGACGCCCTGCGCGCCTATCTCAAGGAGGCACTAGAAAAAGAACTTATCCGCCCCTCACAGTCTCCCTTTGGGGCCGCCATATTCTTTGTGGCTAAAAAGGACGGTACCTTATGCCTGGTCACAGACTACCGCGCCTTAAAAGAAGTCACCATTAAGAATTGTTACCCACTGCCACTGATTGACAACCTCTTTGATGCCTTGGGAGGAGCCACCATCTCTCCAAGATTGATCTAACTGCAGGCTACAATCAAATACAAATCAAAGAAGACATACCCAAGACAGCCTTCCGCACTAAGTACGGTTCCTATAAATGTGTGGTACTCAACTTTGGCATGACCAATGCCCTGTCCACTTTTGTAACCTTCATGAACAAAGTGTTTGCGCCACACATAGGCAAACATGCCCTAGTGTACCTGGACAATATTATTATCTACAGTCCCTTGGTAGAACAGCACCACAAAGACTTGGAGGAAGTCTTTGCAACCTTGGCACAACACAAACTGTTGGCCAAACCCTCCAAATGCCAGTTCTTTTGGGAGCAACTACCCTTCTTGGGACACATAGTCTCAAAAGACGTCAGCAAACCTGACAGTCAAAAGATACAAGCCATCTGCAAGATGCCACCTCCCAAGGACAAGTCAGGACTACACACCTTCTTGGGAATGGTGGCCTATGTACGACACTTCATACCTGACTGTAGCGTCTTGTCTGTCCCCTTGTCTGCCATAACAGGCGCCAAGTCCAAGTTTGTATGGATCCCCCAACATGACCTCTGTTTTAGATGCCTCAAAGAAAAGCTCACAACAGCTCCCATCTTAAAATACCCCAAACAAGACAGAGAGTACCAGATGGAAACCAACGCCTCAGATGCATCCATTGGGGGAGTACTACAAATTAAGAATAGTGATGGTGACTTCCTGCCTGTAGCCTAAAAATTGCGCAAACTGACAGATGGCAAGTGTTGATAACCTATCCACAACAAAGAACTGCTGGCCATTGTACACTGCCTAGTCAAATGGCACTGTTACCTAGAACGGCAGGAAGAATTCACAGCACTAACCAATCACAAGCTGTTCAGCTATTTCAAGATGCAAGCAAATCTACCATGCCGCCAAGTGCAGTGGATGGAAATATTAAAAAGGTTTAACATGCTCATCCAATATAAGCCCGGGGCCAAGCTTGCCATGGCAGACGCCCTGTCCTGCCTGTATGTCTGTGCTTCAAGAGGAGAGAATGGGCTTGACCCAGACTGGCCTCTAATAGTGCTACTTACAAAAGACAAAGGATCCCCTGCAGGCACAACCATCATCACCAAAGAAATGGTCATCAAGAATGAACATCTCTTTGCTGATGTATACAGGACTCTCCACAGAAAAATGATGGATGGTACAACCATTCCCTACATTCCCATTCATCAGCAAGTTGACACCATTCTTTTCTACCACAGAGATCTTGGACATACTAAGAGCCAAAATCTTTAAAAGTTCCTAAAGCATAAAGCCTGGTGACCAACGTTATACTGCAATGTCCAGGAAGTGTTAGAACAGTGTG
This sequence comes from Entomophthora muscae, assembly GCA_014839935.2. Lineage (NCBI taxonomy): Eukaryota > Fungi > Entomophthoromycota > Entomophthoromycetes > Entomophthorales > Entomophthoraceae > Entomophthora > Entomophthora muscae. Next base: position 121,704 of record QTSX02006434.1, on the reverse strand, counting down.
AGGTTTGCAAAAAATTTGCTAAAAGCAAAATCCCGCCTAAGTCTATACTCCTTATTTGAACCCAACTACCCTTCAAAGTATGGGCTCTTGACATTGTGGGCCCCATGCCAGGAAAGCACAACAACAAAAAATACATATTCACAGCCATTCACTTTGCAACAAGGTGGCCAGTAGCCCAAGCGGTGAAGGCATACACCAGCAACAACGTACAACAATTTATTGGCAAAGAAATAATCAGGAGGTTTGGAAAGAATGAACTCCTGATAACCAATGGAGGCAAAGAATTGACCTCTGAAGACACCAATGTGTACCTCACCAAGAATGGGGTCAAACACACCGTCACAACACCATACCACTCACAGGCCAATGGACGCGTAGAGCGGCTTAATGTAAGCCTTGTGCAAGCCCAAGCCAAACTCACTTCCAGAAGACCTGAAGACTGGTATAAGCAGCTACCAACTGCATTACTTGAGTGCCAAACCCAAGTGAACAGATCCACCGGAAAACCCCCATTTGAACTGGTATACAGCACACAGCCAAATATCATTCAAGCATTAAAAGGACCCAAACAGGAAATTCCAAGTCAAGTCCTCCCTTGCTCAGATCCTCAAGTAGTAGAGGCCAACAGCAAGCAAGCAGCCAAAGAAAAGGAACACTTACAAAAGACATTTGTTCCCATCTGCAATAGACATGAAGTTGGGGACAAAGTTTGGGTCATGAATGTTGATAAGAGCAAACTACAACCCAAGAAAGTAGGGCCAGCAATCATTCTGAAGGTAAACAACAATAACACTTACCTTGTGCAAGGGCTTGGGAAACACAAGCAAGACAGATCTTACACCACAATTGCCTACAACCCTTCAAAGCAAGACAGAAACAATGAGAAACCACCCTGCCTGCCACCAAACAACAACTGATTCAATACAGCGCCCAGGCTCCTGACAACCTCCCTGACGACCTGCCCCCAGAGAAGGCCAACCTTCAGCTGGGGGTGTGTGTCAATACCGCAGGCTTGACCTGCCAGCAAGGTTCCAACCAAGCAGGTTTGTGACCCGCAATCCAATGATCTAGTCACGCAAAGCAAGACTAGGAAGTCAACTTGAACTACCAAATCCAACAACATGAACAGATGATGATCCTTCATGGTGGATACCTCAATTTGGCGCTTGACTCATTATCAGGATCAAGCCACCCCCTTCTTCCATCCAGCCGTGTGATCACCAATCTTGTTCCTACTATCCTTGATTCACATGAACTATATAATCACTATCTCCCAACAAAGATTATTATCTAGTTTCTAAATATTTTCCTCATGTAACTCTGCTAAAACAGCACAGTTACAACATTATTTTAATTTCTAATTATATGTAATGATTTTGAAGGTATTTATTAGTCATCAGAATTTAGAGGGGGTAGGGATTGCTATTGATCAAATCAAAAATGAAGGCTGCTGCTCCAAAGCCAGCCCCTGAAAGCCGCACAGCTCCATTATTCTTAAGAGCTGCTTTTTTGCAGCAAGGGATTTGAAATTCCCTAGCTGCTGCTTTGTGCCACGCAGGCTAATTTTAGCTGTGCAGGTTTCACTGCTGTTTCAAACAGCAGTGGCAATTTTTTGCCGTTTGCTGCAAACCCCCCCCGGGAATTGCTCACCCAAATCTTCTAATAGAAGAGTGGCGCGGTTCCCGGGTGTCAATTGCAGCAAGCATCCCTACTCTGAACAATATGCAGCCACTTGGATCAGGTGATGCATCCAATTGGTATATTCTATTATTTTACTTGAATGATAAGTATTTTGAAATGTCCAAGCCAACTATCTACTTGTTTAAACTAATATTTATATTTATAATTTAAACTGTATCACTTTAAATTGGCCAAGCTCTCTTTTCATCATCAATTTTATTGTCAGCACAGAGCATAACCATCCAATTGTGTAAAACAATCTAAAAAAATTCTGCTTCTCTTCCAGTTTTAATCCACCCATTCTAGAGTCAGGTAATCTATACAGATAAGCCACTTTGATATGGTTGAATAGGGTTAGCCACTAATTTAAAATGCAAGTAATCAAATATAAATTTATTAAAGTTCAAGTAGCTTATATTTCAGTCCAACATGATTTAGACCACACTCCACTGAATTCAATCTGTGTACTCTCAAAGATGCATGTAAGGGATTGAATGTAAGGATGAGCCAAATTGAGCTTGTGGCTTAACAATCAACTTTTAAAATCAAATTTATGTAAAAACCAATTCAGTCAAATCCCTTACGGCTTGAGCCCACTCAAGGCAACATTAAAGACAGACAGACAGACAGACTCACTTTTATATATATTAATAAGCCAGGGCCCAAGTTGGTCATGGCTGACGCCCTTTCCTGACTTTACATCCAAGCCAAAAGAGGCAAAAATGGGCTGGACCTTGACTGGCCCCTCCTGGTACTCTGAACCAAGGACAAAAAATTCACACCAGGTACCACTGACATTATTAAGGGAACTGTCATAAAAAGTGAGCACCTCTTCACTGACATATACATCACCCTCCATCAAAAAAAGCCAACAATAGCACTATCCAGTAAATTCCCACACACCAAAGAGTTGACACCATTCTCTGTTACTATCAAGACCTAGGTCATACAAAAATCTGAAATCTATACAAATTCTTAAAGCATAAAGCATGGTGGCCAACCTTATACCGAGATGTACAGGAGGTCCTTGAGCAATGCAAAGTATGCAAAAATATTGCAAAAAGCAATACTCCCCCAAAGCCTGTGTTGCCAATTTGTTCCCAATTACCCTTCAAGTTGTGGGCCCTCAACATTATTAGGCCAATTCCAGGGAAACACAACAAAAAATACATCATCACTTCCATCAACTTTGCCACTTACTGGCTGGTAGCGCAAGCAGTGAAAGCACATACTGGCAACAGTTGTGACAATTCATTGGAAAGAAAATAGCTAGCAAGTTTTTCAAGCCCAAGATATTGATCACAGATGGGGGCAAAGACTTTACGTCAGAAAGCACTAACATCTACCTCACAAAGAATAGAGTTAAATTCACTGTAATCACACCCTACCAATTGCAGGCAAATGACTAATTTGAGTGATTGAATGGCAGCCTAGTACAAGCTATTGCCAAGCTCACAGCCAGGAGACCTGAGGACTGGGCCAAACAATTACCAACTGCACTTCTCATATGCTGTACTTGTGTGAACAGATCCATCAGGAAAAGCCCCTTCAAGCCTGTTTATGGCACACAACCAAACATTATCCAAGCACTTACTGGGCCAAAGCTAGAAACACCTAATAAAATTCCACCTTGTTCAGCCCCAAAATAGTACAAGCCAACAGTGAACAGCTCAAAAAAGAAGAGAGACATCTTTGAGACACCTTTGTCCCCATCCACACCAGGCACAAAGTTGGAGACAAAATCTGGGTAATGAACACAGAGAAAAGCAAACTACAACCCAAGAAAGTGGGCCTGCCATTGTATTAAAGGTAAATAAAAACAACACATACCTGGTACAAGGACTCAGTAAATTTAAACAAGACAAAGTCCTGCACCACAGTCAATTAAAACCTTGAAAAGCTTGACAGAAGCATCAAAAGGCCACACTAACTGCAACCAAACAATAACTAGTCCAGTACAGCGCCCAGCCCCCCAACAACCTCCCTGATGACCTCCATCCAGACAAGGACAACATTCAGACAGGGGGTGTAAAAACAGTAGGGTTGACCTGCCAGTAAGGTTCCAACTAAGCAGGTTTGTGACCCACAATTTGATCTTCCTGTAACCTGGTTCCAAACAAGGAAGTTGACTCAAATGACCAAAAGCAATAGCATGACAAATAATGATCCTATTTAGTGGATAACTCAACTTGGCCCTGCCCCTTTACCAGGAACAAGCCACCCCCTTCATCATCCAACTGAATGATCTACATAATCATGTTACTCTTAAGATGACTCACAGAAATTATATAATCCATATCTCTAAATAAAGATAATTATCTAGTTTCCAATGTTTTCCATTTTGTAACTCTGCTAAAACAGCACATTTATAACAATAACTACCAAGGGTTTCACATCCAAGAAAGTTGGAAACAAGGAATTTTAGCTTATTTCTTTTGTATTTGATCCAATTTACTGCCAGGAAGCAGTCCCAACAGCCATGATGGAGAAGGTTAAGCCTGTGATTGACACTAGCTACAAGACCTATATCAGTGATGGTGATCAAGAAGACGTCAAAGAGCCCAAATTTTATAGAACTACAGAGGAGCATCTGGTGTTAAATAAGGTTGCAGCCTTCTAAAACAAGGTGCCTATGCCTTGCGTGCCAGTCATCAATCAGGATCCTGGCTCATCTGCGCCAAAAACGGCCACCCAGAAGGCAGCCCCTGGCATCAAATGTATTATCCTTCTCAAGATGATGCAGGAATCTGGTGACTACAAGCAGGCTGCAGCTCTTTTTGGAGTGGATCCCAAATACACCAGTAAAACATTCAATTGATAAGGAGCGCCTTTTGGGGAAGCTTTGGATATAGAATTAAGAAGAGAGGAAGTATATTTTATTGGATAATACTTTAGACTTATATAGCTTTAGCTGTGGCAGAGATTTTAGTTGGATCAAACCCAGGGGCTGGTCATGTGCTAGATGGGTTCAAGTTTCTGGATACCTGGACAGTCATGTGATATTGGTTTGTTGCCATTTCCAGTATGTCAAATGGTATATTGGAAAGGCATCAAATCAGGCAATGACTGGATGTTAGGTGTGATGGAAATAGCCTGAATACTTGTACATCCAGACCCTCAACACACCCCTCCCTTAAGGGGTTACTTGGGTACATCATGAGAGGACTTTGTCTTGACGGCTGATGCCTGATGTTCCTGGAGTTGTCTACTAGTGGGCACCAACTGGGTTGAGTGTTCTTTTTTGCTATGGTGGAGGCAAGATCTGTGATACTTTTTGATGATGGGCTCTGTCGTGAATAGCGGCATTCACCATGTTTTGATTTCGCCTTTGTTGGGCCATTTCAAGGACAAATCTCTCGCTTTTGCATTTGACTCTCAAAATGAACTGGCTTCTGCTTCAGGAAGTATTATTGTTTGGTTTCCTGACTCTGCACAACTCACTTGCCCCACTCATGCTTGTGGCAAGTGATTCTACCGTCCTGGTAGTGTTTTGTGGTATTCCTAACCACTATATATTCCATTTCACATTCACCAATAAAAGTTAAGTTCTATCCACATTTTTGTCTTTGTGTCTTCTGTACTTCTGCGTCTCTCTCTAGCTATGCATAGTAGAGATTATTCATCCAGGGCCGCAAGGTAAACACTATTGCCTTCCCTGTCATCTAACCAAGACTTAGTAAAAATCCAATCCTAAGGTTAGGATTCCCTGTTGTGTGTCTGTGCTGCGCCTCAGAACACAACAAAAATGGTGCTCACTACAGGGGCTGTAAGCCCCTTGGTTATCTCTTTCTCATCTACGTTTGAAGGTCCCTTGCCTGCGCTTATTTGGGAGTCAACCTTGCCTGAAATTACCAGCCCTCTTATTGAGGAAGACATCACCAACCCGCCTATTGTCCCTACTGTACTGAACCTTGGGAATGGTCCCCGCCTAGTTGCTTACCCTATGGGTACCCCTGGCTTGGAACAAGTCATGGCAGTAGCCCTTGGGATAGCTCAGGACGGGGCCATCCCTTGCCTTCAGTTACAGTTTAGCTGTGCCAAATACTATGAGTTAATTGTGGCCCCTCAGTTTCCATAAAACCTCCTCCCAGCGGCTGGCTCCGCTGATCATCTGCTGTCATCCTTTGTACAGCCCACCTTGGCCCATCACCAGATGGTGTTGGGACTCCACGTTCAAGGAATCTTGTCTCTACAAGCAGCTGTTACCCATCATTGGGACCAGTTTGCCGCCTACCAACAATGACTTCATTCCCTGTTCTCCCTGATATCTGACAATCAGCGTGATTTGGTCACCTCTCAAACACTTTTAGTCAATTCCATTGAGCAAATACACCAGTCCATCCCTGAGTACATTAGGGAGCAACTACATGAGTTTCACCAGTTAGAACAACCCTGGCGCACTCAAGTAGACTCCACCCTTATAACTTATATCTCCAATTTTGAGTGCCTAGTGCAACAGCTCAATGCATTCAGTGTCTATTCCTTTGAGCAATTGCAACAGTTAGCTGACCTTGCCACCCAAGGTCTAAATGAGCTTGGTGCAGAATTTGATCAAGAAAGAGCTGCCACTGCCGCCGCTATTGCCAAACTTTAGAGTCAGGTGAATGAGCTGTCCTCTCCCAAACCTGATGCTCCGCCTTCTCCTCCTGCTGATGATCTGGTGGAAAGAGAGCAGAGAATCTAAGAGGCCATCTGGGAATTATGTGCTTCCACTTGTAGCCAAGAACGTCCTACTGAAATGCCTCAACCTGATCCCCAGGTTCTTGCACTGACTTCTCAGGTTGCTGAACTACAGCAAGAAGTCGCTGCTTTACGTGAGGTAGTGACGGCTGCTGCTAGTCCACGCGGGGTTAACAAGGAAGATGGATGTTGTCCTGGTTTGTATGGGGCTCCTTGAATCCACTGCACTAGGGAGTTGATTGCCCTAGCTAATGAGGTGGACCATTTGAATTAAGACCAGACTGAGTTGGACAGAGACGTACAGGAGATGAATTAGCTGGTTGATTTGGTAAACACAGGTTTGCCCCTTGCCTATCAGTGGGGCCATCCCTTACTTTGCAACTGGCTGAACTCTCCATGGTTGTCACTACCCAAGGACAACGCCTAGATGTGACTGAACAACAGACTGCTCTAGCCAACACTACGGGCACCAGAACTACTGAGACTCTGACAACCCTTGAAGAAAGTGTTCAACAACTGTGGGCTAGACAACCCCCCTCCAAATCTGAAGCTGAGTTCTCCCTGTGCATAAATGTACTCAACAGCAGCAATGGTGGTCAAGCTCCCAAGGCACACTTCAAGCCTACTTTTAAGCAAATGTTTGATCCTAAAACCTTGACTATTGCAGCCTTCTTAACTATTTACAAGATTGCTATGAGACAAGCATCAGATGAAGTTAAGAAAAGAACATATTCTGACTTGCCTACACCCAACTTGTCAGGAGGTAGTTGTTCCAGAGCTGCCCTCCATTGAGACCTGGGAGGACATGAAACAACTCTTGATTGACAAGTTTGGTGGTGATCTTAGCCTGGAGGTGAAAAAGGATGCTTTCTTGCACATATCCTTCAAGCCCAAAGAGACATTAGCTGAATTTGCCAACAGATTTTACATGGAGGGACAACAGTTAATAACAAGCAGACAATTGACAGTGCATGAAGCATATATGGCCTGCACCCATGCCCTCAAGGTGAATCAACTCCTATGCCTCCATTTCAAGGCCCACAAGGCTATGCTGTCCTCCGTGAAAAGCATAAAAACACTGCTCCAAGATATGCATCTTACCCATTCTGGGGCAGTTGTTTGGGAAAGTTGTGCCACTTCCAACTCTGGATCTTCTTCTCACGGCCCTTGTATCTTCACTATGAACTCCCAAAATCCTCCTTGACGTCAGGGTTGCCACAACTGCAGTCAGATAGGCCACCAATCTTGCGTCTGCACCATTCCACGGGTTGAAGGAGCTGATCCCAAGGATCAGTCGGGAAAAGAACAGTCAACCTAGAGGCAGAGACGCTCTCAGTTGAAAATTCTTCCCAGTCTCCTCCTACACCCCCGCCTGCTACTGACTCTGAACCTGCTGATAATGAATCTCCACCTATCCTCCTCCTGTTCCATTACATTTCTGACGATTCTGATGTGGATGAATCTGATGTTGAAGACCATGATGCATACAGGTATTCTGTTCTTTCTGTCCCTGAACTATTGCCGTTCCCTACAAGCTACAATCCAGGAAGACTACAACAACCACCAAGCCCTTGTCTGAGGCCAAAGCAGTTGTCTCCTGCCCCTATCTTACTCAGGCAAAACGGTCCCCTGTATTAATGGAATCATCAGAGGAAGCCGCTGAAGTTGCAGACACTGTTTTCAAGAATGTATCTGTCTCACTCCCTCTCCAAACTGTATATAAGGAGTTTTCAGGACTACAATGTATGATTGAGAAATGGGACAAGGAACTAGCTGAGGCACAGGATATCTTGGCTGTTCTTCCACCCTTTGGACGCACCACCACCTGAGTAGAGATATCTATCCAAAAGGTCAAGATCAAAGCTGTCCTGGATACGGGTTCTCCTGTCAACGTTGTTTCTTCTAAACTGATGAAGAAACTTAAGCTGGCCCCTGATCTCAACTACCATCAATCCTATGGCACCACTGGTCTCTCCATGACTCGCGCCATTGGTGCGTACTCTGCCTTACCAATGCAATTTGGTAAACTCCTGTTGGCTGCAACGGCTGTTGTTCTAGAAAATAAGAGCTATGACCTTTTGGTTGGTACCCAATTCCTTCGGGAATATAATGGGATCATTAACCTAAAGGATGGTTATATTTCTATCCTGGGGTAGAAAGTCCCTATGATCTTTGAGGAGCCAATCAAAGTTCCTGGTAAACGTTTGAAGACATGTACTCTGGAGTACCCCACTGGGGTTTTCACCCTAAAATACTGAACCCATTCCACCAACATGAAATGTCCTCCCATGGCTTGTCCTGCAACTGAGGGAATTCCTCTCATGGCCACGTCTGCTGTCACCATTCCTCCAGGTTCTCAGGCCATCATAGACTCCCAGATATCATATGAACTACCTGAACGGACTTTCTTAGAGCTGTACTCCCCTTCTTTGCTGGGGCATAACAAGTCTTACCTTTGTCATGGAATTCTGGATGTCTCTCACAAGAATCCTGTTCAATTACTAGTTGCCAACCTTACTGAGCTTCCTATGACTGTATCCAGAGGACAGGTTGTTGGTTACAGAAAGTGGTTAAATTCCCCTGACGTCTTGTCCCTTCACCCTTTTGGAACGTTTCAAGACTTTAACCTACCCAAAGACGAGCCTCAAGTCCTATCTCTGTTCACTGCCCAAGACTTCCCTCAGTTGTCCCTGGTTCAACAGAAAGAGGTGCTTGATTTACTAGACCAGTTCTCAGACATCTTTGCTAAAGATAGTACTGATTATGGGCTAGCCAAATGTGTGATACATCAGATTGACACAGGAGATGCTCCTCCCTTTTGTGCCAAGCCATACTGCCGCAGCTGAGTGAAAGATGCGCAGGTTTCTAAGGAGCTCAAACAACTGCTGGACGCTGAACTACTAGCTCCCTCTCAGAGTCCCTGAGCTTCTCCTCTTCTCATCTTAAAGAAAAAGGATGGTGGACACCGGATTGTGATGGACTAACAAAGGTTGAATTCTCTAACCAAGAAAGATTCCTATCCCTTACTGCGTATTGATGACGCCCTTTGACGCCTTGGAAGTTCTAAGTTTTTCTCTGCCATGGATTTGGCGTCTGGCAAGTTGATCTCTCTCCTGAAGACCGTCAGAAGGTTGCACTCATCACATCAGAAGGATTGTTTGAACCTACTTGTAGGCCGCAAGGGCTCTGCAATGCCCTGGCAACTTTCCAGAGGGCCATGGGCTCCATCCTGTGTGACTTGAAGTTGTTGTGTGTCTTAGTCTATCTAGATGATATAACAGTATTCAGCACAACTTTCACTGATCACCCAGCCCATCTTAAAGAGGTGTTCATAAAGATCTAAGAAGCTGGCCTCAAGTTAAAGCCTTCTAAGTGTCTTTCTTCAAAGATTGCCTTGAATTCCTGGGCCATGAAGTAACCTAAACAGGAATTTGTCCAATGACCAAGAAGGTTGAAGCCATCAACAAAATGTTTCTGCCCACCAACCTCCAAGAAGTACAAGTCTTTCTGGGCATGATGGGTTACTATAGACAATCCATCCCTGATTTTGCTGATACTAGTGAACCCCTGGTCCAACTATTGCGTAATGTCCCTGTTTGAATGGACCGCCAGTCAACAGCAAGCTTTTGAGACTCTAAAACAGAAACTCAAAGAAGCACCCATTTTAGTGTACCCTGATTACAGTAAGGAATTCATATTGTACACTGATGCTAGTGACCTTGCTATTGGGGCTATCTTGGCTCAACTCAACAATGAAGTTGTGGACCACCCTGTAGCCTATACTTCCGGTGTGCTGAATAAGCATGAGAAGAATTATAGTGTTACAGAGAAGGAATGCCTTGCTGTGCTGCATGCAGTCAAACAATTCTGCTACTTTGTGTATGGTACCCATTTCACTGTTGTCACTGACCACACTTTGCTCAAATGGTTACAACAACTTAAGGAGCCTGAAGGACGCTTAGCTAGATGGGCTCTCCGCCTGCAAGGTTATGACTTCACTGTGCTCCATTGCCCCAGGATTCAACATCAGAACGCTGACAGGCTATCCCAAATGCCCATCCTTGCCCTACATCCTGCTGAGGCAGATTGCCTGTATGAGCTAATTGGCTACCCTTCTTCCTGGGAAAGTGAGACAGAAGAGGTTTGACTTGCCTTCACTGAATTGTCTGAAGATACCCTCATATGCAACAACCAACTCTTCAAGAAGGTGCGGGGTCAATACCTGCCATACATGTGTCCCAGTCTTTGTCTCTCTTTGGTGTCACAAGCTCATAAAGAGACTGGCCATGGAGGCATAGCCAAGACCTTTGACTGGCTTCAGAAGAATTACTTCTGGGAGAATCTTTGCCTGTTGATCCCAGATATCATAGCTAGTTGCCATGACTGCCAACTCCAGAGGCCCCAAGCTGCTTCTCACAAGTTCAAATTGGTTCCCCCTCAACACACATTTCATACTGTCAGCATTAATGCTGTAGGTCCTCTCCCCCACTCACGCTCTGGATGCCGCCTTATTCTGATTGCCGTTGACCACTTCAGCAAGTGGGTAGAAGCTCGCCCTACTAAAGACATCACTGCTAAGACTACTGCTGCCTTCCTGCTGCAGGATGTTTTCTACTGCCTTATCTGTCCTCAAGTGCTGTTGTCAGACAACAGAACCAACTTCAATGCCAAACTTGTAACCTCTGTTGTTGAAGCTCTAGGAACTCACCAGTCTTTCTCTGCCCCCTATAATCCTTCCACTAATGGGGCAGTTGAGCGTGCCAACTCAACACTGGTTTCTATCATGAGGAAACTCACCTACTCTGACGCTGCCAATTGGGATCTATACCTACCTGCTGCACTCTTCGCCTATTGTCTGAGCAGACATTGGGTCACAGGGTACTCCCCCTTTGCCATGTTGTATGGGTGTGAAGCCACCACTCTGTCACTCTTGGGGATTCCCCTACTCTCCTCTGATAAGGCCATGAACCCTGACAACCACATCAAAGACTTAGTCAACCACATCATTGATATACAGGCCACTGCCTACACTTCTGCATATAAGACTAAGATGCTCAAGCTCTCTCCTGAAAACGCTGGGCGCTCCCCCTTGCCTGAGTTTGCTGTTGGTGACCATGTCCTATACTATCAACACCGTGTGGGTGGGCGCGCGCACAAACTAGACTCCCTATGAATTGGTCCTTTAGAGGTGACTTTCAAACAAGGGTCTGAGTACACCGTAAAGCTCCTCTCCAGTGGTTGCCCTTTTGTTTGTGTACACGCTAAGTTCCTCCGCAAGTATAACCACCAAAGGCCAATCTAGAGGGGGGCAATTTTGTGAATAACAGCATTCACCATGTTTTGATTTTGCCTTTGTTGGGCCATTTCAAGGACAAATCTCTTGCTTTTGCGTTTGACTCTCAAAATGAACTGGCTTCTGCTTCAGGAAGTATGATTGTTTGGTTTCCTGACTCTGTGCAACTCACTAGCCCCACTCATGCTTGTGGCAAGTGATCCTACTGTCCTGGTAGTGTTTTGTGGTATTCCTAACCACTATATATTCCATTTCACATTCACCAATAAAAGTTAAGTTCTATTCACATTTTTGTCTTTGTGTCTTCTGTACTTCCGCGCCTCTCTCTTGCCACAACTAGTAGAGATTATTCTTCCAGGGCTGCAAGGTAAACACTATTGCCTTCCCTGTCATCTAACCAAGACTTAGTACAAATCCAATACTAAGGTTAGGATTCCCTGTTGTGTGTCTGTGCCGCGCCTCAGAACACAACAGGCTCTTTGGCACCCTGGAACTTAACCAGGTAGGTGTTCCTCTCTGGTAGGTATCTGATGATTCTTCCTGGTCCTCTGTGTACTGAGTCTAGCTTCTTTCTGTTCCCAGCTAGAGCCCAGACGGGGGAGTTGATGGGGAGTGGGTCCTCTGTTGAGGTTACCTTTTTTGGTTTTGAGTCTCTTTGTTTCTGCCAGTTTGGCTTTGAGGCGTAAGTGTTGTAGAGCTGGTTTCTGTTCTACTGTGGGAGGTTTCCCCAGGGGATCTTCACATACAATTGATTATTGTGGGTGACTATTTCTGGCTTGTACCTGTATGTTAATTTAAATGGTGAGAGCCTGTCCCTTGATTGGTACAAACAAGGGATACTAGTAATGCATGTTTCACATAGAGTGGCCATGTGTCTTTGGCTTTGCCATCCATTATTTTCTCCAGGGTTCTGATAAGGCTGCCGTTCAGGCATTCAACCCTGCCGTCAGCCTGTGGTCTGTAGGGCAATGTTGTGGAGTGTTTGATGTTATTTGTTTTTATATTGTTGTTTACTACGTGGCCTGTTAACTCTTTTGCTCCATCTGTTATGATGTAGTATGGAGTGCCGTAGTCTGCTATGATTGCTTTATTGATGAATCAATTTCTTGTTTCCGCCTTGTGATATTTTGTTGCCCAGAAGATAGGCCACTGTGTAGCAAAGTTGATGGCTACAATTAGAAAACATTGATTTGTTTTGTTTTACAGGAAGGGTCCCACTACGTCCAGTCCCCAAACCTTAAATGGCTTGGGATCAGGTACTGGGTTGACTGTTGGCTGTGGCGCCTTGGTGCTGGCGTATTTTTAACACACTGTGCACTTCTTTAGAACATTGATTATGCCTTGCTTTAGGTTGGGCCACCATACTATCTCTTTTAATGTGAGATATAGGTTGTTAGCCTTTGTGTGTCCTAGCAGACAGTGGTGTCTTAGTATAGTGCCAACTCTTTGTGTGAGTGTAATTTATGGAATATGTTTATCCTTGATGATTTAGTAAACCGTGCCATTTGATAAATGGAAATATTTTCATTCCTTACTAGCGTATCATGGGTTAGTTGGTGTGTGGAGGGATCCTTTCCTTTTGTCTTGTACTCAGTGTTGTATAGGCTGGGCCAGTCAGGGTCCAGGTGGTCAGGGTGATCCTCTCTTGGCTGGTATAGCCTAGAGAGAGCATTGGCCGTGAACAGCTCTGCCCCCTTTTTATATTGGATGTCCAGGTTAAGTTGTTCCAGCAATGACATCCATTTGGCTTGGCGCTGCGTGAGTGCGTTCTGAGTTTTGAAATAGATTAAGAATTTGTGGTCAGTTAGCACTTGGATGTTTAAGTGTCCTTTGAGATAGCATCTCCATTACTTGCATGCGTGATATATTGCTAGCAATTCTTTATTGTGTATTGGGTACCTTTTATCAGTGTTTGTTAGTTTTCTGCTTTTGTAACATAATGTCATGAAATATTGCTGCCCTGGCTGGCTAATGCGTAGGACTGCACCAATGGTGGTGTAACTAGCGTCTGACTCAAGCTTGTAGCACCTGTTGTTATTAGGGTATTGCAAGATTGGTGCTTTAATCAAAGCTTGTTTTAATAGTTGGGAATTCTTATTGCATTCTGGAGTCCATATGAATTTCTTTTTGGCATTACCTTTGGTTAGGTCATTGATTGGTGTGGTTAGCTTTCCGCAGTCTTTGATGTATTTCCTTAGGTAAGCTACCATACCAAGAAAGCATATTAATTGTTTCATAGAGGTGAGAGTTGCATGTTATTTATGGCTTTTATTTTATCTGGGTCTGCTTTGATGCCACTGTCAGAGACAATGTGTCCCAAGAACAGGAGTTCCTTTTCCATAAATTGGCACTTACTAGGCTTAGTGTATAGTTTGTGCTTTGCGAGTTCATTGAGTGTCTTGCAGACATGCGTGACGTGTTCTTCTTTTGTTTTTGAAAATATGATAATGTCGTTGAGGTAACATAATGTGTTCAAGAGTCCTTTTAGCGCCTGGTTCATCATGGTGACAAATGTTGCTGGGGCGTTTTTCATTCCAAAATTCATTACTTTACATTCAAACAACCCAAATTGCGTGCAGAACGCGGTCTTTGGTATGTCTTCACTTTAACTTTAACTTGATTATAACCAGATGTGAGGTCAATTTTCAAGAAAATTTCTTCTCCAGAGAGCCTTGCAAATAGGTCTTCTATGAGGGGAAGTGGGTATTCTTTATTACTGTACTTGCGTTTAGTGCTCTGTAGTCAGTAACTAAGCAAAGAGATTCTTCTTTCTTCTTTACAAAGAAAACTGCTGCCCCCACAGGGATTCAGACGGACAAATGAATCCTTTGGATAGGTTGTCCTTAATGTGGGCTTTTAGTGTTTGGGTCTCCATGGGAAAGAGTCTGTAGAGGGGTGCAGGTTTGAGCATGGCTTTTCATAAGTTGATGCCATGTTTGACCTCCTGTTTGGGGGGTGACTCTGTGAGTTCTTCCTTGAATACATGGCTGTATTCATTTAGGAGTGCCGCAAGTTCTGGGCATTGGATCTTATGTGTTTGCATATTATTAAATTTGGAGTACCTCATTATGTGGAGGGTACTGTCTTTGGCTAGATGTTCAGAGTCATCTTGTTTTATGACTTGGACAAATACTGTGACTCTTAGAATGAGGTCATTGGGTTCTTTGAGAATGTTGAAATTGACTCCATTTCGTTTTATTGTCATGGTTTTTATTTTCCAACATACGCTGGGATTCACTCGGGTGAACCAGTCCATACCTGCTACAATGTTGTAGTTTATGTTGTTCATGACAAGTCCTTTGATGGACGTTTATATGCCTTGGAGGTCAATTCTGAAGTGAGTTGTTTTGCCTTTGAGTAGAACTTTTGACTTGTCTGCCATTCTGGCGTATTTGAAGTTGGATTTGACAACTGGTATTTTGTACTTGGTTACAAAAGGTTTGCTAACCATAGTGTATTGTACTAGAGTCAAATAAAATTTTATTTGTATGAGATTTGTAAGTGCATGGATAGACAAGAAGTTGTGAGCAATCTTTAATTTTTATGTAATAAAAAATGGGGGATTGTGGGACACCTGGGATGCAAGCAGCAAAGTTTGTGCCTTGGTACTTCTTCTTGTTGTGTTAAGGGAGACAGGGGCACTTAGGCCTGCCCCCCTCCTCTTTTCCCTGTTCTTCTGTTTCAAGACCTTTGAGGTCAGAGAATGTGGGGCCAGATTCATAGCGGATTGCTACTTCAGCGTTGTTAACTTTGGCAGTGTCCTCTTTCTTGGGACAGGAGCAGTTTGCACTTTGGCTACAATTGCCATTGTTACAATTAGAGTTGCTGTTGTTATGGTTGGTATTATGGCGTTTATTGTCATTGACGTTTTCTCTGCTGTCAAAACCGCAGGCTTGACCCGCCAGCAAGGTTCCAACCAAGCAGGTTTGTGACCCGCAATCCAATTACCCGGTCACTTGAAGCCAGACTAGGAAGTCAACTCAAATTACCAAATCCATCAACATTAACAGATGATGATCCTTCTAGGCAGATACCTTTGATTTGGCGCTTGACTCATTAATAGGATCAAGCCATCCCCCTCTTCCATCCAGCCGTGTGATCACCAATCATGCTCCTGCTATCCATTGATTCACAATAGCTATATAATCACTATCTCATAATAAAGATTATTATCTATCTTCTAAATATTTTTCCCCATGTAACTCTGCTAAAACAGCACAGTTACCACATTGGTAGAACAGGTAGGTTCTCCATTATACCTTATCTTGAAAAATTCTGCCTGTTGCCCGCACACGCCACAGCCAACAAATCCTTGAAGAATTATGTCTGGCCTCCCGCCCGACTGGACACCGTATACTCCTGGTACCAAGATACCTGATGGCTTTGTTCTCTACCAAAACACTGTGATCCCACTACCTGCTTCAACGCCCTGTCTGCCCAAGGGTTCTTTCAGGCGCTGTCCTTGATGCCACAACCAGCTGACAAAACCACCATGTCCGCCTATGTTGCACAAAGACTTTGCAGCGCCGCCTTGGAGCCCTTTGCAGGGGCCAACAACAACAATGCTGCCACATGGATCCAGTCCGCCCAAAGCAAGCTGGCTCAGATGGAATGCCCACAGCAATTTTGTTTTGCGGAGATCTCCATTTGTTGACCCATGGCACTGGCACCTGGTGTGACAAGTGGCACAAAGAGCACACTGACAAGAACTGGGACACCTTCAAACAGGACTTCTTGGCGAGATTTGTGCTTAAGGATACAGCGCTCATGATCATATGCCAAGTAAAGAACTTAACCCAGACAGGCACTGTGAAGGAACTCACCCACGCCTACAAGGAACTCCATCTCTGTGCCCCATCTGAAATGGCCTTTGACACCCCAGCAACACACCTCATGTACTACAATGCTCTCAAGTTGCACGTGATGAGACATGTGAATCTGGACCAGGTTACCAACCTGCAAAGCCTGTACCGTGAAGCGGAAAAAGCAGGACAAACATCCAACACTCTAGACAAGGCACATACTGGGAAACAAGAAAGACCCAAGGACTCCCATTCAAGCGGGCGCTCCTCTCGTCCACATCCTGGAGGCAACAGCAACAACAACAATCACAAGCCCACAGGTTTGAATGGGAATGAAAATGGAAATAACGGCCAATCAAACGGTACCCATTTCCGTGTCACCGCCACCCAAGGCAACCAAGATGAGGGAAAAGCCTGAGGAGAGCACTAAGCAAGCCAAGCTCTCCTTTGCAACTCCTGACTTGCCAAACAATGAATACCAACCCAAGGACGTGGACCAATGCCCAATGATCCAAGTGCCCTTGGAAGACCCAGTACTGTACACCATTGCCAGACATCCCAATAAACTGATGTCTTACCCTTTTCTCTTTTGCAGTTACACAGGCTCAGTACTCTTGGACTCAGGCGCAGATAAAACCTTAGTCAAAAGCAGCTTTGTGGAGAAATTCAAGCTGGCCACTAATCCTTTGCAGATTAAAAACGTGGTCCTGGCTGATGAACACCACATTACTGTGACAAAGGAAACTGCCCCCTTCTCTGTCATGCTTGAGAACCTCCACTCTACCATCCAAGGTCCCGTCATTGACTTCCCTAAGTTTGACATTGTACTGGGACTAGACTGGTTATAGAAAAACAACCCCCACATAGAATGGGCAACCTCAGTGTTGACCATCAAGCGTGAAGGTGTCAACCACCAAATCTACCCAGACTCTGTAGACCAACTCCTACAAGACCACGTCTTTGTACAAATCACAGAGACTTTGGACGAGAAAGAAAGCTTGAAAGCAATTGACTGGGACTCCTGTCAGTATGAAATCATAAACTTCAAGGACCACCAGGACACCTCCACACCGCAAGATTGCGACATTGTGGCCCGGCACCCAGAAATCTTCAAGGAGGCGTTACCTGTGCTACCCCCTGAGAAACACATCCAACACTCTATCCAACTCAAGGGGGCTGTACCCAAGGCACACCCCATTTACAGGCTGACCCCAAACAAGGACAACGCCCTGCGCGCCTATCTCAAGGAGGCACTGGAAAAAGGACTTATCCGCCCCTCACAGTCTCCCTTTGGGGCTGCCGTATTCTTTGTGGCTAAAAAGGACGGTACCTTACCCTGGTCACAGACTATTGCGCCTTAAACAAACTCACCATTAAGAAGTGTTACCCATTAACACTAATTGACAATCTCTTTGACACCTTGGGATGAGCCTCTGTCTTCTCCAAGATTGATCTAACTGCAGGCTACAACCAGATTAGCATCAAGGAGGAAGACATCCCCAAGACAGCCTTCTGCACTAAGTACAGTTCCTACAAATGTGTGGTACTCAACTTTGGCATGACCAATGCCCCGTCCACCTTTGTAAACTTCATGAACAAAGTGTTTGCGCCACACATAGGCAAACACGCACTAGTGTACCTGGACAATATTATTGTCTACAGCCCCTCAGTGGAACAGCACCACAAAGACCTGGAGGAAGTCTTGGCGACTCTGGCACAACACAAACTATTGGCCAAGTCCTCCAAAAGTCAGTTCTTCCAAGTTCAACTACCCTTCTTAGGACATATAGTCTCAAAAGATGGCATCAGACCCAACAGTCAGAAGATACAAGCCATCTGCAAGATGCCACCTCCCAAGGACAAATCAGAACTCCACACTTTCTTGGAAATGGTAGCCTATGTACAACGCTTCATACCCAACTGTGGCATCTCGACCGCCCCCTTTTCTGCCATAACAGGCGTCAAGTCCAAGTTTGTATGGACCCCCCAATGTGACCTCTGTTTTAGACGTCTCAAGGAAAAGCTCACGACAGCGCCCATATTACAATACCCCAAACAAGTCAGAGAGTACCAGATGAAAACCACCGCTACAGATGCATCCATTGGGGGAGTACTACAAAGTAAAGAATAGTGACAGTGACTTCCTGCCCATAGCCTACATGTCGCGCAAGCTGACAGATGGCAAGTATTGATACCCTATTCACAACAGAGAACTACTGGCCAGTGTACACTGCCTAGTCAAATGGCGCTGTTACCTGGAACAGCAGGAAGAATTCACAGCACTAACTGATCATAAGTTGCTCATCTACTTCAAGACACAAGCAAACCTGTCACGCCGCCAAGCGCGGTGGATGTAAATCTTAGAAAGGTTTGACATGCTCATCCAATATAAGCCCAGGGCCAAACTTGCCATGGCAGGCGCCCTGTCCCGCCTGTATGTCTGCGCTTTTAGGGGAGAGAATGGGCTTGACCCAGACTGGCCTCTCCTAGTGCTTGTACAAAAGACAAAGGATTCTCTGCAGGCACAACCAATATCACCAAAGAAACGGTCATCAAGAATGAACATCTCTTTGCTGACGTATAAAGGACTCTTCACAGAAAAATTTCAGATGGCACAACCATTCCCTACATCCCCACACATCAACAAGTTGATACCATTTTTTGCTACCACAGAGATCTTGGACATACTAAGAGCCAAAATCTATACAAATTCCTAAAGCATAAAGCCTGGTGGTCAACCTTATACTGTGATGTCAAGGAAGTGTTAGAACAGTGCAAGATCTGAAAAAAGTTTGCCAAAAGAAAAACCCCCTAAGTCTGCACTCCCCATTCAAACCCAACTACCATTCAAGGTATGGGCTCTTGACATTGTGGGACAATTGTCAGGAAAACACAACAACAAAAAATACATCATCACAGCCGTTGATTTTGCAACAAAGTGGCCAGTAGCCCAAGTGGTGAAAACGCACACTGGTAACAACGCCCAACAATTTATTGGCAAGGAAATAATCAGCAGGAATGCCAGAACTCCTGATAACCAATGGGGGCAAAGAATTGACCTCTGAAGACACCAATGTGTACCTCACCAAGAATGGGGTCAAACACACCGTCACAACACCATACCATCCACAAACCAATGGATGCGTAGAGCGGCTTAATGGTAGCCTTGTTCAAGCCCAAGCCAAACTCACTTCCAGAAGACCTGAAGACTGGTATAAGCAGCTACCAACTGCATTACTTGTGTGCCAAACCCAAGTGAACAGATCCACCAGGAAAAGCCCATTTGAACTGATATACAGCACACAGCCAAATATCATTCAAGCATTGACAGGACCCAAACTGGAAATTCCAAGTCAAGTCCCCCTCGCTCAGATCTTCAAGTAATAGAGGCCAACAGCAAACAAGCAGTCAAAGAAAAGGAACACTTACAAAAGACCTTTGTTCCCATCTGCCAGAGACATGGAGTTGGGGACCAAGTCTAGGTCATGAATGTTAACAAAAGCAAACTACAACCCAAAAAAGTAGGGCCAGCAATCATTCTAAGGAAACAACAATAACACTTACCTTGTGCAAAAGTTCAGGAAACGCAATCAAGACAAGACCTTACACCACAACCACCTACAACCCTGCAAAGCAAGACAGAAACAATGAAAAATTGCCCTGCCCACCACCAAACAAATACTGGTTCAATATGGCTCCCGGGCTCCCAACGACCTCCCTGACAACCTGCCTCCAGAGGAGGCCGACCTTCAGCCAGGGGGGTGTCAAAACCGCAGGCTTGACCCGCCAGCAAGGTTCCAACCAAGCAGGTTTGTGACCTGAAATCTGATTATCCGGTCACTCAAAGCCAGACTAGGAAGTCAACTCAAATTACCAAATCCATCAACATGAACAGATGATGATCCTTCACAGTGAATACCTTGATTTGGCGCTTGACTCATTAACAGGATCAAGCCACCCCCTATTCCATCTAGCCGTGTGATCACCAATCAGGCTCCTGCTATCCATTGATTTACAATAGCTATATAATCACTATCTCACAATAAATATTATTATCTATCTTCTAAATATTTTTCCTTGTGTAACTCTGCTAAAACAGCACAGTTACAACACTGCCATTGTTGTTTGAGGAGTGGTTGCTGTTTCATGCAGCATATTCCATGTTTGCGCGTTTTTCTGCGTGTTTGGCTTCTGCAATGAGCGTGGGCATGAAGGTGTTTGCCTCTGGGTGTATGAGGGCAGCAACAGAGGGTTTCATTCTGTTGATGAATGTTGCTCTGGTGTGTATGTTGTCAGCTTGTGCTAGGGTTTGATTTTCACTTTGTATTAACTCAAATTCATTGGCGTAAGCTGTGATAGTGGTTTTTTGAGAAAGATCACTAAGCTGTATTGCAATGTCTTAGAGAGATTCAGTGATTCAGGAATTGTGGGTGATGATGGCTTTGAACTCTTCACAGTTATCAAGCTGGTTGTCAGTTCCTGAGCCAACCCAGGTGGCAAACTAGTTAGCTGTGGTCTTGTACAGGCGCTTGCTGGCTTCCTGGACCCATTTCTCATGGGGTATGCGGCTGGTGCAGAGTTTTTGCAGCTGAGTTTCTAGCCAGTTAATGATGTTTTCTTTGTTTTAAGCAAAGAACTTTCCCATACCAATGTACTTGGTGTTGGTAACTTTGCCTGCAATAGGCGGTTGTGTGTTTATTTGTGGTTGTAGAAAGCAACTGTATTGAATTACTTTGGTGCATGCTTTGGGCATGACCATTCCTTTGAATACAATGCATCCACTAGGAATATCTTCATCAATGTTGTGGACACAGAAGTACGTTTATCAGGTATCCTGGGATGTGGACTGCTTGAGTAGGTGGGAAAATGTGGGTGAGATCTGTTCAGTCATCTTCTCTTTCATCAGTGTGGTCAAAAACCGTAGTGCTACCAGTGATAAGGAGCGCCTTTTGGGGAAGCTTCAGATATAGAATTAAGAAGAGAGGAAGTATATTTTAATGGATAATACTTTAGACTTGTATAGCTTTAGCTGTGGCGGGGATTTCAGTTGGATCAAACCCAGGGGCTGGTCATGTGCTGGATGGGTTTGAGTTGTTAGATACCTGGGCAGTCATGTGATATTGGTTTGTTGCCATTTCTGGTATGTTGAATGGTATATTGGAAAGGCACCAAATTGCCCAATGACTGGATGTTAGGTGTGATGGCAATAGCCAGAATACTTGTACATCCAGACAGTCAACACAATAATTTTTATAATACTGGGAGAGTTCTAAAAGCAGAGAAATCCTTGCACATATTGACCCTGTGACCGTATGACAGTCACTGTCAAGTATTTAGCCAAATAAATACTCCAAAATATAAAGTTGTTCTGTTTTTGCTGTTTATTTCATGTAGATAGGTTTGACAGGAATTCTTCAGATGAAGATTCCTTGGAACTTGGTATCTATTCTTAATAAAAGAATGGATTATGGGTGGTTATCCAGGTGAGGCTAGCTAGTAAAATTGAGGCAAGATTGGCCAAAGTAATCTTGGGGACTAGGCATCTCAAAAACAATTGATTTATCTGAGAAGGCTAATTAATAAACTCATGGAAATATAATTAGGCTTTATTTATATTGTTCAATTGCATTGACTGTGTCAATAATTTTGGTTAAGTATAACCATAGCTAAACCTCAAATTTGGGTTAAAAGCGCCGCTTTGGCAAATTCATTGGGTTAGAAGCGCCGCTGCGCCGCCTGGGAAAGTTTCTGGGCACTGCAGTGGCACCTGGTTCAAGTTTCAAAACGTGTTAATGGGTTTTAATACAAAAAACCATTAAATTAAAAGATAACTAAATAAAGGCAAGGATGCCTAGGAATTCAGGTTTGATCAGCTGGTTCCCAGTTGGAATATTAATAGCTGAGTTTTGGGATGTGTAATCCATAGAGTTTTGGCGCTGGGAGCTGAGGAAGCTCCATGCCAAATTATTACATTGAGATGAATGTTGTCAGGTGACTCTTTCTCATTGTAGGTTGATTCTCATAGGCTGAGAATTACAAGAGATCCTTTAGGGAAAGATCTAGGTTTGGATGACTCAAATGTCATAGACCACGTGATGAATCATAGGTTGATTCAGGAATCAGAGGGGTTTTCAGCCAAATATGCCCCAAATGGTAAATAAGCAAAAACAGCCAAATTTTAATAAATATATATTATCAATTTTGACGCTTTCCCCTCAATTACTTTTTAATTGTTATGTTTTCTTTGTTATCATTTGAAAGAGAAACTTTGGAGTACTTTGTGTGGAAACTGTTGCTGCCAGGAAAGAAGTTCCTACAAGTTTGCTGGAGGAAGCTTGGGCAAGTCTGGAGGTCACCAAGACTGTGCCTGAGGAGGCTTTGGTGGAAGTAAAGCTGTGTTTGAAGAATTTTATTACAATTACTTTGCAAATGAAGAGACTCCCACAAAAGGAAACCAATCTATGCATGAGTTCTTGGAACCTGTTGTTTGTATTGGACAAGCTTTTACAACAAGTGAAAGCAATGGCCAATCATGAAATTGAGGCTTTAAGAGCAAGGGAGGAAAAGAGTGTTGAGATCATGGCTCGTTAGCAGGATGACAATAAAGTGTTGTCTCATAAAATTGCCTCCCTGGAGGCAAAGCTCCTTGAAGATTTGTCACAGGAAGATAATGGCAATAAGAGACAAGGGCAAGATAATGGTAATTTTGACTGGTTGTACCTGGATCTGTCACAGACCATGCTCAACAAGAAGCACAAATGGACAATTTTTCAGTGGATAAATCAAGCCTGCCATCATGAAAAAAATATACAGTTGATGGTCAATCCAACTTTCAGGATTAAGTCTTTGATTTCCTTTTACTATCATGTGGTCACAATTCTGAAGTTATTGTAAAAAAACTTGGGGTATCTCCCTATAACAGAAACAGCTCAATAAATATTAAGACCTGGAAAAACTACACAGAGGTTCTCAACTTTGGGAAGAAGAGAGTTGATAGGTTCACTGTAAGTGAAGAGAGTATTGGTTCCTTGTATGAAGACTAAGGATGTCAATACACAGTTACTAACTTCAAAAATACCTTTTACTTATCTAGGTAGACCAAAACACAGTCTTACTATCTTTAAACACAGATAAACCTTAATAAAGAGTAAAGTTGAAGAGAGCAAGAGTTGAATCTTTATTATTGTTAGAAAAATATACTTTTATAGGATTTTTATCTCATGGGCAATTGACCCAATAATCCTAGGGCCAGACCAGCTTATGTATTGGGGCTTTACTGGATAGTGATACCCAAAAGACATCTCTCCCAATGCTCCATTGCGGAGTCATTGTTATTGCATTATTTCTGCTCCTGACCTTGTCCTTAGGTGAGTGTGATGCCAGCTGCAATGTCAAGCTACTATTGTGGCTTTCTTCCTGAAAACCAGTCCATCCATCCCATGTCCTATGGGTGGGATCTACTCCATCACAGAGTATAATAATATAACATATGAAAAATATATCAAGGAGTCTTTTTTGGGGTTCAACCCCAGCCAATATAGGCAGAACTGGGTTAACCCATAAGCCAACCATTACTGTGGTTATGATGTTTGGGATAAGCACCTAGAATTGCTATAGTGACCTAGTTTTCAGCCCCTATGGATTACTTGAATATTTTGGAGTGGCGCCGCTGCACCGCTGGACTGATCAAAGTGGATAATTATTTTGGATTGGATTTGGGCGGACCGGTCTATTGATTTCAAGTTAGGAAGAATTGTTCTTAATTCTTGCAGCACTTTGGCTTTAGTGCCACCAATTTGGCTGATGCATCAACATTTGCGCTAATCATCAAGTTATTCCAAATATCTTTCCAAATTCCAATTAAAAAATTGATGGCTGAATTGTCAATTCAAAAAGCCAGAAATTCACAGAGGTATACACTGCTCTCAAAGGATCAGGG
This sequence comes from Entomophthora muscae, assembly GCA_014839935.2. Lineage (NCBI taxonomy): Eukaryota > Fungi > Entomophthoromycota > Entomophthoromycetes > Entomophthorales > Entomophthoraceae > Entomophthora > Entomophthora muscae. The sequence continues at coordinate 97,310 of QTSX02006434.1, read as the reverse complement.
GCTATGGGTTTCCTGTCCACCAGTACCCAAAGTGTGTCCTGGGTCACAGCCAGGGACCGGTTTGGAGGAGGCGTCATTCCCTAGCAGTGGTGAGTGGTTGGCCAGAAGCTTGTACTTTGCCTGCATAAGTGCAAACTCTTCTATCACTTTCCCAATGACTAGGCGGGCATCCCCACTATACACCTGTACTTCAGCAGGCGCTAGCCTCTCTGTGGGCCTGTATCAATCCTGTAACAACCTGGTAAATTCATTTCCTATAAACTCCCTTCCCCTATCTGTCATCTCAAGATGCCTAGTCACTTTTTCTCACTCCTCCTGGGCAGACTTACTGGAGGCAAATCTTCTACAATCTTGACAATAGTGTCAAGGGTCTGGATGTACAGGCATTCCAGCTACTGCTAACTTTCTTAACATCCAGCCATTGCCCAATTTGGTGCCCTTTCAATATACTGTTTGATCTACCAAGAATGGTAACCATGCAATATCACATGACAATCCAAGTATCCAGTGGCTCAAACCCATCCCTCACATGGCCAACCCCTATGTTTGATCCGGCTAAATCTCCGCCACAGCCCAATTTATATAAGTCTAAAATATTATCCAATAAAAGAAATGCTTCTCTTCTCTTCAAATTCTATATTTGAAGCTTCCCCAAAAGGCGCTCCTTATCACTGGTAGCAGCTATAGTTTTTTGACCACGCCCATGAGAGAGAAAATGACTGACCAAAACCTGCCCACCTTTGCTCACGTACTCAACCAGGCCACATCCCAGAAGACCTGAAAAACGTACTTCCACACCCATGACATCAACAAAGATATATCTATTGGATGCACCATATTCAAAGGTCTGGTCATGCCCAAAGCATGCAGCAAGATAATTCAATACAGTTGCTCTCTTCAACCACAAACAAACTCACAACCACCTATCACAGGTGAAGTTACCAACACCAAATACATTGGTATCAACAAGTTCTTTGGTAAAAACAAAGAAAACATCATCAACTTGCTAGACCACTCAGCCACTAAACTCTGCGCCAGCCGCATCCCCCATGAGAAATGGGTCCAGGAAGCCAGCAAGCGCCTACACAAGGCCGCAGCTAACTAGTTTGCCACCTGGGTTGGCTCACTGTGACCGTACTACTGTCACATTGGGCTGTGGTTTTACCAAGAGGTTGAATTGTGATAATTTCATAGGTTGAAATTCAAAACAATAGGATTGGCCTTGGAGAGACTTTCCAGCGTAGCAATGATACCCAGGAATCAATTAGGCTGTACTAATTGAGGGCCGTAATGAATAATCTGAACAATTCAGATTATGAGACTAGGTGTCTCAACCCGTTTAATTAACCATGGAGGTTAATTGATACCCAGGAATCAATTAGACTGTACTAATTGAGGCCCATACTGAATAATCTGAACAATTCAGATTATGAGACTAGGTGTCTCAAACCGTTTAATTAACCATGGAGGTTAATTGATACCCAGGAATCAATTAAGCTATACTAATTGAGGGCTGTAATGAATAATCTGAACGGTTCAGATTATGAGACTAGGTGTCTCAAACTGATTAATTAACTGGGAAGGTTAATTAATTGATACCCTGGAATATGATTGATGAGGATTTAATAATAGGGCCAAAATGGACTTGACTGTGTCAAGTAAAGAATTGTTGTCTTCAAAAGGATTAATTAACTGGGAAGGTTAAAATATAAGCTTGGAATATAATTAATGAGGATTTAATTATATTGTTTAATTGCCTTGACTGTGTCAAGAAGTTTGGTTAAGGTTAGCCAAAAGTAAAACCCCAAATTGTGGTTTAAAAGCGCTGCTTTGGCAAATTTATTGGGTTAAAAGCGCCACCACGCCGCCTAATGGATTTGCAAAGTGCAGAGGCGCCGCCATAAAATTTTTCAGGCGCTGAGGCGCCGCCTGGGAAAGTTCCTAGGCGCTGCAGTGGCGCCTGGTTTGAGTTTGGAAGCATTTTAGTGGGTTTTTAATGCAAAAACCATTAAATGCAAAAATAACTAAATATAGACAATGATGTCTATGCATTCAGGATTGATCAGCTGGTTTCCAGTTGGAACAAGGATAGCTTGGATCAGGAATACATATATTCCACAGGGATTTGGCACCAAAAGTCTGGAATGCTTCAAGCCAAAGCAATACAATCCACAGAAAGAATCAGGTGATTCTGGAATGTATTATGGCTCATTCTTATAGGTTAAGAGTGTGAAGATCTTTTTGATAAAGATCTGGATTGGATGATGCCGTTATGTCATAAACTATGTGATAGGAATTCAGGTGTGATTCCAGAACCGGAGGATTTTTTAGCTAAATGTAACCCAATTGGTATATAATGGAAACATGATAAAAATTAATAATAAAAAATACTTATGTGTGACAATGGTTGCTTTCCCCTCAATCTTTTTATGTTTATGTTTTTGGCTTTTGGTTGAAATAAGACTACCATGTAATGAAGGAGATGGTCTGCAGGTAAGATTATGGGATGCAAAAAATGTGGAAGTGATCACCAGATGGCAACAAGTTTAACTCCAAGATTGCTGGCCCGGAATCCAAGCTCATCAAAGCTTACATAAAGGATTCCCTGTCAAACCGTAAAAGAGTCAGACCAGGATAATGAAAAATCAAGCATGACTTTCCTGGATACGTCACACTCACAAACTGACAACCAGCTTGATAACTTGGAAGAGTTCAAAGTGGACATCACACACAATTTCTGTGTCACCAAATCCCTCCAAGACATTGCAATACAGCTCAGCAATCTTCCTCAAAAGACCACTATCACAGCTTATGCCAATGAATTTGAGGAAATACACTTCAAAATTCAAAACACAGCACAAGCTGATAACTTAATACAAGAACAACATTCATAAAAAGAATGAAGCCCTCTGTTGCTGCCCTCATCCGCCAAGAGGCCAATACCTCCATGCCCGCACTCATTGCAGAAGCCAAGCACGCAGAAAAATGCGCAAACATGGAATATGCTGCACACAACGGCAATCACTCCTCCAACGGCAATGGCAGAGAAAACTTCAATGGCAATAAACGCCAGAACACCAATCATAGCAATGGCAACTCAAATTGCAACAATGGCAATTGCAGCCAAAGCACAAACTGCTCCTGTCCCAAGAAAGAGGACACTGCCAAAGTAAACAATGCTGAAATAGCAACCTGCTATAAATCTGACCCCACATTCTCTGACCTTGAAGGTCTCAAAACAGAGGAACAGGAAAAAGAGGAGGGGGAACAGGCTTAAGTTCCCCTGTCTCCCCCCAACTTGACAAGAAACTGTACTAAGGCACAAACTTTGCTGCTCACATCCCACATGTCCCGCAATCCTCCATTTTTATGAACATAAAAATTAAAGATCACTCAAAACTTCTTGTTTATTCATGCACTTACAAATCACATACAAATAAAATTTTATTCAACTCTGGTGCACAACACACTATGGTTAGCAAACCATTTGTAACCAAGTACAAAATACAGCCGTCAAATCCAACTTCAAATACACCAGAATGGCAGACAAGTCAAAAGTTCTACTCAAAGGCAAAACAACTCCCTTCAGAATTGACCTCCAAGGCATATAAACGTCCATCAAAGGACTTGTCATGAACAACATAAACTACAACATTGTAGCAGGTATGGACTGGTTCACCCGAGTGAATCCCAGCGTATGTTGGAAAACAAAAACCATGACAATAAAACAAAATGGAGTCATTTTCAACATTCTCAAAGAACCCAATGACCTCATTCTAAGAGTCACAGTATTTGTCCAAGTCATAAAACAAGATGACTCTGAACATCTAACCAAAGACAGTACCCTCCACATAATGAGGTACTCCAAATTTAATAATATGCAAACACAAAAGATCCAATGCCCAGAACTTGCGACACTCCTAAATGAATATGGTCATGTATTCAAAGAAGAACTCACAGAGTTACCCCCCAAACAGGAGTTCAAACATGGCATCAACCTATGTAAAGCCATGCCTAAACCTGCACCCCTTTACAGACTCTCCCCATGAAGACCCAATCCCTCAAAGCACACATTGAGGACAATACAGCAAAAGGATTCATTTTCCTGTCCAAATCCCCATGGGGGAGCAGTGTTCTTTGTAAAGAAAATGGAAGGCACTCTGCGTCTAGTAACTGACTACAGAGTACTAAATGCAAGAACAGTAAAGAATAAATACCCTCTCCCATTTATAGAGGATCTGTTTGCAAGACTCTCAGGAGCCAAATTTTTCTCCAAAATTGATCTCACCTCAGGTTACAACCAAGTTAAAGTAAAGGAAAAGGACATGCCAAAGACTATGTTCTGTACTCAATTTGGATCCTTTGATTGTAGGGTAATGAACTTTGGGATGACCAACGCTCCTGCAACGTTTGTCACCATGATGAACCAAGCGCTAAATGGCCTCTCAAAAACTTTATGCTACCTTAAAAATATCATCATATTCTCAAAAACAAAAGAGGAACACCTCACACATGTCTGCAAGACACTCAATCAACTCACAAAGCACAAACTATACACTAAGCCTAGTAAGTGCCAATTTATGGAAAAGGAACTCCTGTTATTGGGCCACATTGTCTCTGACAGTGGCATCAAAGCAGACCCAGATAAAATAAAAGCCATAAATAACATGCAACTCTCACCTCTGTGAAACAATTAATATGCTTTCTTGGTATGGTAGCTTACCTATGGAAATACATCAAAGACTGCGGAAAGCTAACCACACCAATCAATGACCTAACCAAAGGTAATGCCAAAAAGAAATTCATATGGACTCCAGAATGCAATAAGAATTCCCAACTATTAAAACAAGCTTTGATTAAAGCACCAATCTTGCAATACCCTAATAACAATGGGTGCTACAAGATTGAGTCAGATGTCAGTGACACTGCTATTGGCGCAGTCCTGCCCATCAACCAGTCAGGGCAGCAAGACTTCCTGCCAGTATGTTATGTAACCAGAAAACTAACCAATACTGAGCAGAAATACACATTACACGATAAGAAATTGCTAGCAATATACCACACATGCAAGAAATGGAGATGTTATCTCAAAGGACACTGTAACGTCCAAGTTCTAACTGACCATAAATCCCTAATATATTTCAAAAATCAGAACAAACTTGCACGGCAACAAGCCAAATGGATTTCCCTGCTGGAGCAGCTTAATTCGGACATCTAATACAAAAAGTGGCAGAGCTGGTCACGGCTGATGCTCTCTCTAGACTATGTCAGCCTAGAGAGGATCACCCTGACCACCTGGACCCTGACTGGCCTAACCTATACAACACTGAGTATAAAACAAAAGGGGAAGACCCCTCAACACATCAACTGACCCACAATACATTAGTAAGGAAAAAAGTAATTCCATGTATCAAATGGCACTGTATACCAAATTATTAACAATAAACATGTCCTGTACATCCCACTGCACAAAGGCTTGACACCATATTAAGACATCACCGCCTACTAGGACATACAAAGGCTAACAACCTAATCCTCACAATAAAAGAGATAGTATGGTGGCCCAACCTCAAACAGGATATAGTTGATGTTCTGAAAAAGTGCACATTGTGCAAGAAATACACCAGCACAAAGGCTCCCCAGCCAACACTCAACCCACTACTGGACCCCAAACCATTTAAAGTTTGGGGATTGAACATAGTGGGGCCCTTCCCAGAAACAAAAAAAACCAACATTTCTTAATTGTAGCTATAAAATTTTCCACATGCTGGCCCATCTTCTGGGCAGCAAAGGACCATAAAGCAGAAACCATCAACCAATTCATTAACAAAGCAATCATAGTTAACTACAACACTACATACTACATCATAGACAATGGAGCAACCAAGATATCAGGTCATGTAGTAAACAATAACCTAAAATCCAAAAATATTAAACATTCCACAACCTCACCATACAGGCCACAGGCCAACAGCAGAGTGAAATGCCTAAACGGCAGCCTTATCAGGACCCTAGAGAAAATAATGGATGGCAAAGCCAAAGACACATGTTCATTATACGTGAAACATTCATTACTAGTATCCCAAGTCTGCACCAATTAAGGAACAGGCTATTCACTGTTTGAGCTAACCAAAAGGTACAAACGAGAAATAATTACCCGCAACAAGCAGCCATACATAAAGATCCCCCCAGGATAACCTCCCACAGTAGAACAGAAACCAGCTCTACAACACTTACGCCTCAAAGCCAAACTGGCAGAAACAAAGAGACTCAAAACCCAAAAGGTAACCTTCACAGAGGAACCACTTACCATTGACTCCCCTGTCTGGGTTCTAGCTGGGAACAGAAAGAAACAAGACTCAGTACACAGGGGACCAGGAAGAATCATTAAGTACAGACCAGATCACAACACCTATCTAGTAAAATTCCAAGGTGCCAAAACCCAATTTTCAAGAAATACCACAGAACCTGTCTCTGCCTCAATAAAGGAGAACACTTGACCAGACTGGTTCCAACTAGTAAACAGCTCCAGGAGCATCAGGCGGCAGCCATGAAAACAAAGCTCCCTCCTGATGCACCAGAATAACCCCTTAAGGGGGGTGTCAAGGGTCTGGATATACAGGCATTCCAGCTACTGCCAACCTGCTTAAGATCCAGACATTGCCTGATTTAGTCCCTTCCAATATACTGTTTGACCTACCAAGAATGGTAACCAAGCAATATCACATGACAATCCAAGTATCCAGCAACTTGAACCCATCCTGCATATGACCAAACCCTATGTTTGATCCAACTAAATCTCTGCCACAGTTGTCATGAATGACATTTCAATACTTGTATTGAAAACCCAAGAGTCAAACCCCAGCCCTCTGAAGGCAGAGCAGCCCCCCAGGACGGTCCAGGCCCCTCCAATTGGTTAAGCCACAGACTCAAATTGTTAAGTTGCCCCGCAACCTGCGTCCTAATACTGAGGATTCCCTGAAGGGTTGCCAGATTGTCCCCAGTCCAGAAAAATTATTGCAATTGGCCAGCTCAGATGACATAGTGAACAACAACGGCAAAATAAAGCACTGCCACTTTAGCTCACCAGAGCCAGCCCAGCCAAGACCCGCCAAACTGGTGCCACAGAGGGCCCAGACCTACAAAGAAGCTGTGGCTTAGACAAGACCCACCATTAGCCCTGCCAATAAGCACCAACTACTACCAGTCCCTAGTCCAGAAAGAGGAATGCAATTAGGCCGCTCAGATGACTTGGTGAAACAAAGCAGCAAAATTAAGCATCCTTGTTCACCAGAGTATGCCCAACCAGGACCTGATGCCCTCCAGACTCCAAGCCAGAATCCATGCCACATCAGCAAACTGCTCCCGGATCTGAACCTGGTGAAAAGCGAAGAAGCAAAATCACATGGTATAAAAACGCTGTCAGTATGGTGATGACCATATTGTCATGTTTAATAATAAAGTTTTTTGAACCTTTGGTTCAAACAAATCTTACCCTATCTAGTCTTAGTGATCTTCCATCTTAATTCCAGTCAAGTAGACCACCAGGCCGCTGCCCTCTCCCAAGACCAATCTGCTATTTTGCCCCAGGCATTATACTATCCCCTGGGAGTCCCCTTTGGACCTGTGCACTTTACAGAATACCCCCAACCCGGCCTATTCAGAGTACAACTTGGAGACCATCCTCATTGCTGACCCCTTGGCCAGGACTAGAGAAACTGAATACATAGGATGCAAAGGAAAGTGGTACAAAAGGCTGCCAAGATTGTTAAAAGACAAGTACAATTATCTGCCTGCCTACTTTGTTCCCATGACTCCTCCCTTAACCCCACAACCAGACCGCCCACTGGAACCTACCGCCGCAGCCAAGACCACCTCTACCCAACTGTTTGAAGTACTCTATATTACTTTGACAGGTTTGGTGGATTCCATGGTCCCTAACTCCGGACCCTGGTCCTTACTTGGGCAATCTGTATCTTATATTATCAAGTTAGCAACCATTCTATGGTGGGCCCTACCTGCCAGCTCAGCCACACCACACCCCAAGCCGCCTAATGCCTCTACCTACAACTAGTTTCCTGACATTATGACAATCTTTTACAAACACAGTAACCTGGGACCCAAGAAGTTATTAACACTTGGGGCAACTTGTATGCTCTTTTTTGTGATAATCACTTATTACACCCATAAGGCACTTACCTCCCTGATGCTCCCATGGATGAAGAACCAATCTGCCAAAGAATTGAAAGACCCTGCACCTGGTGCAGAACCCCAGAACCCAGCCACATCACAAGTGCAACATGTGATAGCAAACCAGACCACGACAAAGTTGGATATGCCCCAGATGGGCAAACTTACCTTAGAAGAAGCTCGCCAAGCCATGCCAGTCCTCTGCCTCCAGTTCTAAACCAACACCAACACCTACCCTAGTGACACTGAGAAAGTCTTGGGGATGGCTGCCATGCTATCAGGAGACACACTGGATTGGTTTGGGAAAGCCACCACCAAAGATGTTGAATTTTGCCTTGACTATTTGAAATTTGAGGCCAAACTCATGAGCACTGGCAATGACCAAGACACCAGATACTATGCGCTGAACTCTATATTAGAGATCTGACAAGCAAACCGCCCTATCCAAGCCTATATTGATGAGTTTCTTAAAATTAAAACAGCACCCAACTTGAAGATGAATTATCTGCCATTATCTTCAGAAAGGGAGTCAATTCAGCCATGAAAGACCTGTTGAAGCACCACTTGCCTACACTGAGCCTAGAGGAATTACTGCCCCTATGCAAAGGCCTGAGTCTAAACCAAGAAGGACATAACATGAACCTGACCAAGCCAGCAGGGCCATGACGCCCAATTGACCTGGAATGTCCCCTGACAAGTTACAACGCCACTATCAAGATGGGTTGTGTTTCTACTGCCATGAGGCCAGGCACCTAACCAGAGCATGCCCTAAGAAGAATACACCTCCTGTATTCTTGGTACAAATAAACACCTCTGCGCATTCTTATAAGTTCATCCAAGTGACCATAGAAAGTATGGGAATCAAGCGCCATATAGAGGCCTTTATTGAAACAGGAGCCAATGAAAGCTTCATTGACGCCAACCTGGCAAAGGAACTAGGACTAACAGCTTCAGAGCGCAGCCTACAAGTAACCATGGGAAAAGTTCCCTGGACACTGGCTACAAGTGCAAACAGGAACTCCTCTTGACAATTGGACAGAATGTGTATCCAACCCCCTTGATCCTCTTGCCAGGATTACCTCATCCTCTAGTACTGGGGGACTCATGGTCCAACAGACATGATCTGATTCTAAACTATTGTGAGCAGACTGCCACAATGGACAACCTGAATCTTGTGACACCATTCTGTTCTGTATGAGTCCTGGCAGAACCCCAACCAACAGACTCTTAACCATAAAGATGGAACCCAGCGTTGGGATACTACCTATCCCCCTGCAGAAGTGGGACCATATTTATTTAGCAAAGAAGAGGCCACAAAACTACCCAGCCACTCAATCTACAATCACACTATAGACCTACTACCAGGTACCCAACCACACCACGGCCCCATCTATAGTTGCAACCACCGAGAACAAGCAGCCTTGAAAGCTTACTTGGAGGATATAACAAAAAATGGTTTCTTCTGAGTATCAAAGGCCCCCTGCTTGTCACTGATGCTGCTTGTAGGGAAGAAGGAAGGCGGAATGTGTCCCTGCGTGAACTACCAGAAGCTGAAAAATATTACTGTGAAGAACCGTTACCCCATCCCCAACTCTGATGACCTTTGCAACGTACTAACTGGAGCCCAGGTGTACTCAAAAATTGACCTAAGAGATGTGTTCAACCAAATCAAAATCAAAGAGGACAACAAATACCAAACAGCGTTCAAGACCAGGTATGGACTCTACAAATACCTGGTAATGCCATTTGGACTATGCAACACCCCCAGCACATTCCAGCGCATGATAAACACAGTATTTGGTGAATACCTCAACCAGTTCTGTGTGGCCTACCTTTACAACATCCTCATCTACAGCAAGACCACAAGGAACACCTGCGCCACCTGGACCTTATACTAGAAAAACTCTTCAAAGTAAACTTACATGCTAAGCTTAAGAAGTGTGAATTCTTCCAGTCTGAAGTTGAGTTCCTGGGATACATAGTGAAGACCAGCAGGTTTTTCATGGAACAGGACAAGGTAGAAGCACTAACATCTTGGCCGGTGCCCAAATGCAGGAAAGATGTGAGAAGTTTTTTGGTCCTGGAAAATTATTGCAGGGATTTCATCCAAAAATTTTCTCTGATTACCTTGCACCTAACCCGCTTTTGCTCTGACAAGGTTACCTTTGCTTGGACTGACAAGTGCACATTAGCATTTGAGGCCTTGAAGCTTGCTTTTACCTCTGCTCCTGTCCTGTCCTGGCCATGCCCAACCCATCCAAGCAAATTGTACTGGAAATTGACGTGTCCAACTTTGCAGTGGGCGGGGACCTTCTTCAGGAAGGGAGGGATGGTATGCTACATCCTGTAGCATATTACTTCAAGAAGATGCTGACTGCTGAAGGAAACTACCCAATCTATGGAAAGGAGATGCTTGAAATAATGAAGACCCTGAAACACTGGCGCTGGTACATATGTGGTGCCAAATTTCCAGTAAATGTCCTAACTGATCACAAGAACTTGGTTTACTTCTTTAAACCCAGACAGCTAAACCAGAGGCAGGCCAGATGGGCCTTGGAACTGGCTGAATATACCTTGACCATTGACTACAAGCCTGGTGTTGCAACTGAGTTTCCAGACTTGCCTGCTAACGTATCTTACAATACACAGGGGGCGCTCAATGAGCCGCCCCTTGATGTATCTAATGTTATGGGTTAATCATATGGCAATATCAAATGGTGGGTACTTCATCCTAATTAGAAGCGCTGCCAATTCAACTTGCTGATTCCCACACAAGTTATTCCTTGGCTTCAAACCTTACATGGAACTTCCCACTATGCCACCCACTTGTGGGCTTATGGCTTTCCCCATATAGTATATTAATCACAATATTCTACAATAAACAATACTTTTTCTTATTATTCTGTCCTTTCTATTGGACTGTTGTCTTCCCCAATTCTAAATACTGATTCCTCATTTATTCAGTTGCAACAGTGGTAGCAGCAGTAGGTTATTGACCTACAAAAACAAAATCCCCCCAAGAAAGGACAGAGTACGGGCCGTATGGCTACTCCCTAACAAGAGACCTTCCTGCCAATCCCCAAGGGGGACATCTCCAACGGGTACGTCATATATCAAGACCAGTTAGTTCTCACCAGTATTACAATCAGCTCTGCCTTGGGCAGAGTGACGCCAGAGTCACCCTACCCCAGTCAGACCTGCCCCAGCGCATGCTCATTGTTCAAGTAGAATCCTTTGCTGGGGGCGTTGAGGGGGCCAAAATTGTCAGTTGGCTCCAGTCTACTGAAACCTGCCTTTGCATCTTCCAGGTTCCTGAGCCCATGTGGGTTGCCACTGATTCTGGGCGCCTCACAGGGCCTGCTGCTGTGTAGTTCACCAACTGGGCCAGCCAGGAACTTGACGTTACCTGGGCGGCCTTTTGAGACGCCGTCAAATCCTGTTACAGTGAAACCTTCTCTCACATTGTTGTGGGAACTTTTCTTCTAGCAATCAAGCAATCTGGTTCTGTCCCTGAGTACCTTGCTGCCTGGCAACAAGCCCTTGCTGCTGCCTCAGAAGCTGTGATCAACAGAAACACAATGCTACTCACTCTGATCCTCAATGGGTTAAAACCCCATATCTGCAAGTGGGTCCCCGTAGGTTGCTGTACCTCCATTAATGACTTCAATAAAGCCATCATGGAGGCTAACAACCAGGCCTCAATGAGCTTCTGCTGTACCAGCAACTCTCCACCCCAACCATTACAACATCAGGCAATGGCCATAGTCAAGTAGGCTGCCGTCAACCACATCAGCAGGATAATGGGGCCAAACGCCCCCACAAAGGGGAGCTCCAGCTAGCGCAGATAAAGGACCCAGGAAAAGCCTGGGGTTTTTAATGACAAGAGGCCTTATGTAGTGAATAACAGCATTCACCCTGTTTTGATTTCGCCTTTGGTGGGCCATTTCAAAGACAAATCTCTTGATTTTGCTTTTGATTCTCAAAATGAATTGGTTTCTGCATCAGGAAATATGACTGTTTGGTTTCCTGACTCTGCACAACTCACTTGCTCCACTCATGCTTGTGGCAAGTGATCCTACTGTTCTGGTAGTGTTTTGTGGTCTTCCTAACCACTATATAATCCATTTCCTATTCTACCAATAAAATGAAGTTCTATTCACATTTTTGTCTTTGTGTCTTCTGTACTTCCGCGCCTCTCTCTAGCCACGCCTAGTAGAGATTATTCATCCAGGGCCACAAGGTAAACATATCTGCCTTCCCTATCATCTAACCAAGACTTAGTACAAATCCAATCCTAAGGTTAGGATTCCCTGTTATGTATCTGTGCTGTGCCTCAGAACACAACAAAAATGGTGCTCACTACAGGGGCTGTAAGCCCCTTGATTATCCCTCTTGCATCTACGTTTTCAGGTCCCTTGCCTCTGCCTATTTGGGAGTCAACCTTGCCTGAAATTACCAGCCCTCCTATTGAGGAAGACATCGCCAATCTGCATATTGTCCCTACTGTACTGAACCTTGGGAATGGTCCCTGCCTAGCTGCTAATCTCCATGGGTACCCCTGACTTGGAACAAGTCATGGCAATAGACCTTGGGATAGCTCAGGACAGGGTCATCCCTCGCCTTCAGCTACAGTTTAGCCGTGCTGAATACTATGAGTTAATTGTTGCCCCTCAATTCCCACAACATCTCCTCTCAGCAGCTGGCTCCGCTGAACACCTGCTGTCATCTTTTGTACAGCTTGCCTTGGCCCACCACCAGATGGTGTTGGACTCCACGTTCAAGAGATCTTGTCTCTACAAGCAGCTGTTACCCATCATTGGGACCAGTTTGCCGCCTATCAACAATGGCTTTGTTCCCTGTTCTCCCTGGTATCTGACAATCAGCGTGATTTGGTCACCTCTCAAAGACGTTTAGTCAATTCCATTGAGCAAATACACCAGTCCATCCCTGAGTACATTAGGGAGCAACTACATGAGTTTCACCAGTTAGAACAACCCTGGTGCACTCAAGTAGACTCCACCCTAAACGCTTATCTCTCCAACTTTGAGCACCTAGTGCAACAGCTCAATGCATTCAGTGTCTATTCCTTTGAGCAATTGCAACAGGTAGCTGACCTTGCCGCCCAAGGTCTAAATGAACTCAGTGCGGAGTTTGATCAAGAGAGAGCTACCACTGCTGCTGCTATAGCCAAACTTTAGAGTCAGGTAGATGAGCTGTCTACTCCCAAACATGATGTTCTGCCTTCTCCTCCTGCTGATGATCTGGGAGGCCATCTGGGAATTACGCGCTTCCACTTGTAGCCAAGGACGTCCTACTGAAATGCCTCAACCTGACCCCCAGGCTCTTGCGCTGACTGCTCAAGCCGCTGAACTACAGCAAGAAGTTGCTGCTTTACGTGAGGTAGTGACGGCTGCTGCAACCTACTCAGGGTTAATGAGGAAGATGGCTGTTGTCCTGGTTTGGCAGGGGCTCCTCAAATCTACTGTGTTAGGGAGTTGATTGCCCTAGCTAATGAGGTGGACCATTTGAAACAAGACCAGACTGAGTTGGACAGGGATGTACAGGAGATGAGTGAGCTGATCAATTTGGTAAACAGCATATTTGCCCCCTGTCTGTCAGTGGGGCCATCCCTTACTTTGAAGCTGGCTGAGCTCTCCACTGTTGTCACTACCCAAGGACAACACCTATATGTTACTGAACAACAGACCACTCTAGCCAACACTATGGGTGCCAAAAACTACCAAGACTCTGACAACCCTTGAAGAAAGTGTTTGACAACTATGGGCTAGACAACCCCCCTCCAAATCTGAAGCTGAGTTCTCCCTGTGCATAAATGTACTCAATAGTAGCAATGGTGGGTCAGCTCCCAAGGCACACTTCAAGCCTACTTTTAAGCAAGTATTTGATCCCAAAACCTCAACTATTGCAGCTTTCTTAACTGTTTATGAAGCTGCCATGAGGCAAGCATCAGATGAGGTTAAGAAGGAAAACATTTAACCTGTCTACACCTGACCTGTCAAGAAGTAGTTGTGCCAGAGTTACCCACCATTAAGACCTGGGAAAACATGAAACAGCTCCTGATTGACAAATTTGGTGGTGATCTTAGCCTGGAGGTGAAAAAGTATGCCTTCATGCACATATCTTTCAAGCCCAAAATGACGTTAGCTGAATTTGCAGACAGATTTTACATGGAGGGACAACAGTTAATAATAAGTAGACAATTGACAGCGCATGAAGCATATATGGCCTGCGCTCAGGCCCTGAAGATGAATTAACTCCTGTGTCTTCATTTCAAGGCCCACAAAGCTATGCTGTCCTCCATGAAAAGTATAAAGACACTGCTACAAGATATGCATCTTAAACATTTAGGGCAGCTGTTTGGGAGAGTTGTGCCGCTTTAAACTCTGGCTTTTCTTCTTTCGGCCCTCATATTCTCACTATGAACTCACAAAATCCTCCTTGATGTCAGGGTTGCCACAACTGCGGTCAGATAGGTCATCACTCTCGCAATTGCACCAATCCACAGGTTGATGGAGCTGATCCCAAGGATCAGTTGGGAAAAAAACAGTCAAACTAGAGGCAGAGACGCTCTCAGTTGACAATTATTCCCAGTCTCCTTCTATACCTCTGCCTGCTACTGACTCTGAGCCTGTTGATAAGAAGCTCCTCCTATCCTCCTTCTTTTCCATGACATTTCTGATGGTTCTGATGTGGATGAATCTGATGTTGAAGACCCTGATGCATATGGGTATTCTGTTCTTACCGTCTCAGAGACTATTGCAGTTCCCTACAAGCTGCAATCTGGGAAGACTACAGTTACCTCCAAGCCCTTGTCTGATGCCAAAGCAGTTGTCTCCCGCCCCTATCTTACTCAGGCAAAACAGTCCCCTGTATTAGTGGAATCATCAGAGGAAGTTGCTGAAGTTGCAGACGCTGTTTTCAAGAATGTATTTGTCTCACTTCCTCTCCAAACCTTATATAAGGAGTTTCCAGGACTAAGATACATGATTGAGAAATGGGACAAGGAATTAGCTGAGGCGCAGGATATCTTGGCTGTTCTTCCACCCTTTAGACGCATCACCACCTGGATAGAGATATCTATTCAGAAAGTAAAAATCAAAGCCGTCCTGGACACTGGATCCCCTGTCAATGTTGTTTCTTCTAAACTGGTGAAAAAACTTAAGCTGGAACCTGATCTCAACTACCATCAATCCTATGGTACCTCTGGTCTCTCCATGACTTGCACCATTGGCGCGTACTCCGCCTTGCCAATGCAATTTGATAAACTCCTGTTGGCTGCTCCGGCTGTTGTTCTAGAAAATGAGAGCTACAACCTTTTGATTGGTACCCAGTTTCTTTGGGAATATAATGGGATCATCAACCTAAAGGATGGTTATATTTCTATCCTGGGGTACAAAGTCCCTATGATCTTTGAGGAGCCAATCAAAGTTCCTGGTAAACGTTTGAAGACATGTACTCTGGAGTACCCCACTGGGGTTTTCACCCTAAAATACTGAACCCATTCCACCAACATGAAATGTCCTCCCATGGCTTGTCCTGCAACTGAGGGAATTCCTCTCATGGCTACGTCTGCTGTCACCATTCCTCCAGGTTCTCAGGCCATCATAGACTCCCAGATATCATATGAACTACCTGAACGGACTTTCTTAGAGCTGTACTCCCCTCCTTTGCTGGGGCATAACAAGCCTTACCTTTGTCCTGGAATTCTGGACGTCTCCCACAAGGATCCTGTTCAATTACTAGTTGCCAACCTTACTGAGCTTCCTATGACTGTATCCAGAGGACAGGTTGTTGGTTACAGAAAGTTGTTAAATTCCCCTGACGTCTTGTCCCTTCACCCTTTTGGAACGTTTCAAGACTTTAACCTACCCAAAGACGAGCCTCAAGTCCTATCTCTGTTCACTGCCCAAGACTTCCTTCAGTTGTCCCTGGTTCAACAGAAAGAGGTGATTGATTTGCTAGACCAATTCTCAGACATCTTTGCTAAAGATTTCTACTGATTATGGGCTGGCTAAAGGTGTGATTCATCAGATTGACACAGGAGATGCTCCTCCCTTTTGTGCCAAGCCATATTGCCGCAGCCAAGTAGAAGATGTGCAGGTTTCTAAGGAGCTCAAACAACTGCTGGACGCTGGACTGTTAGCTCCCTCTCAAAGTCCCTGGGATTCTCCTCTGCTCATCTTAAAGAAAAATGATGGGGGCCATCGGATTGTGATGGACTATTGAAGGTTGAATTATCTAACCAAGAAAGATTCCCACCCCTTACTGCGCATTGATGATGCTCTTTGACGCCTTGGGGGTTCTAAGTTCTTCTCTGCCATGGATTTGGCGTCTGGTTACTGGCAAGTTGACCTCTCTCCTGAAGACCGTCAGAAGGCTGCGCTCATCACATCAGAAGGATTGTTTGAACCTACCCACATGTTGCAAGGGCTCTGTAATGCCCTGGCCACTTTCCAGAGGGCCATGGATTCCATCCTGCGTGACTTCAAGTTGTTGTGTGTCTTGGTCTATCTAGATGATATAAAAGTCTTCAGCGCAACTTTCACTGATCACCTAGCCTATCTTAAAGAGGTGTTCATAAAGATCTAAGAAGCTGGCCTCAAGCTAAAGCCCTCTAAGTGTGCTTTCTTTAAAGAAAGCTTTGAATTCCTGGGCCATGAAGTAACCCAAATGGGAATTTGTCCAATGACCAAGAAGGTTGAAGCCATCAACAAAATGTTTCTGCCAACCAATCTACAAGAAGTACAGGTCTTTCTGGGCATGATGGGCTACTATAGGCAATTCATTCCTGATTTTGCTGATACTAGCAAACCCTTGGTCCAACTGTTGAGTAATGTTCCTTTCAAATGGACTGCCAGCCAACAACAAGCCTTTGAGACTCTAGAGCAGAAACTCAAAGAAGCGCCCATTTTTGTGTACCCCAATTACAATAAGGAATTCATCTTATATACTGATGCTAGTGACCTTGCTATTGGGGCTATCTTGGCTCAGCTCAACAATGAAGGTGTGGACCACCCTGTAGCCTATACTTCCCGTGTGCTAAATAAGCATGAAAAGAATTATAGTGTTACAGAGAAGGAGTGCCTTGCTGTTCTGCATGCAGTCAAACAATTCCGCCACTATGTGTATGGTACCCATTTCATTGTCGTCACTGACCACGCTTTGCTTAAATGGTTACAACAACTTAAGGAGCCTGAAGGACGCTTGGCCAGATGGGCCCTCCGCCTGCAAGGTTATGACATCACAGTGCTCCATTGCCCCAGGATTCAACATCAGAACACTGATGGGTTGTCCCAAATGCCCATCCTTGCCCTGCATCCTGCTGAGGCAGACCGCCTGTACAAGCTAATTGGCTACCCTTCTTCCTGGGAAAGTGAGACAGAAGATATTTGACTTGCCCTGGCCAAATTGTCTGAAGACACCCTCATACGCAATAACCAACTCTTCAAGAAGGTGTGGGGTCAATACCTTCCATACGTGCGCCCCAGACTTTGCCTCTCCTTGGTGTTGCAAGCTCATAAAGAAACTGGCCATGGATGCATTGCCAAAACCTTTGACTGGCTTCAGATGAATTAATTCTGGGAGAATCTTTGCCTGTTGATCCTAGATGTCATAGCTAGTTGCCATGACTGCCAACTCCAGAGGCCCTGAGCTGCCTCTCACAAATTCAAATTGGTTCCCCCTCAACACACTTTTCATTTGGTTAGTATTGATGCTGTAGGCCCTCTCCCCCGTTCACACTTCAGATGCTGCTTTATTCTGATTGCTGTTGACCACTTAAGCAAGTGGTTAGAAGCTCGCCCTACTAAAGACATCACTGCTAAGACTGCTGCTGCCAATCTACTGCAGGATGTTTTCTACCGCCATGGCATTCCTCAAGTGCTGTTATCAGACAAGGGAACCAACTTCAATAACAAACTTGTAACCTCTGTTGTTGAAGCTCTAGGAACTCACCAGTCTTTCTCTGCCCCCTATATTTCTTCCACTAATGGGGCAGTTGATTGTGCCAACTTGACACTAGTTTTTATTATGAGAAAACTCACCTACTCTGACACTGCTAATTGGGATCTATACCTACCTGCTGCACTCTTTGCCTATTGTTTGAGCAGGCATTGGATCACAGGGTATTCCCCCTTTTCTATGTTGTATGGGTGTGAAGCCACCACTCTGTTGCTCTTGGGGGTTCCCCTACTCTCCTCTGATAAAGTCATGAACCCTGACAGCCACATCAAAGACTTAGTCAACCGCATCATTGATATACAGGCCACTGCCTACACTTCTGCATATAAGACTAAGATGCTCAAGATCCCTCCTGACAACGCTGGGCGCTCCCCCTTGCCTGAGTTTGATGTTGGTGACCATGTTTTGTACTACCAACACTGTGTGGGTGGGCGCGCACATAAGCTAGACTTCCTGTGGATTGGTCCTTTAGAGGTGACTTTCAAACAAGGATCTGAGTACACTATAAAGCTCCTTTCCAGTGGTCGTCCTTTTGCTCGCGTACACACCAAGTTCCTCCGCAAGTATCACCCCCCTAAGGCCAATCTAGAGGGGGCAATGTTGTGAATAACAGCATTCACCATGTTTCAATTTTGCCTTTGGTGGGCCATTTTGAAGACAAATCTCTTGCTTTTGCTTTGACCCTCAAAATGAATTGGTTTCTGCATCAGGAAATATGACTGTTTGGTTTCCTGACTTGCGCAACTCACTCGCTTCACTCATGCTTGTGGCAAGTGATCCTACCGTCCTGGTAGTGTTTTGTGGTATTCCTTCACCACTATATAATCTATTTCCTATTCTACCAATAAAATAGAGTTCTATTCACTTTTTTGTCTTTGTGTCTTTTGTACTTCCGCGCCTCTCTCTAGCCACGCCTAGGAGAGATTATTTATCCAGGGCCGCAAGGTAAACAGATCTGCCTTCCCTGCCATCTAACCAAGACTTAGTAAAAATCCAATCCTAAGGTTAGGATTCCCTGTTGTGTATCTGTGCCGCGCCTCAGAACACAACACCTTACAACCCCACCTGACCCATCCTCTCAATCCCTGCTCGCAAAAAATCCCTGTGACTACAATGTTCACGGAGTTGAAACCCTGGACGTCTTTCAAGTCCACAGTGATGACCCCGTATTACAAGCAAGCCACTCCTCAAATAAAGTAACACACTTGTCCTATCCCTTCTGTTTCTGTGGGAACACCCACAAATTACTGGTAGATACAGGGGCCAACCACACTATGGTGGACCAGGCGTTTGCCAACTCTCAACAATTAGACCAAGTGCCCAGCAGATTCAAATTCCGTACAAGTAGCTGACTCCCGCAGAGTGACCATCACCCACAAGACAGTAACTTTCTCTGTGAGAATGGGTCATCCAGGTTAAGCTCTCTGGACCAATCATGGCAGGGCTCAGCCACAACATTATTCCTGGTCTCAACTGGCTTTGACACAACTGTCCCTACATCAATTGGGACACCTCTGTCATCACCCTCAACAGAAATGGGGTGGAGTTCCAGATTTACCCTGTGAAAATGAGCAAGTTACTCCATGATACTGTTTTTGTCAGGATAAAAGAGATAGACTCATATGATTTCAAGGGGGGAAAACTAGACTTCAATCAATGCTCAGTCAAAGTTATCTGTGCTGAACCTTCTGCGGTCCCTCCCTTGACCTCCTCACCACCACCAGCGCTTGCTGCACTCCTCAAGGAGTACAAGGATGTATTCAGTGAGACACTTGAACAACTACCTCCTCCCTGGGAGATCCAGCACGCTGTACAACTTCAAGGATCTTTCCCAAAGCACAACCATTATACTGCCTCACACCAAAGGAAGATGAAACCCTCCACCACAACCTTGTGGACGCGCTCAATAAGGGCTTCATTTGCTCCTTGCTCTCTCCTTACAGGGTGGCGGTCTTCTTTGTAGCCAAGAAGAACGGGTCCCTCTGCCTGGTCACAGACTACTGCGCCCTAAATGAGGTATCAGTTAAGAACAAGTACCCCTGATGCTGATTGACAATCTGTTTGATACACTTGCAGTGCAAAGGTCTTTAGCAAGATCAATCTCACTGTAGGGTACAACCAGGTTTGCATTGCACCAGGGGATGAGGCAAAAACTGCCTTCCGTACGCGCTATGGGTTGTTTGAGTGTTGTGTCATGAACTTTGGAATGACCAACACTCCCTCCACCTTTGCCATGTTGATGAATAAACCATTTGAGGAACTAATTGGGAAATGTGTAGTTGTGTACCTTGACAACATTATTGTCTTAAGTTAAGATCAAACCACACACCTCCAACACCTCTGTGCTGTCCTTGACACCCTTTCAAAAAACCAGTAAAACGCTAAACCCTCCAAATGCAAGTTTCTCAAGTTGGAGCTACTATTCCTTGGGCACACCATCTCTGCTCAAGGGATAAAACCCAACTCTACCAAGATCAAGGCAATCACCAGCATTCCACCTCCCACCAAATGTGGGCCAGGTGCGTACCTTCTTGGGCATGGTTGCCTATGTGCGCAAGTTTATCCCCAATTGTGTGAACTAATTGCCCCACTCACTGAGCTCGTCAACACCAAGCAGAACTTCCATTGGACCCCTTCCAGAGACAAAGCCTTCAAGATGTTGAAGCAGAGACTTACAACAGCCCCCGTACTGCAGTTCCCCAATCAAAACCAACAGTACAAACTAGAGACTAATGCCTCTGACAGGGCCATAGGGGGCGTGCTAAGGGTAGAAACTGACAATGGCGCCTTTCTCCCCGTGGCCTACAAGTCCAAGAAACTTACTGACTCAGAAAGACGCTACCCCATCCATGATAAAGAATTGGCAGTCATTGTACACTGCATTGAGAAGTGGCGCTGTTACCTAGAAGGTGCTACCTTCCCACCCTGCGTTCTGACGGACCACAAGTCACTCCAGTACTTCAACACACATTCTCACCTGACACGCCGCCAAGCAGGATGGGTGGAGCGCCTATCCCCTTACCAGTTACACATTGAGTACAAACCTGGGAAGGAACTTGTCATGGTTGATGCTCTTTTGTGACTCTACGTAGTGTCCATCACTGGGGACAATGGTTTAGATCTAGATTGGCCCATGCTCTACCTTTGCCATGAGGTGGCCCACTACAAGGGCCTTAACTTGGTCACCATCTTCAAGTTGAAGGACAACAAAATTCAGTTCACCACCAATGCTGGTAACTTTGCCACCAAAGAGAGACAGGTGAGAAGACGCCTTACATTCCCACCACACAACAAGGGGACACAATACTGCACTACCACCAAACCCTGGTTCACATCAGAGGGTGTAACCTCTTTGAGATCATGAAACACAAGTTTTGGTGGCTGCACATGCATCAAGACATCTTGGACCTCCTTGAAACGTGCATGTTATGCAAAAAGAACACATCCAAACTTGCAACCCCCAAATCAGTCCTGCCCATTGAGACCATGGAACCCTTTGAGCAGTGAGCCCTTGATATTGTGGGACCACTCCCTGAAGACAGAATGGGAAAGAAGTACATTATCACTGCCATTGACTACTTCACTTGTTGGCCAGTGGCCTGGGTAACAACCAACCACACTGCCACCACCATTACTCGCTTTATTGGCAAAGAGAATGTGGCCCGCTTTGGACGACCAAAACGTCTCATCACAGATGGCAGTCCTAAACTAGTTGGGCATGTCATGAAAGCATACTGGGCCAAGAACGCACTCCAATGTATAGTTACAACCCCCTAACATCCTCAAGCCAATGGACGCGTGGAACAGTTAAATGGCTCACTGGTTCAACTGATTGCCAAGCTCTCACAAGAGCACCCCAACACCGCGTGGACTGAACATCTGCCCACCGCTCTACTCATCCTTTGAGCAAAGATCAACAGGGGCATGGGGTTCATCCCCAGCATCCTGGCCTTTGGGACACCTGACATTCTGACAGGAGTTGAACAGGGAAAGCTACTATCCAAGGTCCCTGACAAGCCTCCCCTAGCAACAACCCTATCCATGGATCAATGGTGTGCCAAGGCCCAGGAAATTGAACACCAAAAAGCTTCACCATGATTGCTTGCACCCCTGCTGCGCCATCCCCACACAAAGGTTGTTTGTGCAGACCTTCCCAGACCTTCTGCAGACTCCAGTCCTGGTGTCTGATGACAAGCAGGGGGCAAGGGGGGTGTTGCAACATAGTTTCCAGACTTGCCTGCTAACATATCTTGCAATACACAGGGGGTGCTTGATGAGCTGCCCCTTTACGTATCTAATGTTATGGGTTAATCTGATGGCAATATCAAATGGTGGGTACTTCATCCTAATTAGAAGCTCATCC
Source organism: Entomophthora muscae (assembly GCA_014839935.2). NCBI lineage: Eukaryota > Fungi > Entomophthoromycota > Entomophthoromycetes > Entomophthorales > Entomophthoraceae > Entomophthora > Entomophthora muscae. The sequence goes on along the minus strand of QTSX02006434.1, from coordinate 74,776 downwards.
AATTTGACTTGCTGATTCCTGCACAAGTTATTCCTCAGCTTTGAAACTTACATGGAACTTCCCACTATGCTACTCCCTTGTGGCCTTGTGGCTTTCCCCATATAGTATATTAATCACAATATTCTACAATAAATAATACCTTATTTTTATTATTCTGTCCTTTCTATTGAACTGTTGTCTTCCCTAATTCCAAATACTGAATCCTCATTGGTTCATTTGCAATACTGGGGAGATGAACGTGGTACCTGACACCCTGAGTAGAAGAGCTGATTTGATCTTTCCTCTACAGAAACCAAGGACCACAACACACATGTGTTCCTTGAAATAGCCAGCCTAGGCATCCAACTGATGTACATGAAGATCATGGACCACAAACCTGACATAATTGAGGTGCAGAAACAAGACAAATACTCAGCAGACCTTGTTGCTGACTTGACCTCAGACTCAGAGAGCCGCCATCACAAAAAAGGATTCTTGCTGGAAGGATCCACCCTGCTATTACACAACCAGATCTATGTACCAGAAGGTGAAACAAGGATCAAAGTACTCATTGAATATCACGACTCAGAGATGGCCGGCCACCCTGGCAGACTCAAGACACTCCAAGGAAACAAGAAGAATTACACCTGGCCCTGACTGGATAAAGATGTGGCCGCCTACATCAAAGGCTGTGAGACATGTGGAAGAACCAGAACCCGTAGATCCAAACCTGAAGGCTTGCTAAGACCACTAGACATACCAGCGGGACCCTGGCAGTCCGTTTCAAGGGATTAAATTATAGAACTGCCCCCTCCAATTTGTTTAACACCATCCTGGTCATGGTAGATAGGTTTACTAAGATGTCCTATTTTGTCCCAACCACCACCCACTGCACCGCCACAGAGACAGCTAGACATTTCCACAACCACATCCTAACTCAACACGGCACTCCAGCAGAAATCATCACTGATAGAGGACTACAATTCACCTCAAAATACTGGACTCAGGTGATGAAGGACTTGGGGGCAAAGCGCTGTATATCAACCTCCTACCACCCACAGACCAACAGCCAGACTGAACAAGTGAACCAAATACTTGAACAATACCTACAATGCTACGCCAACGTCAACCACAATAACTGGGCCAAGATGCTACCCATGGCACAGTATGCCTACAACAGCAAAGACCACGCCTTCACAGGATTGTCCCCTTCAAGGCCAATTATGGGTTTGAACCATCTTGGGATCCTAGTATTAGTAGTAAGGAAATAAACCTGTCAGGAAAAACCTGGATTAAATAGATACACAACACCCAACAAACCTGTCTTAAGAACCCGACCTGCACTGTCCAGACTTATAAGGTTTTTGCTGACAAAAAGAGGATTCCTGGGAAACCATTGAAGGTAGGGGACAAAGTCTATCTAGACTCTTGAAACATGCCTCTGACTGTTCCCTGTTGGATGTTAGCACAAAGAAGAAGTGGCCCCTACAAGATCACCAAACTAGTAGGTGAAGTAGCATTTGAACTAGAGTTACCCCCCTTGTGGAAAATACATAATGTCTTCCACCGCGCGCTTCTATTCAAGAAAGTTAGAAACTCTCTCCCCCACCAGAAACTCAAGACTGATCCTCCTCCCATCCAAGTAGGACTCTCTGAAGAATACAAAGTTGAATATGTTCATGGGGACCGTACCCACTATAAAACCCTCCAGTACTACGTCAAGTGGAAGGGATACTCACCCAAGGAAAGCACCTGGGAACCATTAAGCAACCTACCCAACACCAAACTAGGAATCCAAAAATACCTTGATAAGAAGACCAGGAAGGAAGGGACCCCCAGGAAGGAAGGGGATGATGTCATGAATGACATTTCAATACTTGTATTGAAAACCCAAGAGTCAAACCCCAGTCCTCTGAAGGCATATCGGCCCCCCAGGACAGTCCAGGACCTGCCAATTTGTTAAGCCACAGACTCTAATTGTTAAGTTGCCCCAAAACCTGCCAGCCTAATACTGAGGATTCCCCAAAGGGTTGCCAGATTGCCCCCAGTCCAGAAAAAGTATTGTAATTGGCCAGCTCAGGTGACATAGTAAACAACAACGGCAAAATAAAGCACTGCTACTTTGGCTCACCAGAGCCAGCCCAGCCAAGACCCGCCAAACTGGTGCCACAGAGGGCCCAGACCTACGCAAAAGCTGTGGCTTAGACAAGACCCACCATTAGCCCTGCCAATAAGTGCCAACTGCTACCAGTCCCTAGTCCAGAAAGAGGAAAGCAATTAAGACGCTCAGGTGACTTGGTGAACTAAAGTGGCAAAATTAAGCATCCCTGTTCACCAGAGTATGCCCAAACAGGACCTGATGCCCTCCAGACTCCAAGCCAGAATCCATGCCACATCATCAAACCGCTCCTGGATCTGAATCCTGTGAAAAGCAAAGAAGCAAAATCACATGGTATAAAAACACTGGCAGTATGGTGATGACCATATTGTCATGTTTGATAATAAAGTTTTTTGAACCTTTGGTTCAAAAAAATCTTACCCTATCTAGTCTTAGTGATCTTTCATCTTAATTCCAGTCAAGTAGACCACCAGGCCGCTGCTCTCTCCCAAGACCAATCTTTAAAATTGCCCCAGGCATTATACTATCCCCTGGGAGTCCCCTTTGGACCTGTGCACTTTACAGAATACCCCCCCTGGACTATTCAGAGTACAGCTTGGAGACCATCCTCATTGCTGACCCCTTGGCCAGGACTAGAGAAACTGAATACATAGGATGCAAAGGAAAGTGGTACAAAAGGCTGCCAAGATTGTTCAAAGACAAGTACAATTATCTGCCTGCCTACTTTGTTCCCATGACTCCTCCCTTAACCCCACAACCAGACCACCCACTGGAACCTACTGCCGCAGCCAAGACCACCTCTACCCAACTTTTTGAAGTACTCTACATTACTTTGACAGGTTTGGTGGATTCCATGGTCCCTAACTCCGGACCCTGGTCCTTACTTGGGCAATCTGTATCTTATATTATCAAGTTAGCACCCATTCTATGGTGGGCCCTACCCGCCAGCTCAGCCACACCACACCCCAAGCCGCCCAATGCCTCTACCTACAACTAGTTTCCTGACAACATCCCAATCTAAATAAGTCTAAAATATAATCCAATAAAAGATACTTTTAGTCTCTTCTCTCCTAATTCTATATTTGAAGCTTCCTCAAAAGGCGCTCCTTATCAATAGATATCCTCCTCCCTGTGGCTTGGGTAAAAGATATGTGGTAGCTCACTCATAGGGCTTTTAACCTTTTAGACAGGAAAATTTTAGCTTGGGTTGTAATAGGCTTTTATTTACATTCAGAAGGAAGATCCCCTTAGAAACCTTCTGATATATGGCCTGGGGGGTCAGGGAAACAATATGGGTTTGCCAATACTTGGAGTCTTTCAACAATCTCTTGTACTCCTTGTACTTGGTCTTTGGTTCCTGTACCTTTATTTTGGGCTCCTGCAGTCTGTTCCAGCTCAGACTTCTTATCCTTAGAACTGGATGCTGTATCTTAGGCTTCTGCATCTTTAGCTTGGTCTTCAGCTCCTTCTGTAGTCCTAGTGTCTTTGTAATTCATTTGATCCAGTCCCTGTTAAGCCTCAGATAGCTCCCTCTTTTATAGCTCCTTGTTTCAGTCCAAAATCTCTCTCAGAACTCTTCTTTTCTAGAGCTTAAACTAACCTGTTTTTCTCTCTACAATATATTAAACTTTAAAGAATTACTTCAACCAATGAAGGCCCCAAATTTTCTGCTTCTGCTCCTCATTTTTTAGGCTTTAACTTTTAAGTTAAAGCCCTCAAAACACTGATCAAATAAACTTTAGCTTTCAGCCAATAATACGCCTTAATCAACAGTTTTTTCAAAAAGTTTACCCAAATGACTCTCTCTTGACTATGATTCAAACCCAAAGCTGTCTTGCTCCTGTTAAACAACTGCTCCGCGTTTTGGATGGGTTTGCTGTGATTCCCGTCACGTTTTTCCAGCAAATCTTGAGTGCTTTTGCCTACGTTTCACATAGGAGATTTTGAACCCTCAATTCTTCAGCAATTCCCCAATTTTCTCCCCATTTTCTTCAACGTTTTGCGCCTTTGAACTTGCCTGTTGCTTGCCTCTCAATTCTCCTCATTGTTCTCAGCAAAATTCACATCTTCACCTCACAGTTTCCCCGTCCTGTTTCCAGTCTCTTTCTGGCTCCTCCCCATTCAATCACTCTATTAAATTCACAGTTTAATCACTGTATAATACATTTCTCTCTTTCTTTCTTTTTATATGATATTTAATTATTTTATATCATATCTTTGGTAGCTTAAAACCCTTATTTAACTGCTTCTTATATTAATATTTCCTCTCTTAAGACACCAACATCAGCTTTCCAGCCTCTATGTCCAGTCTGGCTAGTCCTTCCAAGACATCTTCTAGCTCCACACCTATTCCTGAACTTCATCTTATGGTCCTTCAACTAGCTCTTCAGGTTAATCAGCAATCAGTCCATCTTAGTTCATAAACAGCTCTGTTCAGTCCTCAAACAGCTTATCCTCACTAGGAACCACCTTGGTTCCATCTACACAATGAACTCATTTGGGTCCAAACTTCAACATGACCCAACAGTCCCTCAACTAGTCTTCACTGTGATCATGCAGTCCTTCTTACTGGACTTCTCTGCTGATCCCCTACTATGAACCACCTTGGCTCTTTATCTAAGTCCCTGTTACCAGAACCTGTAGACCCAGGAATGAGTCTACATTGAACTGACGTTTGACTAGGCTCTTGCAAGTGGCAACCCACTTAGGCCATCCACCATAGATCAATAAATTATATGCTGTTTTTTTACTTACCCAGGTGATTAAGTCTGGGCTTTCAGTCATAAAGTAATCAGCTTTACTTCCCAGAGGCCTGATCACACCAAGTTTGCAGCTGCTTCCCCAAGAAACCACCTTGATGACACCCCTGAGCATTTCTATTCCCTCCAATGCTCACTTTAGGTTCTCTTCAAAGCTTCCATAGAGACATAAACAAGGAACACCCTACCAGTCCATTAGGTAGGATGCTTGCTCACAGACCTCCTGAAAGTGTATTAGGGTACATAGAGCCTTCAGAGCTCTTCCCCTTTCTGACAGCCCACGCTACCTGCCAGGGGTCCAAAACTCACAGCCCTGGTAGGCAAGTCCCCTACCATGCTGGCATACACTTCTACCCTGGCAGCCTGCGTTATCTGCCAGGGTCTAAACATCCTCCAGCCTGAGCAGCACACACTAGCTATCAGGATGGATCACTTCCCACCCCAAGCAGCTAAAGTTCCCTGCTGAGCTATCTTATTCCTCACCCCTAGCAGCCACTGTTCCCTGCTGGGTGAGGACCTCTAGCCCACAGCAGCCAATATCTTCTTCTGGGTGAAGACAACATCTGCCCCTAGTAGTCTTTACTCCTACTAGCTAGGCTTTATCTTCCCTAGTAGACATCATTCCCTAATAGGCCTCTACCTGCCACAAACCAACAAAACATGGACCATATTTAGCATAGCATCTTTATTTGAAGCCAAATCAACCCTTGCCTGAAAAACTGTTTACATGTGGATTATCACAGGGACTTTAAAATTCTAAAGTGTTAAAAAATCAGTGTTTGCCTCATCTATGCAAAAATGAATATGGCTATGTCCCCAAAGATTCAAATGTCAGAGTATCTTGGCTTGCTGCAGTCTGCACCACAGTCTATTCAATGGTGGTACTTTTTGGTCCAAAGAGGATTGAGATATACCAAATGATATTGGGATCCCAAAATAGCAGGAACTTTCTATCATTTTACTATTGGTACAGGAGTATCTTAGGCGCACTATTCCAGGTTTCATCAACATAATTGTTCTGGATAATGTTGGTCTTCATAAGGTGGCAGATATTCTTCATAAATTTCTAATTATTAACACTAGCATTGCATTTGGCCCCCAGCAATTAGCCACAGCAAATTTGCGCCTTCTCTTCCTCCCTGCCTATTCCTCATTCCTAAATTCTATTGAGAAGGTCTTTGGTTTGCAAAGCAAGTTGCCAAATGGGGGATGCCAACTGGGACCAAGGACCTGTTTGATTTTCTACAGGATGGGATCCACACCCTTTTGGCAGAAACTGTGGCCAAGTTTTATGGCCAGGCTGATTCATTCATCCCTGCATGCCTCTCTGAGAAGCCAATCAAAATAAAGGCTTATATTTTATGACTATTTATATTATCTAATTTACTATTTTATATTTATGGATTATCATATTATATTTTGAAGCTTCCAAGCCTGTAAACCCATAGAGCAGCACCACTGATGCAGATGCCTACTATTTTTATTTCAAATTAATTTATTTCATTGTATTCTGTGGTGAAAATCCAAAATATTCAATACCAAAATATGATAAGTATATAAAAATGTCACTTCTGTCAAATGAAAATAAAAATTAAATTAAAAAATAAAATGTAAAATGTTCAAATTAGAAGTATGTTTATTAACATATATTATTATGCTTTTATGAAGACCTTCTCTGGTATTTATTTTGCAAAAATTGTTTGTTATAATAATAATTAGAAAAATTATTTATAATAAAATAATATAAAATTTAAAGATATTTATTGTGTAATGATATTTTTATTGTGTGCGCCTATATTGGGTTCTTCTGTATGTACCCACCTGGCAATGGAGGTGGTGCACAATCTCCACAACTAACTGTATACAGTGAATACACCTTGATTAAAGTACTCCTGCCTGCTTTTAAAAGGAATTAAGGTCAGATGAAAATGCAGGAGCAGCTTTTTCTTATGGAGCTGCAGACCTGTAAATGCCATCCAGGACCAGGACTTCCTAGATAACATGATCTAATGAGTTGTATCCTGTATGGACCTTCTTCTCATCCAAGGAGAGCCTGGCCTTGTGTTGTGATTTGGTTAGTGTAAACTAGTCATTACTGACATCAATATCTCTCATCAAAATGAGACTCTAGTGCAAAAAATAGAATTGCCCTGTAGTTCGGATGAACTTTTAGCCTGGTTGACCAACGGGTCACAACCTCAGAGGGTTAATTAGCCCATCAAACAATCATACCAATTGATGGGCTGAGATTCAATATAATCTAAGGTTAAGTCTGATCAGAGAATCAGTGGCTTAAGATTAATCACAAATCCCCTATATAACTCTTCCCTTGTATTATTAAATAAATAATCAATATTACATTAACTATACATTTATTATATGTACTAAGTAGATTATCATTCTAGCTTAGTCTTTAGTAAAACATAGGTCATAATTGAGTTAAGTGAATACAGAGACCATCACACCATAGCCAAAATTACAAAATTTGGTGCTCACTCAGCGTGCAACAGCTGAATGGAACTTTTTGCCTGTCAGGGACTTGTCTTTTGACCAGGTAGGAGATGGAGATGACCTTCTCCATGCTTTCCTCTGCAATTAGCAAGACCGCCCAAATGGGCTTTTTATAGAGATTAACCGCCTTGCTAGCACAAGAGATGATCTCCCCAGAAAATTTGTTGCTTTTGAACAATTCATGACTGATGTACAACATCCCTGCCAAATTTAGAACCACTCCACCTTGCAACAGGACGTTCCAATCCACTTGCAGTGGATGTAAATGCAGAGTTTACTCAGCAGCAGCTTGAGCAGGCTATAGGCAGCATGGACTGTGGTGCTTACTAAAACAGGAAAGCTCACAAGAAGTTGGTGGTATTGCCATTATATGGCACAACTACAAAGAGAAATTCAGGAAATTAACTGTGACCACTTCCAACCAGCTTTGGTTGCAGATGAAGACAATCAAACAAGTAAAGGAGTACATACATAGCTTTGCTAATCCTAAAATTTTCCACAACTGTATTAATTTTGGGGTTTCAACTCTCTCTCATAACACATCAGGGAAACTTGATCAATAACCAACAGGCTTTCCTTTGACGCCTGTACAATGAGCTCCAAGGTTCTATGTCCAACATCAGCCATCAGATTAATAGTTTGTCTGGTTACCAGAACTACACTGCTACTTGGGCTGCACAGCTTGAAGAACGCCTGACCAGTTATGTGGCCACAATGCTTGGGACTATGCTAGAGCCCAAAGGGGTGGACAACAATTGGCTCTGCACGGTAATACACCAAGTCAAGGGAGCAGAAGCTACTTTTTGCTATCTAAGCAGTGAAGTCAAGTTTTTTGGTGAGAATGATTTAGGATAAACCTTTTATGGAACCTAACAAGGAAGCCTCTGCCATTGCCCAGCGGGACATGGAGGAGCTATCTGAGCACCTTAGTAAGATTGACAAAGGCCTTCAACAATCCCTCTCTGACTCTAGCCATTTTTTCATGGAACTCCATAAGCTTGTGAAGCGTATTGATCACAACCACAATTGCACAGAAGAAAACCACAACAATCTGAAAAGATTAGGTAATAGCCAACAGGCTGCACAGGAAAAGAACAGTGTGTTGTTCAAACTACAGGAATCTCATATTGAGAAACTTGAAGACAAATTACACAAATCCAATCAGACAAAAAGGATCTGGCTTGGGAAGTACAATTGCAACGTAGTGATATTCAGTTACTACAAGATCAAGTGGAGCAACTACTCTAGTTGTACCCACGCCAGGCAAGGTTGGAGCTGGAACCACAGGCCACTTCCAGAAGAAGCCCAAGTGTCCTCTTTACCAACAGCCAGGTGCTGTCTGAAGCCTATTGCACTTTCCATAGCTATGAAAGCAACAATGATAAAATAGACCAGACAATGTGGAAGGTCTACGTGGCTGAACCAGTTCTGAACATTAACAAGACGCCTTTACCTGGGGCCACAGCTTCAACGTCTAGGACCAGTAACAATGCTAGAGATGTGGCGTTTGAAGCAAAATTCTGCTCCTTGACACATAGAAATACCTCCCCTCCGCCCAAAAGAAGCTACAACTATAATACTTTGTCTGTGATCCAGAACTTCAAACCAACAAATCTCCCCAAGTTTAAAAAGAAAGTAAATGTTCATATGTTTCTCTGCCTATACAATAACTTGATATATGGTGCAGACAATGCCATGAAAAACGCAGCTATCTTTAACTGTTTAGATTTGAGCACAGACATAATTATGCCAAGACTGCCAGAACAAGGTTGGACCTACAAGAATGTGACCAGAGCCCTGATTGTGGAATTTGGCAGTGAGGAAGCCCTGCTCTGTTGCAAGATGGAATTCACAGAAGGAAATATCAAGAAAGGTAAAACTCTTGTGGAGATTTTGTAACGCTTCTACTTAGAGGCTCAAAATCTTGTTTTCATGGGAGCTGCTACCTTTGTGGACGTGAAAGGAGCCCTTCTGAATTATGTGCGCCCTAACTGCAAGTTATCTATTGTACTAAAGTCTGGTATTTATGGTGCCTAAACAGTTCCAGAGTTAATGCACCATTTAGTGTCATTTAAAGAGCAGTTAAGAGTCACTTTCCCAGACTATAAGAAGTCCACATTATTTTCATCAAGCAAATCCAAGGGCAAGAGCTGAAAAAAATATTTCTTGAAAAAGTCAACAACTGTTGCTACACCCTCAACCAACAACATTAAAAATAATTGCACTTGTTACAAGTGTGGACAATTAGGGCATCTCTCTTGGGATTGCAAGCAACCCAAGTCCAATATTTGTCACTTGGGGCCACAAAGAAAGAAAAGATGACAAGCAGACAGAGGAAGAAGAGGAAAGAAAAGAAGATATTGAAGAGTCAAAAAAATGCTGAGCAGTCAGGTCAAGGAGAAAATCCTAACTGTTAGTAGTAACAAACTCTCTCCACCTATAAACTAGACCCCAAAATCACTGATTGTGATGGCTGCTTGCTGGATCAAGAAGCTTCTCCCAAAAGATACTTTCCTGATAAGGAAGAAATAAATGAAGACTTTCTACACTGAGTATTGTATTTCAAGGCAGTCACAAGAAGGCATGCAATTTGTACAGAAAGCCTACCTTCCCAAGAAGCTGTTAAAACTGTCTCTATACCTTATTCTGAACAACTTTCTATGCCATACACTGAAGTCAAGCAAAAAAAGAAACAGTGTTAAAAAGTTTTCTAAACTTTTGAGGTTGGTACAAGTCTCCACAAACTTGGATACCTTAAAAGCTCTAAAGCCCAAGTTAACAACCACGCTAGAGTCATTTATTGCTCAGTTCAAAGGTTTAGACATCCACAATGTTACCAAGATTACCTCTCCTCATTATAGAGAAAGACACAACTGCACTTATATTGAGCTTGTGGTTCATAAACTCAGAGTAAGAAAATTTTTTGACTCTGTAGCTCCTGGTAACATTGTGTCTACCAGGCTAGTCAAGAAGCTGAAACTCACACCAGATTTGGACTACAGTGAGGAATTTAGAGATGTCAGACCTGACAGAACAAAGGCATTGGGTGCCTATTCCTCCTTACCTCTGCACTTTGGTAACTTGGTGGTGACTGTGCCAGCAATAGTGTTGCAAAATGAAAGCTATGAAATTTTGATTGGTACAAGTTTCATGGCTACCTATGAAATTATCATCAACCACCAGGGCAGCACTTTCAGCATTTTGGACCATTATGTGCCTATGTTTTATCACAATGATGGAACAAAAGACCTTCAAACCAAGAAAATACACTATATTAAAATGAAGTATGCTGATGAGGACATGCCAGTAGTGTACACTTTGAAACAGCACAAAATAAAGACTCTGTTGCTGGATACCAAGGAGTACAAGGGGATCCCCTTTAATTCCTCCAGTGAATTTTCCATCTCAGGTGGGTCTCAAGTGATCCAGAACACAGGTCTGTGTCTCAGTTTCCCAAAAGGATTGTACAGCAAAGTAGGCAGAATCCATAATAGTTCACAGCTAGAACCTTGGATTCTACCAGGTATTGTCATGCCTTTGTCAAAAGAAATCTGTGTACTCCTGGATAATCTTTCTGATAAAATACTGCAGGTGAAGAAACATCAGCTTCTGGGCTAAATTAAACTAGAAGAGAATTCCAGTCTAATGAACGTCACTCCTTTTGGTAAATTTAATGAGTTTTTGCTACCTTGCAACCAGCCTAAGCTTCTGCTGCTAATTCCATGTGAATTCCTCAATGGACTAACAGAAAATCAGAAAGACCAAGCCTTACGCCTCTTTGAGAAGTACAGAAACGTATTTGTGGATCACAGTCACAACCTAGAGAAGGCCCTAGGAGTTGAACATGTACTGGATACACAAGGTACTTCCCCTATACGCTCTAGACCAATAAGACACAGCCTGGCCAACCAACAATTGTCAACAAGGAGCTACAAAAGCTTCTCTTGTATGACCTCTTGATCCCTAGCAAGAACCCTTAGCCTTTGTCCCTGTTAATTGTAAAGAAGAAGGACAAAACTAATTGTGTGGTAATGGACTACCCCAAGCTGAATTCAGTCACAAAAAAGGATCCCTATCCCTTGCTGTGCATTGATGATACACTAGATAAACTGGGAGGCCAAAATACTTTAGCGCATTGGATCTAATCAGTGGTTACTGGCAGATTGACCTTCCAGTAGCAGACCAGGAAAAGTGCCCCATTATAACAGAGCAAGGCTTTTTTCAGCCAACTAGAATGCTGCAAGGACTTGCAAATGCCCCCGCAACATTCCAGTGGGCTATGGATACTGTAATAGGAGACCTTAAGTTGTCTTGCGTACTGGTCTACCTTGATGATATTAATGTCTTTTCCTGGACTTTTGGTCAGCATTTGGAATACTTGGAGGCAGTGTTCCAACGCCTCATTGCAGCTAACCTCAAGTAGAAGCCAAGAAAGTGTAACTTTTTAAGGAACATTTGGAATTCCTTGGTTACATCATCAGCAAAGATGGCCTACAACCTGTCCCCACTAAAGTCAAAGCCATCACGCACATGTAAACACCTACTAACAAGAGATATTTAAAGGTGTTCCTGGGAATTATTAGTTACTACAGAATGTTCATACCAAACTTTGCAGGTCTAGGAAGTCTGCTTTTTCATTTATTGAAGAATGAAGTTGAATTTTCATGGACAGCAGGATACCATAAAGCCTTTGAGGACCTAAAGGCCACATTTATAACAGATCCAGTACTTGCATACCCTAATTTTGATTTAACTTTCATTTTATATACAGACACTAGTCTTACAGCAATTGGTGTGTTTTCTCATCTGGACAATGGCAAAAAGGATTATCCTGTGGGGTACTACTCACATACACTAAATAGCCACAAACAGAATTACACAGTCACTGAAAGGGAATGTCTGGCAGTTATCTATGCTTGTCAATAATTCAGAGTATACCTCCACAGAGTACAATTTACAGTAAATAATGATCACGCCTCACTTAAATGATTGAAGGCCCTGAAAGACCCTGCAGGACGTCTAGCACAATGGGCTATTAAGCTGCAGGCTTATGACTACAAAATAATCCATTGTGCTGACAATATGCATCAAAGCGCAGACTGCCTTACACGTCTCCCTACCATAGCTTTGGTTTCCTCAGAAGCAGAAGAGCTGTAAAATAAGTTGATGTTAAAGCCTTCTGTGTGGGGGGGAGAAACCACTTGAGATTCAGAAAATTCTGAAAACTCTTGCGGTGGACACTTGTGTGAAAAGATAATCAGCTTTTCAAGCTGTATAAAAGAAAATGATTGCCCTACATCCAACCATCCTTACACACTGATACAGTGATATCTGAAAATTGCACTGTAGGCCACGGTGGTATCCAGAAGACTCTCAACCTACTACAGCAATATTGCTATTGGGAAGTAATGCACTCTGACGTAGCAGAAATGCTAGCAGTTTGCCACAACTGTAATATAGAATATACCAAGGTCTTGCGCTACCAGAATCAACTGATTAGACCTAGGATTGCATTTCATACAGTGGCAACTGATGTAGTTGGACCTTTTCTCATCACAACAAGTAAGAACAAATTTGTGATAGTAGCCATAGACCAACTGACAAAGTGGGTGGAAACTAGAGCTATTCCAAATCAGTCTGCCCTAACCACAGCCAAGTTTATACTTGAGAATATTCTCTATGTTGTAACTGAACCAATGAGGATTCAGTATTTGAATTGGGGAAGACAACAGTCCAATAGAAAGGACAGGAATGATAAGATAAGGTTTTGTTTATTATAGAATACTGTGATTAATATACTATATTGTCAAAACCGCAGGCTCAACCTGCCAGCAAGGTTCCAACCAAGCAGGTTTGTGACCCGCAATCTGATTACCCAGTCACTCAAAGCCAGACTAGGAAGTCAACTCAGATTACCAAATCCATCAACATGAACAGATGATGATCCTTCACGGTGGATACCTCAATTTGGCGCTTGACTCATTAGCGGGATCAAGCCACCCCCTCTTCCATCCAGCCATGTGATCACCAATCATGTTGCTGCTATCCATGGATTCACAATAGCTATATAATCACTATCTCACAATAAAGATTATTATCTATCCTCTAAATATTTTCCATTGTAACTCTGCTAAAACAGCACAGTTACAACAATATGGGGAAAGCCACTGGGCCACAAGGGGGTGGCATGTTCCATGTAAGGTTTGAAGCCAAGGAGTAACTTGTGCGTGATCAGCAGGTCAAATTGATAGCACTCCTAATTAGGAGAAAGTGCCTGCAGTTTGACATTGCCATCAGACTGGTTCATGTTGTTAGTCACGTCAAGAGAATTCATCAAGTGTCCCCTGTGTATTGTAAGATACGTTGGCAGCAAGTCTGGGAACTCAGTTGCAACATCTATAAGCATGGATGCCCACAAGCTTGGCTAACTGATAATGGCTCCAATTTCACCAGTTATATGATTCCAAGAATGAAAAAACTAATGGGTATTCATGGTACCCTGGCAACACCATATCATCCTCAAATAAACAAAATGATAGAAAGAAACAACAGGATCCTAGTACAGATTCTAAGAAATCTAAGTCATCAGCATGAAATGGAATGTGATACGTACCTTCTGGCAGCTACCTTTGCGTATAACATAAGATTTCATAGAGCCACCAGAAAAGTCCTTTCCAGCTAATGTATGGACAACAACCTAGCCTCCCTCCTCATCTGTACAGCCTAGTTAACTCCAGCAACCCTCTCTCCCCAAAAAACTTATTTGATGAAACTAGCTCAGACGCTTATTAAACTACAGTCTATAGCATATTCTACTAATCTGGCAATAAAGGAAAATTATATAGATTGTGCATAAAAGACTTGCCTGGCCCTTCCTGTATACAAGATAGGAAGTCTGGTATACTTTTACAGCAACTGAGGGTACAGTTGTGAAAGAAAACTTGCCTTGTTATGGCAAGTCCTAGTCAAGGTGGTCCAGAAGTTGAAGTAGAAAGCTACACTCTCAAGGATCTGAAACAGGCCAACTTATTACTCAAGTTCATGCGCTATACATGTACAAGGCTTCAAGTGGTCAATCATAAACCTCCTTATGGGTAAAAACTCAGAAAAAGAAAAAACCTAATGAAAATAATCCATGGAGTGTTACCCTATTCAAAACAAGAGGAAGATAATGCATATAAGAGACAAAGAAAAATAATTATGTTGCAACACTTTATTAAGGTTTAAGTTCTTCTATTGTTAGAAGTAATTGAAGGAGAATTTGTGCAGATGCAGCATATATGAGCCACACAGAAGGCATCCAGAGGAAGCCATACAGAAGAAATGAGGTTAAATGGACTGGTAGGAACTGGATGCAATTTATTCCTATGGAATATGGGAACACAATCCCTAGTAGGATGCACTCCCATAGTAGACTTTCCTGTTGAGCGTACTCTTCTGGTGTCTTGCTGTCTACAGAATACATCATAATGTGCAGCCTTTTAAGGTATTCAGGCATATAGTGAAGACGTTGGTGATAGACAGACTTGGATCCACACAGTACAAGGTTACCAACTAGTGTCATGGATTTTTGGCTTCCAGAGTCTTTATAGCTTAAAAGATTCAGTGTTGCACTCATGGCTCTTTGAAGAATATACTTGTAGCTATCAGAAACATGCTACAAGGGTACTGGTCCTGTGACTGACTTGGGACTCATCCAGGCAATAAAAATGACCTTCAACAGCTCCAATGCCTGAGACTTCTGATTAGCTGATAGCAAGATTCCATCAAAGCTAAACTGGTCAAGTTGGATCTCTGAATAGTCCATTAGTTTATGTATCAGTAATCTCCAGTGAACTGTGTTCCTGACTTCAAGTTTACGTGTAGAGATCATGTACAGATGCTCCAGAGCAAGCATCAACTCTGACCACATGTTGTAAGAATCACACAGCTGCAGCCTTGAGATTGAATCCCAACAAATATGCAGGTCCATATTTACATACTGCCTGTACTGGTCTTCTTGGATCACAGCCACAGAACTTGTGAATCCCTCTGCAGTTAGATTTTTGAGTCTTGTTAATGGAGAACTGGGAATAAGATGCCGTGTCTGACTAGGTGTAACAGTTTCCTTGGTGTCTTCTTCAGAGTTATGGAAGAATATTAGATGACATTATTTGTTAGTGTACTTGGTTGGTATGCACTGCCACTGGTTGAAATTTGCAAGGCAGCATCAACTTTGTCACCTAGTAATTTGTCAAAGTCCTCTCTTTCTTCTGGTTCCAAGATGGGTGATGGACATGGTTGCTCCCTGGGGCTTGACTTTTTAGAGCTAGCTTGGTTGATTGTTACTCTCTGTTGTGGCTAGTCAGTATATCTAACTACTTGTTTTTTAACTTGTTTAGGACAATTAACCATAATAAAAGAGAAAAATCTGTCACAGTAATGTCTAGTTTAGTGAGAGGAAAAATTGTGAAGTGATTG
The DNA here is from genome assembly GCA_014839935.2 of Entomophthora muscae. Classification (NCBI taxonomy): domain Eukaryota; kingdom Fungi; phylum Entomophthoromycota; class Entomophthoromycetes; order Entomophthorales; family Entomophthoraceae; genus Entomophthora; species Entomophthora muscae. The sequence goes on along the minus strand of QTSX02006434.1, from coordinate 58,948 downwards.
GATGTAAACTAGCCTTCTATGTAACAACTAACTTATCCATTAAGCTCGGTGATTAATAGAACAATGTTACTCTTATACTGGATGATAACTAGTCTAATTAATCAACTAAGTTGCACTCCAAAGCTATATTAACTAATGATCATCCAATCATTAGGTTAATAATGGGCTAAGTGATAGATAAATCTGGCTGCAGAACAGAGGATCCTGGTGCTATGTGGTTTCCATTAATCCCTCAATTACTATATAACTCTCTTCTTGATTTATAAATAAAGGATTAAATTTACATAACTTATACTTTATTATACACATTAGGCTAGATATATATCTGGAACTAATCTTTAGTAATAATTAAGGTTGTATTCAGGTTAAGCAATCACAGTTACACATACACCATACCCAAATCACAACACTTTCCCTTAGCCAGTGGCGCGCCAAGGCCCAAGACATTGAACACAAGCAAAATCAAGGGCAGAACAAGACACCTAGAGGCCAGATACGCCGTAGGTGACCCCGTCTACACCCTCAACCCCAATTCAGTCAAGCTAGAACCCAACTACTTGGGGCCCTTCAAGATAGCTGCAGTTTATGACAACAACACCTATCAGCTGAAGGACGTCCAAGGGAACACCAAAAAGCTTCACCACAATTGCTTGCGCCCCTGTCGCACCATCTCCACACAAAAGCTGTTCATGCAGACCTTCTAAGATCTCCTTCAGGCTCTGATTCTGGTGTCTGACAATAAGCAGGGGGCAAGGGGGGTGTTGCAACCAAGTTTCCAGACTCGCCTGCCAACATATCTTACAATACACAGGGGGTGCTCAATGAGCTGTCCATAGACGTATCTAACAACTTGGACAATCTGATGACAACGTTGAGCTACAGGTACTTTCCCCTAATTAGGAGTGCTACCCATTTGACCTGCTGATCCTGCATGAGTTATTCCTCAGCTTCAAACCTTACATGGAACATGTCAACCCTTGTGGCCCAGTGGTTTTCCCCATATAGTATATTAATCATAATATTCTAAAATAAAAATTACCTTATTCTTATTATTCCGCTCCTTTCTATTGGACTGTTGTCTTCCACATTTCAAATACTGAATCCTCATTGGTTCATTTGCAATACAATGACTATGTTAAGTGGGAAGGCAGTAGCCAGAATACTTGTACATACAGCTCCTTGACACCCCCTTAAATAGTTACTCTGGTACATAAGGAGGGGACTGTCTTGACGGCTGCCGCCTGATATTCCTGGAATTGTTTGCTAGTTGGTACCAGCCAAGTTGAGTGTTCTCCTTTGCTGGGGCAAAGTCAGGATCTGTGGTAATTCTTGATTATGGGTTCTTTGGAACCCTGAAACTAATCAGGTAGGGGTTCCTGTCTGGTCTTTATTTGATGATTCTTCCTGTTCCCCTGTGAGCTGAGTCTAGCTTCTTTCTGTTCCCAGCCAGGACCCTGACGGTGGAGTTGATGGGGAGTGTTTCCTTGGTTGAGGTTATTTTTTGTGTTTTGAGTCTTTTGGTTTCTGCTATTTTAGCTTTGAGCATATATGTTGTAGTGCCAGTGCTTTTTCTACTGTGAGAGGTTTTCCCGGGGGAATTTTCACATATGATTGGTTATTGTGGGTGACTATTTCTGGCTTGTACCTGTATGTTAGTTCAAACAGTGAGTAGCCTGTCCCTTGATTGGTGCAGACCTGGGATACTAATAATGCATGTTTCACGTATAGTGGCCATGTGTCCTTGACTTTGCCATCCATTATTTTCTCAAGGGTTCTGATGAGGCTGCTGTTTAGGAGTTCAACTCTGCTGTTGGCCTGTGGCCTGTAGGGAGAGGTTATGGAATGTTTGATATTTTTGTTTTTAATTTTTTTGTTTACTACATGAGCTGCTTTATCTGTGGCTTCATCAATTATGATGTAGTCTGGAGTACCATAGTTGGCTATTATTGCCTTGTTGAAACAATTTATTGTTTCTGCTTTGTGATTCTTTGTTGCATAGCAGATAGGCCACTGTGTAGCAAAGTTGATGGCTACAATTAGGAAAAAATCTTTTTTTAGTATCTGGGAAGGGTCCAACTATATCCAGCCCCCAAACCTTAAATGGTTTAGGTCAGGTACTGGGTTAACTGTTGGCTGGGGAGCCTTTGTGCTGGCGTATTTCTTGCACAGTGTGCACTTTTTCAGAACATCAACTATATCCTGTTTTAGTTTGGGCCACCATACTATCTCTTTTAATGTGAGGTATAGGTTGTTAGCCTTTATATGGCCTAGCAGGTGGTGATGTCTTGGTATGGTGTCAACTCTTTGTGCAAGTGGGATGTACAGGATATGTTTGTCATTAATAATTTGGTAGACTGTGCTATTTGATACATGGAAGTACTTTTCATTTCTTACTGATGTATTGTGGGTCAGTTGATGTGTTGAGGGGTCTTTCCTTTTGGTTTTATACTCAGTGTTATATAGGTTGGGCCAGTCAGGGTCCAAGTGGTCAGAATGCACCCTCTCTTGGCTGACATAGCCTAGAGAGGGCATCAGCCGTGACCAGCTCTGCCCTCCTTTTATATTAGATGTCCAGATTAAGCTGTTCCAGCAGGGACATCCATTTGGCTTGTTGCTGTGCAAGTGTGTTCTGAGGTTTGAAATAGATTAAGGATTTATGGTCAGTTTGTACTCAGACATTTAAATGTCCTTCTAGATAATATCTAAATTTCTTGCATACATGGTATATTGCTAGCAATTCCTTATCATGTATAGGGTACCTCTGCTTGGTGTTAGTTTTTTACTTTTGTAACATACTGGCAGGAAGGCTTGCTGCCCTGGCTGGCAGATGTGTAGGACTGCACCAATGGCGTTGTTGCTGTCATCCAACTTGAGCTTGTAGCGCCTGTTGTTATTAGGGTATTACAAGATTGGCGCTTAAATCAGAGCTTGTTTTGATAAATAGAAATTCTTATTGCATTCTGGTGTCCAGATGAATTTCTTTTTGACATTACCTTTGGTTGGGTCATTGATTGGTATGGTGAGCTTTCCGCAGTATTTGATGTATTTCCTTAGATTAGCTACCATTCCAAAAAACCATCTAACTTGTTTGACAGAGGTGGGGTATTGTATGTTATTTATGGCTTTTATTTTTTCTGGATCTACTTTGATGCCACTGTCAAAGACAATGTGGCCCAAGAACAAGAGTTCATTCTCCATAAATTGGCACATACTAGGCTTGGCATAAATTTTGTGCTTTGCGAGTTGATTGAGTGTCTCATAGACATGTGTAATGTATTCCTCTTGGTTTTTGAGAATATGATGATGTTGGCAAGATAGCATAATGTATTTGAAAGACCATTTAGTGCTTTGTTATCATAGTGACAAACTTTTTAGGAGTGTTGGTCATCCCAAAGTTCATTACTCTGCATTTAAAGGATTCTATATTGTATAAAAAACGCGGTTTTTGGTATGTATTTTATTTTACTTCAACTTGGTTGTAGCCTGAGGTGAGGTCAATTTTGGAGAAAAATTTGGCTCGGTAGTCTTGCAAACAGTCCTCTATGAGTGGGGGAGGGTATAAATTCTTCACTGTGCTTGCATTTAGTGCTCTTTAGTCAGTTACTAGACACAGAGTGCCTTCTTTTTCTTTACAAAGAACACTGCTGCCCCCCATGGGGATTCAGACAGGTGAATAAATTCTTTTGCTAGATTGTCCTCAATGTGTGTTTTGAGGATTTGTGTTTCCATGAGGGAAAGTCTGTAGAGGAGTGTAGGTTTGGGTATAGCCTTGCATAGGTTGATACCATGATTGACCTCCTGTTCAGGGGCTAGTTATGTTATTCTTCCTTGAATACATGAGTGTATTTGTTTAGGAGTGCTGCAAGTTCTGGGCATTGAATCTTGGTTTTTTGTATGTTATCAAATTTGGTGTACTTCATTATGTGGAGGGTACTGTCTTTAGTTAGAAGTTCTGAGTTATACTGATTTATGAATTGGACAAATACTGTGTCTCTTAGGATGAGATTGTTGGGTTCTTTGAGGATATTAAAACTGACTCTGTTGCATTTGGTGGTCAAAGATTTTGTTTTCCAACATACACTGGGGTTCACTCAGGTGAACCAGTTCAGTTATGCTACAATGTTGTAGTTTATGTTGTTCATGATAAGTCCTTTGATGGACGTTTGTATGCCTTGTAGGTCAATTCTGAAGGGAGTTGTTTTGCCTTCCAGTAGAACCCTTGATTTTTCTGCCATTCTGGTGTAAATTGAAGTTGGATTTGACAACTGGTATTTTGTATTTGGTTATAAATGGTTTTCTTACCATGGTGTGTTGGGCACTAGAGTCAAATAAAATTTTATTTGTATGTGATTTTTAAGTGCATGGATAGACAAGAAGCTGTGAGCAATCTTTAATTTTTACATTCATAAAGATGAAAGATTAAAGGACATGGGGGATGCAAGCAGTAAAGTTTGTGCCCTAGTACACTTTCTTGTTGCTTTAGGGAGGAGACAGGGGCACTTAAACCTGTTCCCTCTCCTCCTTTCCCTTGTTATGAATGCCAATATTCACACTATTTTTAATTTTACCTTTGTTGGGTTTATTTTGAGGATAAATCTCTTGCTCAATTTGCTCCTCAAAATTTGACTATTTTCAAACTTAGAAATTCATCTATTTTTCTTCCTGATTCTGCCCAACTCACTTGCCCTACTCATGCTTGTGGCAAGTGATCCTAGTGCTCTTGTATTGTTTTGTGATAATAACAACAGATATATAATCCTTTTATATACCACCAATAAAATTAAGTTCTATTCACATTTTTGTTCTTGTGTCTCCCAGTACTTTGGTGCCTCTCTCTAGCCACACTTAGTAGAGATTTGTTATTCAGGGCCACAAGGTAATTGCATCACCTTCCCTACTAACTAACCAAGATTTAGTATAAATATAATTCTAAGGTTAGGATTTGCTGTTGTGTGTCTGTGCTGTTTCCCCTCCTCTTTTCCCTGTTCCTATGTTTCAAGACCTTTGAGGTCAGAGAATGCAGGGTCAGATTTATAGCAGGTTGCTATTTCAGCATTGTTTACTTTGGTGATGTCCTCTTTCTTGGGACAGGAGTGGTTTGCGCTCTGGCTGCAATTGCCATTGTTTTGATTGGAGTTGCCGTTATTATGATTTGTTTTTGGGAGTTTGTTGCCATTAGAATTATCTCTGCCATTGCCATTAGAGGAGTGGTTGCTGTTGTGTGCAGCATATTCCATATTTGCGCATTTTTTGTGTACTTGGCTTCTGCAATGAGCGCAGGCATGGAGACGTTGGCCTCTGGACTGATGAGGGCAGCAACTGAGGGTTTCATTCTATCAATGAATAATGCTCTAGTGTGTATGTTGTCAGCTTGTGATGGTTTTTTTATAACATATTTCTTCAAATTCAATGACATAAGCTGTGATAGTGGTCTTTTGAAGAAGATTGCTGAGCTGTATTGCAATGTCTTAGAGGGATTTGATGACACAATAGTTGTGGGTGATGTCTGCTTTGAATTCTTCCTGGTTATCAAGCTGGTTGTCAGTTTGTGAGCCAACCCAAGTGGCAAACCAGTTAGCTGCGGCTTTATACAGGCGCTTGCTGGCTTCCTGGACCCATTTTTCATGGGGGATGTTGCTGGCACAGAGTTTAGTGGCTGAGTGATCTAGCCAGTATATGATGTTTTCTTTGTTTTTCCCAAAATACTTGTCAATACCAATGTATTTTGTGTTGGTAATTTCACTTGTGATAGACAGTTGTGTGTTTGCTTGTGATTGGAGAGAGCAACTGTATTGAATTATCTTGGTGCATTCTTTGGGCATGACCAGTTCTTAAAATATGGTGCATCCACTAGTTATATCTTTGTCAATGTTGTGGGAGCAGAAGTACATCTTTTAGGTATCCTGGGATGTAGCCTGGTTTAGTATATGAGCAAAGGTGAGCGGGTTCTATTCAGTCATTTTCTCTTTCATGGGTGTTGCAATATTGAGTACTCTACTCTAATTGCTATTGAGATAATTGGAATTGATACATTAATAAGATTTGACAATGGGTTCCTTAAGTTGATTTCCTCAATTGCAATTGGATTCAACTGGTGGAGCTAAAATACTCAGGCTTATTATCAACCCATATGAGTTTAATAAACACAGCTTTTAACCTTACACTTAACACTTCTACTTTGATATTGCCTTTTATTTAGCAGTTGAAGTTGGTGTTTAGTAAGCTAAATATTTTAGTGATTTTAGTATATTTTATCTATACTTTATTTTAGATAAACTTTAGCTTGTAGATTTAGCTAGTTTAGATAGCCCAAATTTACAACATTGGCGCTTATTTAGTGTTTCAACCATTTACTTAATTTTGTTGAGGGGGAGATAGCCTTCTTTATTTCCTATTAAAATTAAGCTTTTAGCTTATAAGATTAAAAGAATCCTTCCTTGTGTCTTCTTTTTATTTTTGGCTGCTATAAATTCAGATTTTAAGTTTTTAATTTACTTGGTTCTAAAATATTGTCAGCCTTTTAAAATGCAAATTCCACTTCTACTATTAGTCAACTCCTCCTGAAAATAGCACAATTGTGTTCAGGAGCAAAAATTGCATTACTAATTTTATTATCAAAGTGTTTAGAGCCAAAAAGTTGTGCTATTTAAAATCCATTTGAAAAACTTGAATTAAAACTTAGCGCAATTTAGCTCTTTCCCCCTTATTTTCTCTTTTTTATTAATCAGTACTGTCTAAAAATATTACAACTGTGTTCAGTAGCTCAAGTTACATTACCTCTTTTTTCAGAAAGATTAGATAAAAATTATCTTTTTGAAAATAATTAATTGCAAGCCTGCTTATTCTTTGACATGAATTTCTAATTTTTACTTGCTAATACTCAACTCTTTTATTTTTATTCTTTACAGTTATATTTTTCCTTCCATACTTGAGCTTAAAGGTGGGGGAGGTATTCCTCTGAAGGAAATATATTTTTTATAATGGATTTCATCACACAGTTTCTTGTGGTGCATTATTTGTATTAGAGTTAAATTGCCTTCAAAACTGCAGCAGTATTTTCTATGATTTAAAAACTTATTTTGAAGATTTACTTGATAGGTTTATCATTCAATTGGTTTTGATTTACTTCTTAAATATATCTATTTCAACTTTTATGATATTTGCACTAGACCTTCTTTTGAAAGAAAAGCATGTGATACAATAAATAATATTGCCTCTAGCAGTTTTTGCTTAAAAAATAAAATGGTTAGTGAAAAAAAAACAAAATAAAAAACTATAAAAACCCAAAATATACTTTGTTAAAAAATATACATCAGTCAAACTAACCAAAGTTGCTGAAAAGTCAGATACTTTCCCTCCTGCTCTCAAAGCTGTTGTAGCCCCAGTTAATCTTGCTTCTTTTCCAGCCTCAGTTTCAAGTGGTTCTACTCCAAAGATCCAAGCTGCTGTTCTTACTGGTGATATTTCTAATAAGACCCAGGATATTCTTGATGACACTCCTCTATCACTTGGTATTGAGACATCTGGTGGTGTGATGAGTGCACTAATTAAGCATAACACTACTGCCCAACCAAGAAGTCTGAGACCTTCTCCATCTACAATGATAACCAGCCTAGTGTTTTGATCTAAGTCCTAGAGGGTGAACATAGCTGCACCTAGGATAAAACCTTCTGGGCAAATTTGAGCTCTTATGAATTTCCCCTGCTCCCAAACATACAGAATTTAAACAATTATTCTTTATCCATCAAGTCAATATTTATAATACAAGTGAGCCCACTGCTACAGCTATCACTTATGAGAGTAAAAAGAAGAAGGTTATCAAAAATAATTCTGAGCCTGACATCAATTGTATGGAGCACACACCACATGGTGATAACACTAGAATGGCTCTCATCACTGCTACTTGTGACACTGCTATAGGCAAAGACTTCCTTTTTTGACTTGGGGCTTTACGCTGTTACTCTCTGCAGAGTTCCCTTTACACATATTATACCAAATATTGTGTAAAGGGTTAAGTAAGCTGATCATTATAGAGCATGAGCCCTCACTTTCTGTATATTCAAACATTAGGTTGGAGAATACTTACAATACTGTTGTAGATATGCATATTCCAAAGCTCCTTATAGAACGAGGCTGTGATGTTGTTGTGAATCTCAACTTTGCTAATACTCTACCTCTTCTTCCCACTATCAAAAAGGGATTCTCTTCTTTCAAACAAGTGTATCAGATTAACAATCTGAGGGAGCTGTCTTTCTAAATTCCTTGGTTATTCATGTTTAATCTCACTGACCAGAGGATCCTTATTTTCTAATCTGCCAATGATGACAAGGGGCTATACTCATATGATGTGGTCCTTGTAGATGCTGGCTGCATTTCTGCTAAAGTAGCCAATCAGGCTCATTTCTATTCTGTTCCTGCTACGCTTCTAGCTGCTCCTTACAAGGGTACCCAGAAGTTTGTCACTCTCATCATTACCCCACAATGGAATTACCTTGCTAGTCAGCACAATAGTTGTGTTTTCTTTACTGTTGGGGAGCTTGGACTCATAAAGTTGCAATATCCAGATCTATTATGTTACTTTCTCACACTTGCCATCACTGTACCTTGCTTCATTGATGAAAGATTTCCTGAAACATCATCAAAAGCCAGTGCTATCTATCTGAGCCCTAATGATTGTGACTTGAAGACACACTCTAAGGAAGAAAATAATGGGTGGTATCAGATAGATAGCCACCCAATAGTTCATCTTTTATGGCTTAATCTAAATCTTGCTAGTCATGTTAATCTGTTAGTTATTTATGGCTTTCACAAACTTTCCCTTTTTGCTACACTTGACACAATCACTCCTATTACCTTCCTTACTAGTGGAGATTATAGAAATAGAGACAGTCTTGGGGAAAGTCTATGCCAATGAACGGCTCTATCACACTAGTTACTGGCCAGGCTCCACTTCTGGCTTTTACTACACTAGCTCAGTGCTAACTAGGCTCAACAAGATTGGACTTTTAGACAATGATATATTAACTCTTATTATTAATACTAAGGGCGTTATTGTGGTCAAGACTATTAATCACAATGACACCATCTCCACCAAGGAGTCCTTGATCTTCTACACCACCAGAAATTCTCAACAGGTTAGTACTATAAAGATCTATCAGGGTGACCATACTTCTACCAAAGGTCTTATTCTCATGAGAACATTTAATCTGACGTATAAACTCCCTCCTGGTATGACCTACCTTGCCTATCCCTGCAACCCTAGTGTGTACACCAAGTCAAGAGGTTTCAGAACCTTGCTCCCATGTTGTCTTTGCCCAAGACATAAAGGCTGAGCTTACTCTTACCATAATGGCTTGACCTAACAGCCTCAAGGTTGAGGATTCCACAAAGCATCCTGATCTTAACAAGGCCACCTGATTAGAAAGTTACCCTATCAGTCTTCCCAAAGCCACTGCACCTATTACAATTAGTACTGTCAGCACTAGAAAGAAACATGAGAAGTTCTTCTACTACAATGTCAGAAGTTTGCCCTTACCCAATTGAAACCATGTTATTTCTAACAATTAGATGTACAGAGAGCCCATCTCCCACAATCCTCTGGTCTTGGATCATGTAACCCTTACTCCTCCCTTCAAGGTGCAATCCAAGCAGTGCAAACCCTATGTCAAATATAGAGGTGGGAAATGTCTCAATATTGAATACTCCACTCTAATTGCTATTGATATAATTAGAATTAATACATTAATAAGATTTGACAATGGATTCCTTAAGTTGATTTCCTCAATTGCAATTGGATTCAACTGGTGGAGCTAAAATACTCAGGCTTATTATCAACCCATATGAGTTTAATAAACACAGCTTTTAACCTTACACTTAACACTTCTACTTTGATATTGCCTTTTATTTAGCAGTTGAAGTTGGTGTTTAGTAAGCTAAATAGTTTAGTGATATTAGTATATTTTATCTATACTTTATTTTAGATAAAATTTAGCTTGTAGATTTAGCTAGTTTAGATAGTCCATATTTACAACAATGGGTTTGGTCAAAAAACTGTAGCTGCTACCAGTGATGAGGAGCAACTTTTGGGGAAGCTTTGAATATGGAATTAAGAAGAAGATAAGTGTTTTTTATTAGATAATACTTTAGACTTATATATCATGTGCTGTGTTGGGGAATTAAGTCAGATCAAAGATAAAGATGGTCATGTGCAGGATGGGTTTGAGCTTCTGGATACTTGGACAGTCATTTTATATTGGGTTGTTGCCATTCTTGGAATGTAAAACTTTATATTGGAAAGGCATTGAATTGGGTAATGACTGGATGTTAAGTGGGTTGGGGGTAGCCAGAATACTTGTACACTCAGCTCCTTGACAACATATTAGATAAGCGTAAAACATATACACAATGGGTAAAAAGATGGGATTATGTAGTAAATGGGAAAACAAACAGGAATAAAAAAGAGGCAATAGTATCAGAATAATATAGATTTTATTGAGATGAAAGCTATAAAAACATATGGAAAGATAAAAAAATCAATGAGAGAATTAAAGAAGCTGCTTAAATACCTTGACTTAGCAATTGCAGAGATCAAAGAAATTGTCTGCAAGGTCAAAGCCAGAATGAAGTCTGCAGTTCTTGAAGGGGACAAAATTGACAAGGTGTCTGCCAAGGCACTTATGGCCAAGATGCCAGAAATCTCTGAGAAAACAATTGAGCACATTTTAATTTTCCAGAAGACAGTTGTATAAAGCCTCCAGTTTAAGTCATTTTCCCTCTCTGCGCTGTTTGTCTGGTTTGATGACCCTGAGATTCATGCATATCTCAAGCCTGCAAAGCTAGCTAGAGAGTAGTATACTAAATTGCCCGCTCAACTGCTTGCGCCAAGAATGGCCAAGCCTACCGAAGCCGCCAGCAAGGAGGAAACTCAAGAATGTAATATAAAAAATCAATATGATTATTTGAATTATTACCCCTTTTTTTATAAAATGTTGACGGCAAAATATGCCAGGTCCTGGTCCCCTTTGTCCCTGCCACATTTTATGGCAATTATGCCAATCACATGGCTAAGCAGCTGGTTCTGTCTTCCCCTGTTGTGCAGGAGATTGAAGACAGGATTAACATGACTTTTCCAATGACAAGGAATGCACTAGCTAGGTGTCAGATTTCCAGAATAATATGGTAGACTTGAACATTATCCCCCTGCTAATTGGCTAAGACAACCAATTGCCATAAATCTGGATAACACTAAGGAAGTATCAGATGATCTTGTTCCTGGCCTTGGGTAATCAGCGCTCTTAATATTACTCCAAAGATTGATCCTGATACAATAATGGTCTCCTCATTGGGTCAAACCTGAATAAACAGGCTTGATGATCCATGATTACAATCACAGAACGTTCCTCAGCCAATAAGATAGAGTGTTTCAGGATAATAATGCAAGATGACTACTGCAAACCATTTGCGCTTGAAGATACATTGAAATCTATGAATAATAGAGAAGGTCATTCAGAAGAATACTGCATGATGCAAAAACCTGCCCACAGAAGTAGCTAAACTCGCATATGCATAAGCCACCAACAAGATGCTGCCGTTACACTGATAAGATAAGCTGAGGTCTGGTAATCTATTGAAGTCTCATGCCAGACCGGCATGACTGCCTAACTCTGGGGGCTGAAACTAGCAGTATGGGGAACATATGGACTGACTAGTAAGAGTTGGAAGCATCAGATTACAATCTGGCAAGAGGGCTTATCCACCCTATATAAGGTGCTCTCCTGATTAGAGATTGAGCAGAATATATTCATCCTTGAAGATAGAGATTAAAGATCTCTATTGTTGTATCACTACTAGCCAACACCTAGTAGTCAGAAGTATCCAACTAGAGCGCGCCACTGCTTACTTGCAGACCCCGTGTATTTTCTCCTACAGCCAGACAAAACTCTGCCAGGCTCTTGCTGTACCCTAAGACCCTATTGGTAGCTACAGACTGTTGTCATACAGTCCCCTATCAACATCCCCTTTTCAATGTCCATTAATAAAAATAATTCCTCAAGACCACAAAATCTTGACACTGGGCTTACACACAGCAAGAGGCATCTGAGTGGGCAGTTAATGCCTACAAGGATTCCCAATTGATCTGCCTCAACCCAGTATTCCTCAGTGGAGTTTACTGTGTAAACTTCATTGAGCTTGTTTGGGACGTTCTGGAGACACTCCCATTCAAGAAAATACCAGAAATGGGCTAGGCGCACACAGCTGTTTGCTTTTGCTTCCCAGTGGAGCACACCCTCTCTTACCTGATGAAGATCTTTGGGTGTGTGGTGTCAAAATTAGCTGTTGCAGACGCAATAGCTATCAAGATGACTAAATTTTCCTGGCAGACTTTGGGCTTGCCTGGAGTGCCAATGAGACAGGGCTCCCTGAAGCCATGAAGCCTACCTTTGCCAAGAAAAAACACAGAAAGAAGATTAGCACTGTATACAACAAACTCTGCAACTTTACTGAAGCTTTTACTAGACAAAGGCTTAATCTTGTCATTTACCTCAGATATCTTTTCTTCTTTGGGATGGGTGCCAGCGTCAAAGACCTGGACAGGGTCCTTCTTGGGATTGACAAGGTGTTGTAACCTTGGCTATGGTGTGGTGGTTGCTTTATTCACTTAACTCAATTATGATCTATGTTTTACAAAATACTAAGCTAGAATATTTATCTACTTAATACGTATAATAAATGTATAGTTAATGTAATATTAATTCTTTATTTAATAATACAAGGGAATAGTTATATAGGGGATTTGTGATTAATCTTAAGCCACTGATTCTCTGATCAGACTTAACCTTAGATTATATTGAATCTCAGCCCATCAATTGGTATGATTGTTTGATGGGCTAATTAACCCTCTGAGGTTGTGACCCGTTGGTCAACCAGACTAGTTGTTCATCTGAACTACAGGGCAATTCTATCCTTTGCACTAGAGTCTAATTGATGAGAGGTATTGACGTCAGTGATGGCTAGTTTACACTAACCACATTACAATATTTACCCCACTAAACTAGACATTACTGTGACAGAGTTTTCTCTTTTATTATGGTTAATTGTCCTAAACAATTTAAAAAACAAGTAGTTAGATATACTGATTTGCCACAACAGAGAGTAACAATCAACCAAGCTAGCTCTAAAAAGTCAAGCCCCAGGGAGCATCCATGCCCATCACCCATCTTGGAACCAGAAGAAAGAGAGTACTTTGACAAATTACTAGGTGACAAAGTTGATGCTGCCTTGCAAAGTTCAACCAGTGGCAGTGCATACCAACCAAGTACACTAACAAATAATGTCATCTAATATTCTTCCATAACTCTGAAGAAGACACCAATGCAAACTGTTACACCTAGTCAGACACAGCATCTTATTCCCAGTTCTCTATTAACAAGACTCAAAAATCTAACTGCAGAGGGATTCACAAGTTCTGTGGCTGTGATCCAAGAAGACCAGTACAGGCAGTATGTAAATATGGACCTGCATATTTGTTGGGATTCAATCTCAAGGCTGAAGCTGTGTGGTTCTTACAACATGTGGTCAGTGTTGATGCTTGCTCTGGAGCATCTGTACATGATCTCTACACGTAAACTTGAAGTCAGGAACACAGTTCACTAGAGATTACTGATACATAAGCTAGTGGACTATTTAGAGATCCAACTTGACCAGTTTAGCTTTGATGGTATCTTGCTATCAGCTAATCAGAAGTCTCAGGCATGGAGCTGTTGAAGGTCATTTTTATTGCCTGGATGAGTCCCAAGTCAGCCACAGGACTAGTACCCTTGTAGCATGTTTCTGATAGCCACAAGTATTTCCTCCAAAGAGCCATGAGTGCAACACTGAATCTTTTAAGCTATAAAGACTCTGGAAGCCAAAAATCCATGACACTAGTTGGTAACCTTGTACTGTGTGGATCCAAGTCTGTCTATCACCAACGTCTTCACTATATTCCTGAATACCTTAAAAGGCTGCACATTATGATATATTCTGTAGGCAGCAAGACACCAGAAGAGTACGCTCAACAGGAAAGTCTACTATGGGAGTGCATCCTACTAGGGATTGTGTTCCCATATTCCGTAGGAATAAATTGCGTCCAGTTCCTACCAGTCCATTTAACCTCATTTCTTCTGTATGGCTTCCTCTGGATGCCTTCTGTGTGGCTCATATATGCTGCATCTGCACAAATTCTCCTTCAATTACGTCTAACAATAGAAGAACTTAAACCTTAATAAAGTGTTGCAACATAATTATTTTTCTTTGTCTCTTATATGCATTATCTTCCTCTTGTTTTGAATAGGGTAACACTCCATGGATTATTTTCATTAGGTTTTTTCTTTTTCTGAGTTTTTATACATAAAGGGGTTTATGATTGACCACTTGGAGCCTTGTGCATGTATTGCGCATGCACTCAAGTGATCAGTTGGCCTGTTTACAGATACTTGAGAGTATAGCTATCTACCTTCACTTTCTGGACTACTTTGACCAGGCCTTGCCATAGTGAGATAAGTTTGCTTTTGTGACCGTATCCTTGTTTGCTGTAGAAGTATATCAATCTTCCTATCTTGTATGCAGGGAGGGCTGGCTAAGTTTTTACCGCACAATCCATATCTTTCTCCTTTGTTGCCAAATTGGTAGAGTATGCCTTGGACTGTAGCTTAATTAAAGTCTGTGCTAATTTCATCAGATAAGCGTCAGGAGTGAGAGGATTGTTGGTTTTGACTAAACTGTAGAGATTTGGAAGAAGACTTAGTTATTGACCTCAAAGAATCTGGAAAGGGCTTTTTCCTGTGGCCCTGTGGAATCCTATGTTGTAAGCAAAAGTAGCTGCTGGAAGATAATTATCCCATTCTGTTTTATGGAGATGGCTCAGCTTCCTTAAGATCTGTACAAGATTTCTGTTTGTTCTTTCTACCATTCCATTTTTTTGAGGATGATATGGTGTTGACAGGGTACCATGAATACCCATAAGTTTTTTCGGCCTGGGTATCATGTACCCTGTGAAGTTTGTCTCATTATCTGTTAGCAATGTTTGTGGGCAGCCATATTTGTAGAGTATGTTCTCTAGAATAAACTTGGCTATGGTCAGTGCAAACTGATTGGGAATTGCCTTTGCTTCCACCCATTTGGTGAGCTGATCCATGGCTACAATTATAATCTTATTCTTGTTGGCAGTGAGTGGAAGGGGCCCTACTACATCTATAGCAACAGTATGAAACGCAAAGCCAGATCAAATTAGCTGGTGTTGGTAGCGCAAGACCTTTAGTTGCTCTATTGTACAGTTATGGCAAGCATCCAGGGTTTCTGCTACATCAAAATGCATTTCTTCCCATTAGAAATTCTGTTGTAGCAGATCAAGGGGATTATGGGTACCACCATTTCCTACACTACAATGTGCTGATACTGATGCATCTTTACGTATGGATGGACAAATGTATGGTAACCACTTCCCTTTATACAGCTTAAAAGGCTGATTTACTTGACACAAGTGTCCACCGCAAGAGCCTTCAGAATTTTCTGAATCTTAAGCAACTCCTCCCCCCACATAGAAGGTTTCAGCATCAACTTATCATAAAGTTTGTCTGCTGCAGAGGAAACCAAGGCAATGTTAGGGAGTTGTGAAAGTCAATCTGCATTCTGGTGCATAGCTCCCACGCAATGAATTATCTCATAGTCATAAGCCTGTAACTTAATAGCTCATTGTGATAGTTGTCCTTCAGGGTCCTTCAGGGGTTTTAACCATTTAAGTGAGGCATGATCTGTTAATACCGTAAAGTGTACTCTAACAAGGTTTACTCTGAATTGTTGACAGGCATAGATGACTGCCAGGCATTCTCTCTCAGTGACTGTGTAATCCTTTTCATGGCTATTAAGTATACAAGAACAATATCCTACAGGGTGGTCTTGATCATCATTGTCCAACTGAGAAAGGACCACTTCAATTGCTGTCAAACTAGCGTCTGTGTGCACAATGAAAGGTTAATCAAAGTTGGGATATGCCAGTACTGACTCCAATACCAATGTAGCTTTAAGGTCCTCAAAGGCTTGCTGGCATCCTGCTGTCCATGAAAATTCAACTTCATTCTTCAATACGTGAAAAAGCGGACCTCCTAGTCCTGCAAAGCTTGGAATAAACCTTCTGTAATAACCAATAATTCCTAGGAACACCTGAACATCTCTTTTGTTGGACGGCATTTTTATTTGTATGATGGCTTTGACTTTAGCAGGGACAGGCTGTAAGCTATCTTTACTGATGATATAGCCAAGAAATTCCAAACGTTCTTTGAAGAAATTACACTTCCTTGGTTTCAGCTTGAGGTTAGCCACAATAAGTTGTTGGAATACTGCCTCTAAATGTTCCAAATGTTGGTCAAACGTTTGTGAAAAGACATTGATGTTGTTGAGGTAAACCAGTACACAAATTAACTTAAGGTCTCCTATCACAGAATCCATGGCTTGTTGGAAAGTTGCTGGGGCATTTGCAAGTCCTTGTGGCATCCTAGTTGACTGGAAAAGACCCTGTTCTGTTATAATGGCACACTTTTCCTGATCTGTCTTTGGAAGTTCAATCTTCTAGTAGCCACCAATCAGATCCATTGCACTGAAGTACTTTGCGCCTCTTAACTTATTCAGTGTGTTGTCAATGCAAGACAACAGGTAAGAATCTTTTTTGTGACTGAGTTCAACTTGTGATAATCCATTATCACGCAATTTGACCCATCCTTTATCTTTACCATCAACAGTGGTGAAGACCAAGGACTCTTGCTTGAAACCAAAAAGATCAACTGTGAGTAGTTTCTGTAACTCTTCATTGACAGTGGCTTGGTTGGCCAAACTGCGTCTTATTGGTCTTGAGTGTATAGGGGCAGTCCCTTGTGTATCTAATACATGTTCAACTCCCAGGGCTTTTCCTAGGTCATGATTGTTCTCTGCAAAGACGTCCTTGTATTTCTAAAAAAAGGCGTATAGCTTGGCCTTTCTGGTCAACTGTCAGACCAATTAGAGAGTTGCGCGGAATTAGCAATAGAACACTTGGCTGATTGCATGGCAGCGCAAACTTGCTGAATTCACTAAATGGGATGACATCTGTGAGGCTAGAGTTTTCTTTCAACTTTATATAGTCCAAAAGCTGATATTTCTTCACCTTCAGCACTTTATAATAAAGATTTCCCAAGAGTACTAGGATCTCATGTGAGGATGGGATGACAATGCCAGGTAGAATCCATGGCTCTAGTTGCAAACCATTGTGAAGCCCAAATACTTCACTGTGCATCTCTTTTGGAAAGCTGAGGCTCATACCTGTATTTTGAATTGCTTGGGATTCACTTGAAATGGAGAATTTTCTGGAAGAATACAAGGGAATCTCTTTATACTCCTTGGTAGCCAGTGGTAATACCTTAATTTTGCGCTGTTGCAAGGTGTATGCTACTGGCATGTCTCCATTGGTGTATTCCATATTGATATAGTGTAATTTTTTTATAGGAAGATCTTTTGGTCTGTCACTGTGGTAAAACATAGGTACAGATTGGCCCAAAAATGCTGAAGGTACTATCCTTATGATTAATAATAGTACCATACATTGCCATGAAGCTTGTTCTAATCAGAATATTGTAACTCTCATTGCGCAGCACTATTGCAGGGGCTGTCACTACCAATTTACCAAAGTGGAATGGTAAAGATGAGTAGGCTCCCAGTACCTTTGTTCTGTCAGGTCCAGCAGTTCCAAATTCCTCACTGTAGTCCAAATCCGGTGTGAGTTTCAGCTTCTTGATTAGCCTGGTTGAAACAATGTTCCCAGGGGCTCCAGAGTCCAGAATTGCTCTTACTTGAAGTTTATAAACCACTAGCTCAATATAAGTGCAGTTGTGTCTTTCTTTATAATGAGGAGATGTGATCTTGATAACATTGTGGATGTCTAAACCTTTGAACTGAGCAATAAATGACTCTAGTGCAGTTATTAATTTGAGCTTAGAGACTTTAAGGTATCCAAGTTCATAGAGACTTGCACAGACCACAATAGTTGAGACAACTTTTTAATACTGTTTCTTTTGTGCTTGACTTCAGTGTAAGGCATGGTAATCTGTTCAGCGTAAGATATATAGACAGTATCAACGGCTTCTTGGGAAGGTGGGTTTTCTGTAAAAATTGCCTGTTTCCTGGTTGTTTAAAATTGGTGTACACCAGCAGATTCAACAGAATAATTAAGAGGCAGGGGCACACACTCACTATGTGCCTTCAAATATGAAGATTCTGAAGACATTGACCAAATTGGATTGTAATAAAGTTTATTGGGTCCTATATAAGTAGGTAAAATTCACTCCTTGGTGTTTACTGCCAACGCCTTATATAGGGGTATTCTCATATTACTAATCATCAGTCACTGGCAATGTCTTCTAGAACATTCCAGCGCACTGTAGTGTCTTGGTTGGGTTGGCAGAAAAAGGGACAACCTTCTATTTAAGGGTGCAATCCCGCAATGCCTAGCGCAATAACACCCTCTGCTAGCACATTAATCAGTGATCCTTTTCAAGATATGCAATCACTTCTATATCTAGTTCTAGCAAGGAGTCAAATAGGCCATTTGAATTGACCCTGGCGTCTTGGCGTTATTTTCTCTCAAAGCTGGCGCCTTGGCGCTCAATGTTAATTATTGCGGCGCTCTGGCACTTGCAATTAATTGTGTTGGCACCTCGGCGCTTGATGTTAATTATTGCGGTGCTTTGGCGCCTGCAAATAATTGTACTGCCGTCCTGGCGCTCAATGTAAACTAGAGCAGCGCTCTGACGCCAAGAATAATTAATCCTGGCGCCATGGTGCCTTTTATTTAAGTTAGTGGCGGTGTGGCTCAATATTCCTTGACAACAACCTCATGGTCTACTAATCATGTATTTAATTATATGGTAAGTTGACACTAATTTCTAAAATGGTAGTTAATTGGCCCTGGTTAATTGCCCATAGCCGCCTAATGAATTAAGCTTTCCACAATCCATGGTCAACTATTTGTCACACTGGTGACCATGTTGACAGCTAAAACTCTGTGAAGCAAGTCTTCATTCTTTTCTTCCTTATCAGGCAACTATCTTTCTGGGCAGGTTTCCTGGTCCAGCAGGCAGTTGTCACAATCAGGAATGTTGGGGTCTGGATTTATTGGTGGAGAGGGTTAATTACAACTAGCAGTCAGGGTTTTCTCCTCAACCTGACTGCTTAGCAGTTTTTTGAATTCTCCTTATCTTCTTCTTGATCCTTGTCTTTGTCTACTGACTTGTCCTTTTTGCTGTCTTCCTGGCTAAAGTGCCAGACACTAGTCTTGGGTTGCTTATAATCACAAGAAAGATGTCCTAATTGCCCACAATTGTAATATGTGCAAGTGATTGTAGTACTTTTGGTTGAAGATGTTGCAACAGTTGTTGATTTTTCAAGGGATCCTTATCCCAAGTCTTGCATTTGGGTTTGATAGAAGAGAAGGGAGTTTATTTATTATAATCCGGGAAAGGAACCTCAAACTGCTCTTTGAAAGACCCCAGGTGACATATGAGTTAAGATACTGTTCTTGCACCATAGATTCCAGACTTTAGAGCAATGGAGAGCTCTCTGTTAGGACTTACATAGTTAAGAAGGGCTCCTTTTACATCAACAAAAGTGGCTGCACCCATCAACACTAGGGTCTGTGCTTCCAGGTAGAAGTGTCTGGAGAAATCCATTAGGCTTTCACCCTTCTTAATTTTTCCTTCTGTGAACTCCATTTTGCAACAAAACATAATTTTCTCACTATCAAACTCCTCAATCAAGGCCCTGGACAAGTTCTTGTAGGTCCGTCCTTGCTCAAGTAGTCTTGGCATTATTATAGTCTGTGTTTCTTAATCCAGACAGTTGAAAATGGCAGCGTTTTTCATGGCTTTGTCTGCTCCATACATGGATTTGTTATACAGACAGAATAAAATATGAATGTTTGCCTTTTTGTCAAACTTAGGTAGATTGGTTGGTTTAAAATTCTGGATCACCAAGGAGGTGCTAAATTTATAACTTCTTCTGGGCAGAGGCAAGGTATTCCTCTGATTTGAGGCGTAGAATTGTGCTTCAGAGGCTGCATCCCTAGCATTGTGACTGGTCATGGAAGTTGAATCTGCCACACCAGGAAGGAGAGACTTGCTGCTATCACGTACCAGCTCTGCCACATAGATCTTCCTCATTGTCCGGCCTATATTGTCTTCATTGTTTTTGTAACTATGGAAAGAGAAACAGTCCTTGGACATGGCCTGGATGGTAGTGGATAGAACGCTTTGGCTTTTTCTGGTAGTACCTGTGACCCTGACTCCATTACAGTCTGGTCTACATGTACCTGATGTAGATGTTCTACTTGGCCTTGTAGCAACAGAATATCACTACATTGTGATTGTACTTCTTGGGTCAGATCTTTAATTGTACAGTTGGCATGTGCAATTTGGCTTCAAGTCTCTCAATGCGCAAAACTTGCTTATCAAGAAGCACGTTATTCTTTTCCTGTATAGCCCAATGGCTGTTCCTTAATATTTCCAGGCTATCATGATTCTCTTCTGTGTGGTCATGATTATGTTCAATCAGTTTTGCCAGCTTTGAGAATTCCATATAAAAGTGACTACAATCAGCAAGGGATTGGCAAAGGCATTTGTCAATATCACTGACATGTGCAGATAGCTCCTTTATGTCCAGTTGGACTATGACAGTGGCTTCTTTGTTGGGTTTGGTGGAAGGCCCATCCTTGATCATTCTTACAGAGCAACAGAGCAACTCCACTTCACTGCATAGAAAGCAGAAAGTGGCTTCTGCTTCTTTGACGTGGTATGTGACTGTGCCAAGCCAATTATTGTCCAGTCCTTTATGTTCAAGCATGGTTCCAACCATTGTGACCAGAAAAGTTAGTCAGTTGCTCTTCCAGCTGTGCTGGCCAGTTTGCGGTGAAGTTCTGCTGTCCAGCCAAACTATGTAATTGATGGCTAATGTTGGACATGGAGCTTACAAGCTCATTGTACAGTTGTCTGAGGGATGCTTGCTGATTGTTAATCAAGTTTCCCTGATGTGAAATAAGAGAAAGTTGATGTCCCAAGTGGATTCCATTATGGAAAATGGCTGGTTGCACAAAGCTGTGGATATATTCCTTTGATTGTTTGACTGTCTTCATCTGCAACCAAAGCTGGTTGGGAGTAATTCCTGTAAAATTTCAGAACTTCTCTTTGGCCATAGTACCATATTCTGGTAGTACCGCCAGCTTCTCATGGACTTTCCTGTTCTGATATGCACTGTGGTCCATACTGCATATGGCTTGCTCCAGCTGCTGCTGATTGGTTTTGGCATTCCTGTCCACTTCTAGTGGAATTGGGATGTCAAGGTGCAAGGGGGACTGATCCTCAATCTGACAGGGGTGTTGTACGTTAGTCATAAATTGACCAAACACAACAATTTTATTTAGTAGACGTCCCTTGTTCCAGAAAGGCAATTGATCTCTGTGAAGAGCCCATTAGGGTGGTACTACAGATGGCAAAGAAAGGCATGGATAAGGATATCTCCATTTCCTCCCTGCGCAAAAGACAAGTCCCCAATAGGGCAGCAAGTACTGTTGGGCTGTTGCATGCTAAAATGAGCACCAAATGTTGTGATTTGAGTATGGTGTATGTGTAAATGTGACTGCTTAACTCAAATAAAACCTTAAATATTACTAAAAATTGCATCCAGACATATATCTAGTCTAATATGTATAATAAAGTATAAGTTATGTAAATTCAATCCTTTATTTATAAATCAAGAAGAGAGTTATATAGTAATTGAGGGATTAATGGGAACCACAGAGCGTCAGGATCCTCTGTTCTGCAGCCAGGTTTATCTATCACTTAGCCCATTATTAAACAATTATTGGACAATCATTATTCAGAATGACTTTAGAGTGCAACTTAGTTGATCAATCAGACTAGTTATCATCCATTACAAGAGTACCATTGTTCTATTGTAACCAAGTTTAATGGATCAGTTAGTTGTTACATGGAAGGCTAGTTTACATCAAATCACTTCACAACAGAAGGGTTAGGCAACAAGGGGGGTTTATAGGAACTGTGGATTGTAATTTCCCTTGTTCTACTCCTGTCAAACCATCAGGCGTCCCAAAGACCAAGGTGCTGGGGCTAAACCTGGTTCCCCTGTTGACTCTTGCTTGTAAAATGAGCAGCACAGTGGGCAGGTGTTCAGTCCATGCAGTATTGGGATGCCCCTGTGAGAGTTTGGAAATCAACTGAACCAGGGAGCCATTCAATTGCTCTATGCGCCCATTGGCTTGTGGATGATATGGAGTTGTGACTACTTGTTGTAGGGCATTTTTGGCGCAGTATGCTTTCATGACATGTCCAACTAGCTCAGGGCCCCCGTCTATAATGAGGCATTTGGGTTGTCCAAAAAAGACCACAATTTCCTTGTCAATGAAGCAAGTGATTGTGGTGATGGTGTGGTTAGTGGTTGCCATCACTACTGGCCAGCAGATAAAGTAGTCAATGGCTATGATGAGGTATTTCTTCCCATGTCTGTCTTTGGGGAGAGGCCCAACAATGTCAAGGGCCCACTGCTTGAAGGATTCTGTTGTAACTGAACCAATGAGAGTTTGATACTTGGAATTGGGGAAGACAACAGTCCAATAGGAAAGGACAGAATAATAAGAATAAGGTTCCATTTATTGTATAATCTTGTGATTAATATACTATATGGGTAAGGCCACAAGGGGGCGGCACAGTAGAAGTTCCAGGTAAGGTTCAGAGCCAAGGATAACTTGTGCAGGGATCAACAGGTTTGAATTGGCAACACTCCTAATTAGGATGAAGTGCCCGCCATTTGACATTGCCATCAGATTAATCCATAATGTTAGATATGTCAAGGGGCAACTCATCAAGCGCCCCTGTGTATTGTAAGATATGTTAGCAGGCAAGCCTGGAAACTTGGTTGCAACACCCCCCTTGCTCCCTGCTTGTTGTCAGACATAAGTACTGGGGTCTGCGGAAGGTCAGGGAAAGTCTGCACAAACAATCTTTGTGTGGGGATGGCACGGCAGGGACGCAAGAAATTGTGGTGAAGTTTCTTGGTGTTTCCCTGGGCATCCTCAATGTCGTGAATAACGGCATTCACCATATTTTGATTTTGCTTTTGTTGAGCCATTTCAAAGACAAATCTCTTGCTTTTGCTTTCAACTCACAAAATGAACTGGCTTCCGCTTCAGGAAATATGATTGGTTGGTTTCCTGACTCTGCGCAACTCACTTGCCCCACTCATGCTTGTTGCAAGTGATCCTACCGTCCTGGTAGTGTTTTGTGGCATTCCTAACCACTATATATTTCATTTCATATTCACCAATAAAAATTAAGTTCTATTCACATTTTTGTCTTTGTGTCTTCTGTACTTCTGCGCCTCTCTCTAGCCACGCATAGTAGAGATTATTCATCCAGGGCCACAAGGTAAACGCTATTGCCTTCCCTGTCATCTAACCAAGACTTAGTACAAATCCAATCCTAAGGTTAGGATTCCCTTTTGTGTATCTGTGCTGCGCCTCAGAACACAACAAAAATGGTGCTCACTACAGGGGCTGTAAGCCCCTTGGTTATCCCTTTCACATCTACGTTTTCAGGTCCCTTGCCTCTGCCTATTTGGGAGTCAACCTCACCTGAAATTACCAGCCCTCCTATTGAGGAAGACATCACCAACCCGCATATTGTCCCTACTGTACTGAACCTTGGGAATGGTCCCCACCTAGCTGCTTACCCCATGGGTACCCCTGACTTGGAACAAGTCATGGCAATAGCCCTTGGGATAGCTCAGGACAGGGCCATCCCTTGCCTTCAGCTACAGTTTAGCCATGCCTAATACTATGAGTTAATTGTGGCCCCTCAGTTTCCACAACATCTCCTCTCAGCAGCTGGCTCCGCTGATCCTCTGCTGTCATCCTTTGTACAGCCCGCCTTGGCCCACCACCAGATGGTGTTGGGACTCCACGTTCAAGAAATCTTGTCTCTACAAGCAGCTGTTACCCATCATTGGGACCAGTTTGCTGCCTATCAACAATGGCTTTGTTCCCTGTTCTCCCTGGTATCTGACAATCAGCGTGATTTGGTCACCTCTCAAACACGTTTAGTCAATTCCCTTGAGCAAATGCGCCAGTCCATCCCTGAGTACATTAGGGAGCAACTACATGAGTTTCACCAGTTAGAACAACCCTGGCAAACTCAAGTAGACTCCACCCTAAACGCTTATCTCTCCAACTTTGATCACCTAGTGCAACAGCTCAATGCATTCAGTGTCTATTCCTTTGAGCAATTGCAACAGGTAGCTGACCTTGCAGCCCAAGGTCTAAATGAGCTCAGTGCGGAATTTGATCAAGAGAGAGCTACCACTGCTGCAGCTATTGCCAAACTTCAGAGTCAGGTGAATGAGCTGTCCACTCCCAAACCTGATGCCCTGCCTTCTTCTCCTGCTGATGATATGGTGGATAGAGAGCAGAGGATCTGGGAGGCCATCCAAGAATTACGCGCTTCCACTTGTAGCCAAGGACGTCCTACTGAAATGCCTCAACCTGATCCCCAGGTTCTTGCGCTGACTGCTCAGGTCGCTGAACTACAGCAAGAAGTTGCTGCTTTTTGTGAGGTAGTAACGGCCGCTGCTAGTCCACTCGGGGTTAACAAGGAGGATGGCTGTTGTCCTGGCTTGGCAGGGGCTCCTCAAATCCACTGTGCCAGAGAGTTGATTGCCCTAGCTAATGAGGTGGATCATTTGAAACAAGACCAGACTGAGTTGGACAGGGACGTACAGGAGATGAGTGAGTTGATTGATTTGGTAAACAACAGATTTGCCCCTTGCCTATCAGTTGGGCCATCCCTTATTTTGTGACTGGCTGAGCTCTCCACAGTTGTCACTACCCAAGGACAACGCCTAGATGTTAATAAAAAACAGACTGCTCTAGCCAACACTATGGGTGCCAGAACCACTGAGGCTCTGACTACCTTTGAAGAAAGTGTTCAACAACTGTGGGCTAGACAAACCCCCTCCAAATGTGAAGCTGAGTTCTCCCCGCGCATAAATGTACTCAACAGCAGCAATGGTGGTCCAGCTCCCAAGGCACACTTCAAGCCTACTTTTAAATAACTCTTTGATCCTAAAACCTCAACTATTGCAGCTTTCTTAACTATTTATAAGACTGCTATGAGACAAACATCAGATGAAGTTAAGAAAAAACACTTTCTGACTTGCCTACACCCGACCTGTCAAGAGGTAGTAATACCAGAGCTGCCTTCTATTGAGACCTGGGAAGATATGAAACAGCTCCTGATTGACAAGTTTGGAGGTGATCTTAGCCTGGAGGTGAAAAAGGATGCTTTCATGCACATATCCTTCAAGCCCAAGGAAACATTAGCTGAATTCGCTGACAGATTTTACATGGAGGGACAACAATTAATAACAAGCAGACAATTGACAGCGCATGAAGCATATATGGCCTGCACCCAGGCCCTCAAGTTAAATCAACTCCTATGCCTCCATTTCAAGGCCCACAAGGCTATGCTGTCCTCCATGAAAAGTATAAAGACGCTGCTCCAAAATATGCATCTTACCCATTCTGGGGCAGTTGTTTGGGAAAGTTGTGCCGCTTCCAACTCTGGCTCCTCTTCTTGCGGCCCTCTTATCCTCACTATGAACTCCCAAAATTTTCCTTGTTTCAAGGTTGCCACAACTGTGGTCAGATAGGCCACCACTCTTGCGTTTGCACCAATCTGCGGGTTGAAGGAGCTGATCCCAAGGATCAGTGGGAAAAAAACAGTCAACCTAGAGGCGGAGACACTCTTGGTTGACAATTCTTCCCGGTCTCCTCCTCACCCCTGCCTGCTACTGACTCTGAGCCTGTTGATGATGAAGCTCCTCCTATCTTTCTCCTGTTCCATGACAATTCTGACAATTCTGGTGTGGATGAATCTGATGTTGAAGACCATGATGCATACAGGTATTCTGTTCTTGTTGTCCCTGAGGCTATTGCCGTTCCCTACAAGCTACGGTCTGGGAAGACTACAACTACCGGCAAGCCCTTGTCTGAGGCCAAAGCAGTTGTCTCCCGCCCCTATCTTACTCAGGCAAAACGGTCCCCTGTATTAATGGAATTATCAGAGGAAGCCGCTGAAGTTGCAGACGCCGTTTTCAAGAATGTATCTGTCTCACTCCCTCTCCTAACCGTATATAAGGAGTTTCTGGGACTACAATGCATGATTGAGAAATGGGAATAAGAACTAGCTGAGGCACAGTATATCTTGGCTGTTCTGCCTTTCTTTGGACGCACCTCCACCCGAGCAGAGATATCTACCCAGAAGGTCAAGATCAAAGCTGTCCTGGATACTGGTTCTCCTGTCAACGTTGTTTCTTCTAAACTGGTGAATAAACTTAAGCTGGCCTCTGATTTCAACTACCATCAATCCTATGGCACCACTAGTCTCTCCATGACTTGCCCCATTGGTGCGTACTCTGCCTACCAATGCAATTTGGTAAACTCCTGTTGGCTGCGCCGGCTGTTGTTCTAGAAAATGAGAGCTATGACCTTTTGGTTGATACCCAGTTCCTTGGGAATATAATAGGATTATCAACCAAAAGGATGGTTATCTTTCTATCCTAGGGTACAAAGTCCCTCTGATCTTTGAGGAGCCAATCAAAGTTCCTGGTAAACGCTTGAAGACATGTACTCTGGAGTACCCCACTGGAGTTTTCACCCTAAAGTACCAAACCCATTCCACCAACATGAAGTGTCCTCCCATGGCTTGTCCTGCAACTGAGGGAATCCCTCTCATGGCCACGTTACTATCACCATACCCCCAGGCTCTCAGACTATCATAGACTCCTAGATAACATATGAACAACCTGAATGGACTTTCCTATTTCTGTACTCCCCTCCTTTGCTGGGGCGTAACAAGCCTTACCTTTGTCCTGGAATTCTGGACATTTCCCACAAGGATCCTGTTCAATTACTAGTTGCCAACCTTACTGCACTTCCTATGACTGTATCCAGAGGACAGGTTGTTGGTTACGGAAAGTTGTTAAATGCTCCTGACGTCTTGTCTCTCCTCCCCTTTGGAACGTTTCAAGACTTTAACCTACCCAAAGACGAGCCTCAAGTCCTATCTCTGTTCACTGCCCAAGACTTCCCTCAGTTGTCCCTGGTCCAACAGAAAGAGGTGCTTGATTTACTAGACCAATTCTCAGACATCTTTACTAAAGATTTCACTGATTATGGGCTGGCTAAAGTTGTGATTCATCAGTTTGACACCAGAGATGCTCCCCCCTTTTGTGCCAAGCCATACCGCCGCAGCCAAGTGGAAGATGTGCAGGTTTATAAGGAGCTCAAACAACTACTAGATGCTGGACTGCTAGCTTCCTCTCAAAGTCACTGGGCTTCCCCCTGCTCATCTTAAAGAAAAAGGATGGTGGACACTAGATTGTGATGGATTAATGAAGATTGAATTCTCTAACCAAGAAAGATTCCTATCCCTTACTGCGTATTGATGACGCCCTTTGACGCCTTGGAAGTTCTAAGTTTTTCTCTGCCATGGATTTGGCGTCTGGCAAGTTGATCTCTCTCCTGAAGACCGTCAGAAGGTTGCACTCATCACATCAGAAGGATTATTTGAGCCTACCTGCATGCTTCAAGAGCTCTGTAATGCCCCAGCAACTTTCCAGAGGGCCATGGATTCCATCCTGCGTGATTTGAAGTTGTTGTATGTCTTAGTCTACCTTGATAATATAACAGTCTTCAGCGCAACTTTCACAGATCACCTAGCCCATCTTAGAGAGGTGTTCATAAAGATCTAAGAAGCTGGCCTCAAGCTAAAGCCCTCTAAGTGTGCTTTCTTTAAAGAACGCCTTTAATTCCTGGGTCATGAAGTAACCCAAATGGGAATTTGTACAATGACCAAGAAGGTTGAAGCCATCAACAAAATGCTTCCGCCAACCAATCTACAAGAAGTACAGGTCTTTCTGGGCATGATGGGCTACTATAGACAATTCATCCCTGATTTTGCTGATACTAGCAAACCCCTGGTCCAACTATTGCGTAATGTTCCTTTCAAATGGACTGCCAGCCAACAGCAAGCCTTTGAGACTCTAAAGCAGAAACTCAAAGAAGCACCCATTTTAGCGTACCCCAATTACAACAAGGAATTCATCTTGTACACTGATGCCTGTGACCTTGCTATTGGGGCTATTTGGCTCAGCTTAACAATGAAGGTGTGGGCCACCCTGTAGCCCATACTTCCCGTGTGCTGAATAAGCATGAAAAGAATTATAGTGTTACAGAGAAGGAGTGCCTTGCTGTGCTGCATGCAGTAAAAAAATTCTGCCACTATGTGTATGGTACCCATTTCACTGTTGTCACTGACCACGCTTTGCTCAAATGGTTACAACAACTTAAGGAGCCTGAAGGACAACTAGCCAGATGGGCTCTCTGCCTGCAAGGTTATGATTTCACTGTGCTCCATTGCCCCAGGATTCAACATCAGAACGCTGATGGGTTGTCCCAAATGCCCATCCTTGCCCTACATCCTGCTGAGGCAGACCGCCTGTACAAGCTAATTGGCTACCCTTCTTCCTGGGAAAGTGAGACAGAAGATATTTGACTTGCACTGTCTAAATTGTCTGAAGACACCCTAATACAAGACAACCAACCCTTCAAGAAGGTGCAGGGTCAATACCTGCCATACGTGCGCCTCATTCTTTGCCTCTCCTTGGTGTCACAAGCTCATAAAGAAACTGGCCATGGAGGTATTGCCAAGACCTTTGACTGGCTTCAGAAGAATTACTTCTGGGAGAATCTTTGCCTGTTGATCCCAGATGTCATAGCTAGTTGCCATGACTGCCAACTTTAGAGGCCACAAGCTGCTTCCCACAAGTTCAAATTGGTCCCCCCTCAACATGCCTTTCACCCTGTCAGCATTGATGCTGTAGGTCCTCTCCCCCGCTCACGCTCCAGATGCTGCTTTATCCTGATTGCTTTTGACCACTTCAGCAAGTGGGCAGAAGCTTGCCCTACTAAAGACATCACTGATAAGACTACTCTTGCCTTCCTTACAGGATGTTTTCTACCGCCATATCTGTCCTCAAGTGCTGTTGTCAGACAACGGAACCAACTTCAATACCAAACTTGTAACCTCTGTTGTTGAAGCTCTAGGAACTCACCAGTCTTATTCTGCACCCTATATTTCTTCCACTAATGGGGCAGTTGAGCGTGCCAACTTGACACTAGTTTTTATTATGAGAAAACTCACCTACTCTGACACTGCCAATTGGGATCTATACTTACCCGCTGCTCTCTTTGCCTATTGTTTAAGCAGGTATTGGATCACAGGGTATTCCCCCTTTTCTATGTTATATGGGTGTGAAGCCACCACTCTGTTGCTCTTGGGGGTTCCCCTACTCTCCTCTGATAAAGTCATGAATCCTGACAGCCACATCAAAGACTTAGTCAACCGCATCATTGATATACAGACCACTGCCTACACTTCCGCATATAAGACTAAGATGCTTGAGCTCTCCGAGAACGCTTGGCACTCCCCCTTGCCTGAGTTTGCTGTTGGTGACCATGTCCTATACTATTAACACTGTGTGGGTAAACGTGCGCACAAACTAGACTCCCTGTGGATTGGTCCTTTAGAGGTGACTTTAAAACAAGGATCTGAGTACACTGTAAAGCTCCTCTCCAGTGGTTGCCCTTTTGCTCGCGTACACGCCAAGTTCCTCCGCAAATATCACCCCCCAAAGTCCAATCTAGAGGGGGGCAATGTTGTGAATAACAGCATTCACCATGTTTTGATTTTGCCTTTGTTGGGCCATTTCAAAGACAAATCTCTTGCTTTTGCTTTTGACTCTCAAAATGAACTGGCTTCTGCTTCAGGAAATATGATTGTTTGGTTTCCTGACTCTGCGCAACTCACTTGCCCCACTCATGCTTGTTGCAAGTGATCCTACTGTCCTGGTAGTGTTTTGTGGTATTCCTAACCACTATATATTCCATTTCAATTCACCAATGAAAATCAAGTTCCATTCACATTTTTGTCTTTGTGTCTTCTGTACTTCTGCGCCTCTCTCTAGCCACGCCTAGTAGAGATTATTCATCCAGGGCCACAAGGTAAACGTTATTGCCTTCCCTGTCATCTAACCGAGACTTAGTACAAATCCAATCCTAAGGTTAGGACTCCTGTTGGGTGTCTGTGCCGTGCCTCAGAACACAACACTCAAGTTGATAGGTGTGGTTGTCATAGACATCAGCTACCTTGAAGAGCCCTAGGTGGTGGGTTCTAATTTTGCGGAATTGGGATTGAGGGTGTAGACGGGGTCACCTATGGCGTATCTAGCTTTGAGGTGTCTTGTCTCCCCCGCAATCTGCTTGTGTTTAATATCCTGGGCTTTGGCACGCCATTGGTCTAGCAAGGGCGTTGTCACTAGGGGGCTTGTCAGGAACCTTGGACTGTAGTTTCCCCTGTTCAACCCCAGTCAGGCTGTCAGGTGTTCCAAAGGCCAGGGTGCTAGGGCTGAACCCAGTGCCCCTGTTGATTCTTGCTTGCAGGATCAGTAGGGCGGTGGGAAGATGTTCAGTCCACATAGTGTTAGGGTGCTCTTGTGAGAGCTTGGCAATCAGTTGAACCAGGGAGCTGTTTAACCGTTTCACGTGGGCATTGGCTTGCGGATGGTAGGGGGTCTGACTATATGCTGGAGTGCGTTCTTGACGCAGTATGCCTTCACAACATGTCCAACAAGTTTGGGTCTGCCATCTGTGATGAGACGCTTGGGTTGCCCAAAGCAAGCCACAATCTCTTTGCCAATCAAGCAGGTAATGGTGGTGGCAGTGTGGTTGGTTGTTGCCCATGCCACAGGCCAACAGATGAAGTAGTCAATAGCGGTGATAATATAATTCTTACCCAGTCTGTATTTGGGGAGCAGTCCCACAATGTCAAGAGCCCACTGCTCAAAGGGTTCCATAGCCTTGATGGGTAGGACAGACTTGGGAGGTGCAGGTTTGGACATATTCTTCTCACACAACACACACATCTTGAGGAGGTCCAAGATGTCTTGCCACATGCGCGACTACCAAACCTTTTGTTTCATGATCTCAAAGAGGTTGTGCCATCTGATGTGACCCAAGGTTTGGTGGTAGTGCAAGATGGTGTCCCCTTGTTGCGTGGTGGGAATGTAATGCGTCTTCTCACCTGTCTCTGTCCGGCAGCAGACATTACCAGCATTGGTGGTGAACTGGCTCTCATTGTCCTTCAACTTGGAGATGGTGACCAAGTTAAGGCCCTCATAGCGGGTTGCCTCAGGGTGCAGGTAGAGCATGGGCCAGGCTGGGTCCAAACTGTTGTCCCCAGTGATGTACGCTACATAGAGCTGTGAAAGAGTGTTGGCTGTGACAAGTTCCTTTCCAGGCTTGTATTTGATGCGTAACTGATAGGGGTATAGACACTCATGCTATCCTGCCTGGCGTGTCAAATGAGACTGCATGTTGAAGTATTGGAGTGACTTATGGTCCGTCAGAAAGCAGGGTGGAAAGGTTGCACCTTCCAAGTAACAGCGCCACTTCTCAACACAGTTTACAATGGCTGCCGGCTCTTTATCATGGATAGGGTAACATTGTTCCAAGTCAGTGAGCTTCCTGGACTCATATGCTATGGGCAGGAAGGCGCCATTGTCAGTTTCTACCCTTAGCACGCCCCCTATGGCCCTGTAGAGGCGTCAGTCTCAAGTTTGTACTGTCAATTTTGTTGGGGAACTGCAGTACTGGTACTGTTGTGAGCCTTTGCTTCAACGTCTTGAAGGCTTGATCTCTGGCGGGGGTCCAATGGAAGCACTGTTTGGTATTGAGGAGCTCAGTGAGAGGTGCAATTAGTTCTCTGCATTTGGGGATGAACTTGCGTACATAGGCAACCATGCCCAAGAAGGTTCACACTTGGCCCACATCAGTGGGGGGCGGCATGCTAGTGATTGCCTTGATTTTGGCGGGGTTGGGATTTATCCCTTGGGCAGAGATGGTGTGCCCAAGGAATAGTAACTCCAACTTGAGAAACTCACATTTGGAGGGTTTAGCTTTTAGCTGATTTTTCTGAAGGATGTCAAGGACAGCGCAGAGGTGTTGGAGGTGTGTGGTTTGATCTTGACTGAAGACAATAATGTTGTCAAGGTACATAGCAACACACTTTCTAATCAATTCCTCAAATGCTTTGTTCATTAAAATGGAAAAGGTGGAAAAAGTGTTGGTCATCCCAAAGTTCATGACCTGGCACTCAAACAACCTGTAGCCTGTTTAAAAAGCAGTTTTTGCTTCATCTCCTGGTGCAATGCAGACCTTGTTGTACCCTGCGGTGAGATCAATCTTGCTAAAGACCTTTGCACCCACAAGCATGTCAAACAGGTTGTCAATCAACGGCAGGGGATACTTGTTTTTAACAGTCACCTCATTGAGGGCGCGGCAATCTGTGACTAGACAAAGGGACCCATCCTTCTTGGCTACAAAGAAGACATCAGCCCTGTATGGCAAAAGTGAGGGGCGTGTAAAGCCTTTGTCAAGTGCGTCTACAAGGTGCTGGCAGAGGGTTTCATCTTCTTTTGGTGTCAAGCAATAGAGGGGGCGCGCCTTGGGAAGTAACCCTTGAAGCTGTACAGCATTTTGGATCTCCTGGGGAGGATTTAATTGGTCCAGTGCTTCACTGAAGACGTCCTTATATTCCTTGAGAAGAGCAGCAAGCACTTGTGGAGGTGGAGTAGTCAAGAGGAGGGCTGCAGGTGGTTCAGCGCACATAACCTTGACTGAGCATTGTGTGAAGTATAGTTTCCCCCTTGAAATAGTAGGAGCCGTTTTAGTGAGTCTGATAAACACAGTATCATGCAGCAACTTGCTCATTTTGACAGGGTATTTCTGAAAGCCCACCCCATTCCTATTGAGGGTGATCACAGAGGTATCCCAGTCAATGTAGGGTCAGTTGTGGCAAAGCCAGTCAAGGCCAGGAATGACATCATGACTAAGCCCTGCCATGATGGGGCCAGAGAGCTTAACCTGGACATTCCCCATCCTCACAGAGAAGGGTACCGTCTCATGGGTTATTGCTACTCTACGTGAGTCAGCCACTTGTACCGCCTTGAACCTGCTTGGCACTTGGTCTAGCTGTTGAGCATCTTAAAAAGGCCTGGTCAATTATAGTTTGGTTGGCCTCAGTGTCTAACAGTAGTTTTTGGGTGTTCCCACGGAAACAAAAGAAGGTATACCAAGAAATTTACTTTATTTGGAGAGTGACTGACTTGAAGTATGGGGTCATTGCTATGTACTTGGAAGACGTTGAGGGTTTCAACTTTGTGAACATTGTAGTTGCAGGGATTTTTTGCTTGGAGGGCTTGAGAGTGAGGGTCAAGTGGGGTTGTAGAACCTCTTGTAACTACAACCCCCAGGCTTTTCCCAGGTTCTCAATTTGTGCTAGCTGGAGCTCCCCCTTGCGGGGGCGCTTAACCCCATTTTCCTGTGGGCGTGGCTGGTGGCAACCTACTTGGTTGTGAGCACTGCCAGGTGTGGGACAAGGTTGGGGTGGTAGGTCATTGGTATAGCAAAAACCCATTGAAGCCTGATTATTAGCCTCCACAATAGCCTTATAGTAGTCATTGAAGGAGGTACATCAACCTACGGGAACCCACTTGCAGATATGGGGCTTGAGCCCATTGACTATCAAGGTAAGAAGCATGGCATTTCCATTGATCACGGCTTCTGGGGCGGCAGCAAGAGCTTGTTGCCAGGCGGTAAGGTATTCAGGGACAAACTTGGTCTGTTTAATGGTCAGGAAGGGGTTCCTACCACAATAGGTTAAAAGGTTTCACTATAGCAGGATTTTACGGTGTCCCTGAATGCTGGCCAGGTGACCTCAATTTCTTGGCTGGCCCAATCAGTGAACCACACTACAGCAGGTCTTATAAGGCCCCCAGAAGCAGTGACAACCCACATGGGCTCAGGCACCTGATAGAAACAAAGGCGGGTCTTGGTAAAATGAAGCCAACTGACAATATAAGCTCCTTTGACACCACCCACAAAAGACTCAAGTTGGATATTTAGCATATGTTGAGAAAGGTCCAATTAGGGCAGAGTGACACTTGCATTGCACTGCCCAAGGCAGAGTCAATTTTACGTGCTTGTGAGTACCAGATGGTTCTGGTAGATAACATACCCATTGGGGATGTCTCCCTCAGGAATTGGAAGGAAATTATTTTGATGGAGAGTAGTCATACAGCCCGTACTCTGTCCTTTCTTGGGGGATTTTTTTAGGTAGGCCATGAACCTGCTTCTGCTACCACTGTTGCAACTAAAACAATGAGATTTCAGTATTTGGATTAGGGAAGACAACAGTCTAAAGATAGGACAGAAATGAATAGAATAAGGTGCTGTTTATTGTAGAATATTGTGATTAATATACTATATGGGAAAGCCACAAGGGGATGGCATGGTGGCATGTTCCATGTAAGGTTTGAAGCCTAGGAATAACTTGTGCGGGGGTCAGCAGGTTGAATTAGCAGCGCTCCTAATTATGAGAAAGTGCCTGTAGTTTGTTATTGTCATAAGATTGATCCATGTTGTTAGATATGTCAAGGGGCAACTCATTGGGCGCGCCCCTGTGTATTTTAAGATATGTTAGCAGAAAAGGAGGAAGACTTGGTTGCAACACTAGTTCTGATTTATGATCTCCAGATCTTCAGCTAGTCCTTCTTCATAATCTTCTGATCCTTTAGCAAGTCCTTCCTAGTCCTCCCTTTGAACCACCTAGGTTCCCAAGATCCTACAGTCCCACAACTAGTCTTCACTGTGATCATCCAGTTCTTTGTTACTATTTTTCACTGGGATCTTTCCCTATGAATCACTTATGGGTTCCACTTTTCAGTCCCTGTTACTAAAATCCCAGTCTCAGGCAATAAGACTTCCTCAAGTAGATTAGTATTTGACTGGGACCCCATAAGTGATCACCACTATATGTCATTAATCATAGACAATCCTCATCTTTATGCAGTTGTTTTTAATCACTCAGGTTGAAAATACTGAGCTTTTTAGGTGCAAAGTAACCACCTTTATTTCCCAGAATCCTGATCATCATCAAGTTCTGCAACTGCTTCCCCAAGCAGCCACCCTGATGACACCTCTGAGCATATCCATGCCCCCAATGGTAGCTTCAGGACCTTCTCAAAGCCTCCAGGGAAACATGAACAAGGACCCCTTACCAGTCCGTTAAGTAAGGGTGCCACTCACAGACCTCTTGCAAGTAGCCAAGGGATTATTTTGAGTACCTCAGCTTATCCCTTCCTGGTAGCTCTTTGTTACCTACTGCACCTTCTGTCCTACCAGTTCCAGTAGCCACCTGCTACCTACTGGGTTTTGCCATCCCTCACTCCAGTAGCCTATGTTCCCTACTGGGTGGAGATATTGACCCACCCTAAACAGCCTATGCTATCTGCAAGACTGTATTGCTCTTCAGCCCTAGTAGTCACCTGTTATCTACTAGGCTGCAACATCTTTCCACACTCTAGTAGTCACCAGTTACCTACTAGCTTTCAACATCTCTCCTAGTAGCCAAAGTTACCTATTAGGTCTCTACCTGTCTCAAAACTACTATCCATGATCAACTTTCAGCATATAGTCTTTATTTGTAGCCAAATTCACCCTCACCTGCAAACCTGCTTCTATGTGAACCATCACAAGAGGGCTCAGGTGAGGGCTGTGGTGAAGGCTTAGGGGCATTCTTCTTGGTAGTTGCATCCTTCTTGGTGGCTTTGGTGGGCTTGTAGGGACGCTTGATGCCATTCTGTTGCTTGGAAGTATTCTTGTCCTAAAATAATTAACAAAAGGTTCTAAGATTAAGCAGTGCTTTAAAAATCAAATCAAAACAACTATAAAAACATAATATTAAAAATTCAACCACATAGGGCTTTAATTAGAAATGATAATTAAAAACTGGGTAAAAAGTGATTGGTTTACTTAAGTTTAAACTACAGATTAAAAGTGTTACAATTGAACCAATGAGAGTTCAGTATTTTGGAATTGGGGAAGACAACAGTCCAATAGGAAAGACCAGAATAATAAGAATAAGGTATCTTTTTATTGTAGAATATTGTGATTAATATACTATATGGGGAAAGCCATAAGGCCACAAGGGGGTGGCATAGTGGGGAGTTCCATGTAGGGTTTGGAGCCAAGGAATAACTTGTGTGGGGATCAGCGGGTCAAATTGGCAACGCTCCTAATTGGGATGAAGTACCCGCCATTTGCTGCTGCCATCAGATTAATTCATAACGTTAGATACGTCAAGGGGCGGCTCATTAAGCACCCCCTGTGTATTGTAATATACGTTAGCAGGCAAGGCTGGAAACTTGGTTGCAACAAAAGTTAAAAGGAATATGCAAAATTATTGAGTTAGAAAGGTATTTTATTTTAAAAACTAAAAATATGAAAGAAAAATGTCAAAAATACAACATATCAAAATTTCATAATTTTTAACAATGTAAAAATAAAAATTTCATATGTGAGAAATGAAAAGTGTTGACATTATGAGTGATGATGAGTAAAAAAAGTGGAATTTACACTGTTGACTAGAAAAATTATAGACATTGTTAGAGAAAAGATTGGAACTGTTGGCCTTTTTTTTAAAAAAATGCTGTTTTTTATTCTACACTTAATTGAATTTAAGCAAACCAGCAAATAATAATTGTTTTTAGTGTGTATTTGCTCACATAAAGAAATTTAAAAAAAACATAAAAAAATCAAGGTCTTTGTTTTTTTATTAAAAATAGTGTTTAGGGGATGGTTATATGATAATTTACCATATCACTTATATGAAGTTGTTAAGAAGTGTTATTCTGGTATGAAAAGGTAAAGTGTCAACTTTACCACTGACAACATCCTCAATAGGGGTACAACACACCATCTCAAAAACATCATTTCAAAAGTGATTTCTCAAAATAGCCCATCTTAATTTTTTTCTATCTCAAAATTGTAGTAAAATGCCATTTCAATTTATGGCATTGCGACTATGAAAACAGGCTTTAAATTTTTGTTTTTTAAACTGCAAAAAACAAAGAGAAAGTTTAAAAGTATTTCTAGGCTTAAAAAGGCCTTGTAATTCCAAATCTTCAATAAAAGAGGGGTCAATTAATAGTATCAAGGCTGTGTAAAGCCCAAAAGTCAAAATATACACAAAACAGCCTTTTATATCTAGTAAAACTATGATGTATACTTTAAAATAAGCATATAACTATACCAATGTAAGGGAATTCTTCCCTGGCTACATTAATTTAATGGATGTTTCAAAGTATTCCAAACCAACACAAACAGCAAACAACAGTTTTTGACACCATATCCAACTGGGATTTCAAGCTAGACAGGGATTGAAACCAGAACCCTAAAGACAAGCCAGATGTTAGTATATTTTCAACATTTAATCATAGTTTACCTTTTTATGTGGGCTTGATTCATTCAAATTTTGCTTTTGCTTTTGCACCTAGCTTTGGAACTATTAATAATCAATTAGAGGATGTCACTTACTGCTCAAAAGATGATTGTCTGCAGGGTTACGCCTGAAAATCACAAAACCTCTTCAGCTATACTTTGGCATGGCTCTGCATTTGTTTGACAATGATAATATGGAAAATCAACAAATAATTGTGGCTGCTATTGTTGCTTGTTTTCTGGGCCTCTCATTCCAAGTTAAAGTGTACCAAAATATTAAGCTTCAGCTTCAAATAACCCTGGTAAGTACAATATCCTCAGCCAACCATTTTATGAAGCTTGATTTTAAATCCACTTGTTTTCAATTACCCTCCTAAATGTTTGTAGTTCACTACCAGAGTATTTAAGTGAACCCATTTCATTAATTCCAGTTGTTCCAAAAACAACATTTCTCTATATTAATTTTGTCTACTTTTATTTCTTGCAATCCCTTTTGAAGCCATGAAAGGAGATATTTCCTGTTCTGGTTTCTGGTTACTTTCCTTTCCTTTCTGTGGTATTGGCCCTTGAAAACCCAACTGCCACCCCAGAATGGCATAATTCTTCTCCTGATGAATCCCATCTGAAGAAGTCCTGGCTAACAGTTGGTTCAAATATCCCTCAGGTTACTGGGAAAGAAAGTTCCAGTACAGCCATTCCACAACCCTACCTCCACCCGCCAAACCTTCCTTGGTTAGACCAAACGCCTCTTTCTACCTGTTGACCTATCTGTTTGGAACCTATTTACTTGGAAGATTCAGTTCAAAGATGGAACAGTTTGCATTTCAGGAACACTTTGGTCACCTTGCTATGGTTACAGTTCCTATCAGATTGTTTATTGCAGGGCTTAACCTAGGGGCTTTTGCTCACAAGATTGGGGACTTGTTCCCTCTCAAGTGGGTCCCTGACAGTTTGTTGGAACCCCTTTTGGGCTTCTTACTCAGAAGCTCAGAATCAACCCCTTTAATCCACCTGCTTTACACTGCAATCATTAAGAGCCTGGCAGTCACCCTTATCACTGCCATTGTCAGTCTTACCATATACCATCTTGTTTGACTATTCACTCAGACCAAAAACTATGTTGCCTCCAAAAAATCCGCACCTCAACAGGTTCAGAACCAGAAAGTGGTACTGAACCAGATTTCAGCAGTTTCCCTGGACAACAAAAAAGAAAACAAGATCATTATTGTTGTAAATTTTGCAATTAATGCTATTTCAATCTGGCCTTTGAATATTGATAGTTGCAAAGATTTGGCTGGTTTTGCCTTTGAGTTTGGGAATTCTCTGCCATCTGCAAATGGGTCTGGTTCAATATCCACCCATTCCAGATTATCATACCTGTCTGTGGTTGATCCTGGTATGACCTCATCCCAACGTGACCCCCTCAGCCACTCTGTCTTCCTATTGAGTGATCACCGTCCCTTGTCAACTATTTAAAGTAGAATCATTACACCTAATAAAGACAAGTTTATCCACATTTGTGTTGGCTTTAATAATCTTCATGCTTTTTCCTGTCCTTTTTGCCAAAAGGACTTTTACATCTTGTTTTCCAGGAAATTAAGGTATGTGCCCTTAATTTTGCCCTGAAGGTAACCCAAGGCTACCTTCAAACCTCAAATCTTTTGTAATAAAGATTTCCCGCCGTGTCCTCCAGGATGTTGTCCCCTGGAGCCAAACACAACACTTATGCTCCTCTGAATTCTCCCAGTCACTATTTGAAACATCTCTAGTGCAATAACAAACCAACGCCCAGAAGGTAAATCACATTTCCAAAAAGCTCACTGTTAAGGCTCACATCTGGTATGCCAAGGCCACCCTCCAAGGGAAGAAGCTCATGGAGTGTTATCCAGCCTTCTGTGATTTCTTGCTGTCCACTGTGGTGCCAGCACAAACAACTGAAGAACTTAGAGACCACATTATGAACTTATATCAAGGCTGAACGGCCACCAAGGACTATGTTGATGAATTCTCTTGCCTCAAAGAAGCCATTTGAATGACTGATTCTGAAGCCTGTAACCTTCTCATAAAAAACTTTCTCCTGAGCTCAAGAACTTCCTGTCCCATCATGTTTTACCTGATAAGTTCTCTGAACTCACCAAAGAGGTCTTGAAATGGTCTTCCAAGGTTAAATAGATCACCTCTTAGAACCATACCAAAATCCTCCCCTCTCAAAGCTCACCAGCCCCTGCCAAGGTTTCTAAGGTATTAGTCCCTAAACCCGGGGGAGGTTACCAACTGGCCCCCAAAGAGAAATAATGTCAAGTTTGTGAAGGACTATGCCTTTACTGTGGTCAATTAAGGCACTCAGCCAAAGACTTCCAGGCTCTATACAAGGTACAAACCTATTCTGCCCATCTTTTTTTGGCTATATATGCCAATAAATCTTCAACTTAGTCTTACGCTCTTTTGCCTGTTTTTCTAAGCCACAAATACAAAACAACTGCATGTTACGCCCTGATTAATACTAGAGCAATGGAAAACTTCATGGACAAATATCTCTTGGTATCTTTAGGGTTCAAGACCTCTGGATTAGCATCTGTAAGGCTAGCCAAGGGCACACCTGCCCAAGTAGAATGCCTGATCAAACTCCTCCATCTGCAATTAGGAGGTAATCCTACCACCTACTGACTTCAACTCTTTCTGATATGGCCTTTCCTTTAGTCCTGGGTTTCCCCTGGTGTCAGGAATTTAAGTTACAGTTTAACTGTGATACCAACTCAGTAATACTCTACTCTCATAGGAAGCCTACCACTGTACCTCTCAACAAACCTTACCACCAGGTGCAGAGAACTTCACAGCCTACCTTAACTCCCTACCGCTTATGGGGGTCAAGTAGAGGACTCTATCCCAGAGGAAATCTGCAACTTGAAAGAAGTATTTAGCAAAGAACTTTGCTCCCAGCTGCCTGATAGAAGACCATCCAAGCTGAGAATTGATTTGATACCTGGTTTCACTCCTACCTGGGGCTAGCTCTACCCTATGAACTGTGCCCAGGGAATAGCAATGAAGGCTTACCTAGACAAGAATTTAGCTAAGGGATTCATGTGATGATTTAATTCCCCCTGCTTGTCACCCATGTTCTTTGTGGGTAAATCTGACATCTCAATGAGACCTGCCAAAGACTTCACCAAGCTGAATGCTATCAGCATTAAAAATAAAAACCATTACCATCTGCCAAGGCACTGACTGATAGACTGACCCACACCAAGTTTTTTCCAAGTTAGAACTCTGCAGTGCATATAATCATATTTGCATTGCCAAAGGCCATGAGTGGAAAACTGCAGTTTGCACTTCCTTTGGGCTCTACAAATATCTTATGATGCCCTTTGGGTTGAGCAATGCCCCTGCAGCTTTCCAAGGTCTAATGAGTTAGGTTCTCTTCTCTTTGCTTTATGTCTGTGTAGTTGTCTACCTAGACAACATTCTTGTGTATTTTCAGGACAATAAGTCCAACACCACACATCTCTGGCAAGTCTTAAGACTGCTCATCAGCAACAGGCTGTTATATAAACTTGAAAAATGTGAATTCTTTGTCACAGAAATTTAGTTTCTGGGATATAAAATTAACCCAGGCGGGTTTGCTGTTACTCCTTCCAAGGTACAGGCAGTCCTGGACTGGCCTAGACCAACTACACACACCAAGATTTGCAGTTTCTTAAGCCTGGCAAATTTCTGCTGCAAATTCATTAAGGGCTTCTCCTCTAACACTCTCCCTCTCACTCAGCTCACCTCCGAGAAGGTTCCTTTTGTTTGGTCTTCTGAAGCAGACCTGGCGTTTGAGTCTCTAAAGAAGCTGTTTACCTTGGCCCCTGTCCTCCTTTGCCCAGATCCTGAGCGCCAACTTTTTTGGACATAGATGCCTCTGACTTTGCCTTGGGAGGGGTGTTGCTGCAGCTTAGGGAGGATAGTGAACTCCACCCTATGGCGTTATACTCCTACAAGCTTCTGGACAGAGAGAGAAATTGTCATGTGTGTGAGAAGGAACTACACAATATTGTCAAAATTTTGGACCACTGGCGCCACTACTTGGAAGGGAGTAAATTACCAGTGCTAATCAGATCCAAACATAAAAACCTCCTTTACTTCACCAAAAAGAGGAAGGTTAGCCCACAACTAGCTTGATGGGCAATTGACCTACTTGCCTTCAACTTCAAGATCAGTTACACCCCAGGACACCAGAAGTAGTACCAGATACCATAAGTAGACAAGAGGATTTGGATGAACCAAGTCATTCTTATGAGAAGCACAATGAATGTGCCATACTCTTAGAAGAAATTAACAGCGCCCATGCTGACACTTTGTCAACATGGTCACTGTTGACTTGAAAGTAAATCTCTTATGTTTTTTGCTAGTTGTGCTAGATTAATTATCATTTTTTAAAGTGTTCAGGGGTGCAAACCCAGAAAACATGACAAAATTGTGGCCATTTTGACACAATTTAATATTAAACTTAATAAAACTTAATTTAACCCAATTTTCCCTTTAAAATTTACTAATAAAAAGTAGTTTTTATTTGTTTTCACATTGTAAAAGTGCCAATATTGACACTTTTTAAGCCAAACTCATTTTTAACAACAAAACTGAAAAATCTACAACAAAAAAATTAAGTCCAGATTTAAAAATATTTTTTATTATGTTAAGACATTGAAAAAATCATTGCGCATATAGCTGATTGCTGAAAAGTTCATATTATAAATATATATGTGGCACTTATTTGTCTCCAATATATTAAGTGGATTGGTGGCTAACAGCAATCCAATAATTTAAGTGTGATTTGCTATGTAATTTACTATAGAATTTATTATTAAAAATAATGTTGACA
This sequence comes from Entomophthora muscae, assembly GCA_014839935.2. Taxonomy (NCBI): domain Eukaryota; kingdom Fungi; phylum Entomophthoromycota; class Entomophthoromycetes; order Entomophthorales; family Entomophthoraceae; genus Entomophthora; species Entomophthora muscae. Next base: position 16,562 of record QTSX02006434.1, on the reverse strand, counting down.
CTCAGAAATGTTGTCTATTTGCTTGTGATCATCTGCTGGGGTGGAGTAAAGCAATTTAGAGTGGCACAATTAAGCCTAAATTACTACGACATCTCCTATAAAGAGTGTTGTAAGTGATGTAGTTGACACTTTACCCTTTTTATTATTTCAACCAACATGTTAACAAGTTTGAGTATACCAAATGGTAAAATATCATATGAAAACTACCCAAATATTATTTTTAATAAAAAATAAAGAACTTATTTAATTCTTTAAAATATTTTCATATGTTATTTTTTAATTTTATTATGTGAACAAAAACACACAGAAAACAGCTAATATTTGCTAGCCTGCATAAATTTAATTAAGCGTACTATGAAAAAACATAGTAAATTTTCAAAAAAATGTTGACAGTGACAATGTTGTCAAAAATAATGTCTACAATTTTCCTAATTGTTAGTGAGAATTTAGCTTTTTTACTAATTGTCACTCATAATGTAGCACTTTTCATTTCTCACATATAGAACTTTATATTTTACATAAAAAAATCATCTTGTTTTTTGATATGTTATATTTCCAACTTTTCTCATTTAAACTATTAAATTTTTAATATAAAATCTATATAAAAAATAATACTTTTACATAAATCTCTTAAATTTTAACTTATTATTTATAACTTTCATAAAATAAAAACTTATACAATATTTTTAAATTTTAAATATCAATAAAAGCCATATAAATTTTACTTTTTATATATTATGCTTTTATGTTGTTTTGTTTTGTTGTTATACACAAAGCTTTACCTTAGAACTTATAGCTTATTATTTTAGGACAAGAACACCCCAAAGCAACAAAAGGGTGCTAAGTGTCCTTCCAAGGCCGCAAAACTCCAGAGAAAAAGCCTGTCTCATCAAAGAAAGCCACTCCTAAGCCCTCTCAAAGCCCTCCCCTGAGAAGAGCCCCGCTCACTCCACTGGGGGAGGGATCTGATGGTTCACTTACTGACCACAGTTTCTATAACTCAGCTTTCAATGAGGAGCCTAATAAGAAACGCCGCCACGCCAAGAAGTCCCCACAAAAGGATAAGTCTCCCACACATGAGGAGCACCACAACAAGACCCCTTCTTCTCCCCCTGCCAATCTCTCCTCATTCTAGTTCATCAGGGGATGATTCCCCACCGCGCCCTGATTTCTTCCCTGGCTTCTGCCATGCTCCTGCTGGCCCATGGGACCCTCTGCTAGCCCATAACATCTGCAAAGTTGATGGGAAGTTTAAGGTCTTTCTTCCTTGCCTAAGTATTTACCTATCATGAGTGTGAAGGGTGGACCATCCATAATGGCCAATGGGTACATCTTTTCCTGTAACAATGCCAACTGGGGCTTCAAGAGTTGGCATTACACCTGTGAGGACTGCTCCTGCCCAATACGGGTCAATACTGAGCGCTAGGACTTGGTACAGACTATCAAGGGTAAACACACTTGTGTGATGCCAAATACCACCATAGCCTGCCTCCTCAAGTGGTATCTTGTATAATTCATGCCCACTTCAAAAGACCTTTCCCCAACCCATCTGGCCGTGCTTGCATGCAAGTACCTCTCCCTCACCAATCTGAAGAGGGTGCCAACCCACATCCAGTTGGTTAAGTCTGTTAGTGATAGGCGCCAAGCCTTGAACCCCCTGGTCAAGAGCACCATCATTATCAAAGAACTGGTCCTTACTGATGCCCTCAAGAAGACATAGAATGATGAGATGCTCCTGTTCCATGAAAATGGGCAGGAAGCAGAGGATAGGATCATAAGCTATGCTGCAACCCAAAGCCTGGAGCAGCTCAATACTGCTGCCACCTGGATGTGTGACAGCACATTTGCAGCCTGCTCAACCATCTTTGAGAAGCTTTTGGGTCCTGCATAGGCATTTAATGACCAGGTTATCCCTCTTGTGTTCTTCCTCCTTCCTGGTTCCAAGACAGAGGTCTACACCAGAGCATTCAAAATTGTCCAGGATGCTTTGAGCTCTCTTCCCATCAATGTTCTCCCGCTCCCATTCACGCCACAAGGGCCAATCCCTCAACCGCTGAGAAGGATGAGTCCACCCTAGCTGCAGAGCAACTAGCTCATGGGCGTTCACTTGGGCCAAAGGTGATTATAATGGACTTTGAGCAAGCTCAGTTCAGAGCCTTTGAGGTCACCTTCAATGGAGAAGTTTAGAGCTGATTCTTCCATTTTAGACAGGCCCTCATCAATAATCTCAAGAGCAAGAAGGGCCTCTTTGAGAAGTATCTCAACAATGCTAAGGGGAAGTATTGCTTTGCCATCACCCAGTTTGCTGCTTTAGTTTTTGTACGGCCAGAGCATACTTGGACTGGCTTCAAGGCCCTCCTGGAAGATGCTTACATCAAGAAGCACTCCACCATCTTTAAGGGCTACCTTGATTACTTCAAGCGCCAATGGGTGAGCAAGAAGATGACTGCCCAGAGAGGTAAGAGCAGGGCCACAGCGCCATGGAACTTTCAAAGTGCCTGTCTTAAAGGAGAGATGAATATCAGGTCCAGACTGGAAGTTTGGCACAAGCACCTGAAGGTGAAGTTTAGACTAACCCCAAAAGCAACAATTTCTTCTCCAAGCTACAGGAGGAGCAGGCCCAGAATTTTTCCAAGTTTTGTGACCTGGCTAACTGGGTGGCCCCCAAGAAGAGAAAGGGTAAGGACCAGGACTACCAGGAAGACCTTCAGAAAGTGGTCAAGAAGAAGTATAAGGTGGCAGAGATCAAGAAGTACCAAGAAAATTTTGCAACTGCTTTTGCTGGTAGGTTTAATTAGCCTAATAAAATTTTCTTTGCTTTGCCTGGATTGTTTTTACTTTTGGATTATTATATTTTTAATTTATTTATATTTAAATTATCTTTTTAGGTATAAATGATAAGTTTCAGGTACATTTTTAATGTGGTTTTGTAAGAAAAATCTTAAATTTTGTTAATTTATCTTTAAGCTATGAGATATTTTTAGTTGTGCTTATACAAAGTATAATTAATTAAAAATAAAATTTTCTAATATTTTTTAGTTGCTATGATATATAAATATCTTTTTTGTGTCAAAACAGCAGGCTTGACCCGCCAGCAAGGTTCCAAACAAACAGGTTTGTGACCCGCAATCCAATTACCTGGACACTCAAAGCCAGACTAGGAAGTCAACTCAAAGTACCAAATCCAACAACATGAACAGATGATGATCCCTTACAGTGAATACCTTGTTTTGGTGCTTGACTCATTACCAGGATCAAGCCACCCCCTTCATTATCCAGCTGTGTGATCAACACAATCATGTTCCTGTTATCCTTGATTTACAATGACTGTATAATCACTATCTTTCAATAAAGATTATTATCTAGCTTCTAAATATTTTTCCTCTTGTAACTCTGCTAAAACAGCACTGTTACAACATTGGTAGCACATGTAGGTTCTTAATCCTACCTTATCTTGAAAAATTACAACTGTTGCCTGCACGCGCTGAGGCCAACAAATCCTTGACAGAATTATGTCTGGCCTCCTGCCTGACTGGACCCCGTACACTCCTGGTGCCGAGATACCCAATGTCTTTGTTCTGTACCAGAACATGGTGATTCCACTACCCACCTTCAACGCCATATCTGCACAAGGACTCTTTCAGGCTCTCTCCTCCATTCTGCAACCAACCAACAAAAACACCATGCCCGCCCACTTAGCTCAAAGACTGTGAAGCGCCACCTTGGAACCCTTTGCCAGGGCCAACAACAACAACGCTGCCACATGGATCCAGTCTGCTCAGAGAAAGCTGGCCCAGATGAAATGCCCGCAGTGGTTTTGGATTGCAGAAATCTCTATCCTCCTGACCCATGACGCTGGAACCTAGTGTGACAAGTGGCACAAGGAACACGCCAACAAGAACTTCAATACCTTTAAGCAAGACTTCTTGGAAAGATTTGTGCTTAAGGATACGGCACTCATGATCATATGACAAGTAAAGAACCTAACCCAGACAGGCACCATGAAGGAGCTCACCCGCGCCTACAAGGAACTCCAACTTTGTGCACCATCTGACATTGCCTTTGAACCCCAGCCACACATCTCATGTACTACAACACGCTCAAGTTGCATGTGATGAGACACGTGAACCTGGACCAGGTGACCAACCTTCAAAGCCTGTACTGCAAAGCAAAGAAAGCGGAACAAACCTCCAACGCCCTTCATAAAGCACAAACAGGAAAACAAAGGAGACTCAAGGACTCCCACACAGGCGGGTGCTCCACTTGACCACCCCCAGAAACAACAGGAATAACACCAACCATAAACCCACAGGTTCAAATAGACAGAAAGTGGGAACAATGGCCAGTCAAATCATACCCATTTCCGTGTCACTGCCACACAAGGCAATCAAGGCAAGGGAAAAACCTGGGGAGAGCATTAAGAAAGCCAAGCTCTCCCCCACACAACTCCTGACTTGCCCAATGATGTGTACCAACCTGAGGACGTGGGCCAATGTCTAACAATCCAAGTACCCTTGGAGGACCTGGTGCTATACACCATTGCCAGACATCTCAATAAACTGATTTCCTATCCTTTCTGTTTTTGCAGTTACACAGGCTCAGCACTCCTGGACTCAGGTGCAGATCAAACTATAGTTAACAGCAGCTTTATAGATAAGTTCAAGCTAGCCACCAATCCTTTGCGGATTAAAAACATGGTCCTGGCTGATGAACACCACATTGTTGTGACAAGGTAAACTGCCCCCTTCTACAACATGCTCAAAACCTCCACTCCACCATCCAAGGTCCTGTCATTGACTTCCCAAAGTTTAGCATTGTACTGGGGTTAGACTGGTTACAAAAGAACAATCCTCATGTATACTGGGCAACATCAGAGTTGACTATCAAGCGTGAAGGTGTCAACCACCAGATCTACCCTGACTCATTGGACCAACTCCTAAGTAACCACATCTTTGTGTATATCACAGAAACCCTGGACAAAAAGGAAAACCTGAAGGCATTTGACTGGGACTCTCACCAGTACAAGATCATACACTTCAATGATTACCAGGATACCTCCATGCCTCAGGACCACAAAATTGTGGCCCACCATCCAGAAACCTTCAAAGAAGCGCTACTTGGGCTGCCCCAGAGAAACACATCCAACACTCCATCAAACTCAAAGGGGCTGTCCTCAAAGCGCGCCCTATCTACAGGCTGACCCCAAACAAGGACAACGCCCTAAGCGCCTACCTCAAGGAGGCATTAGAGAAAGGATTTATCTGCCCCTCACAGTCTTCTTTTGGGGCTGCCGTATTCTTTGTGGCCAAGAAAGATGGTACCTTGCATCTGATCACAGACTACCAAGCCCTAAACAAAGTTACCATCAAGAATTGTTATCCACTACCACTGATTGATGATCTCTTTGACACCTTGGGAGGTGCCACAGTCTTCTCCAAGATTGATCTGGTTGTAGGCTACAACCAGATTTGCATTAAGGAGGAAGACATCCCTAAAACAGCCTTCTGCACTAAATATGGCTCATAAAAATGTGTGGTGCTCAACTTGGGCATGAAAAACGCCCCATCTACCATTGTGACTTTCATGAACAAAGTATTTGTGCCACACATAGGCAAGCATGCCCTAGTCTACCTGGACAACATCATTTTCTACAGCCTCTTGGTGGAACAGCACCATAAAGACCTAGAGGCAGTCTTTGCTACCCTGGCACAACACAAACTGTTGGCCAAGCCCTCCAAGTGCCAGTTCTTTTGCAAGCAATTACCCTTCCTGGGACACATAGTCTCAAAGGATGGCATCAAACCCAATAACCAGAAAATTCAAGCTATCTGTAAAATGCCACCTCCAAAAGACAAGTCAGAACTCTGCACATTTGTGGGAATGGTCGCCTATGAGCAGCAGTTCATCCCTGACTGTGGCGTCCTGACTGCACCTCTGTCTGCCATAACTGGCGCCAAATCCAAATTTTTATGGACCCCCCCCCCCCCCCCCCAACGTGACCTCTGTTTTAGACGCCTCAAGGAGAAGCTCATAACAGCTCCTATCCTGCAATACCCCAAACGTGACGGGGAATACCAAATGGAAACCAACACCTCAGATGCATCCATTGGGGGAGTACTACAAATCAAAAATAATGATGGTGATTTCCTGCCCGTAGCTTATGAATCACAAAAATTGATAGATGGCAAGTGTCAATACCCTATCCACAACAATGAGCTGTTGGCTATTGTGCACTGTCTAGTCAAATGGCACTGTTATCTGGAACAGCAGGAAGAATTCACAGCATTAACCAACCATAAGTTGCTCATATATTTCAAACCCCAAGTGAATATATCTTGCCGCCAAGCCCGCTGGATAGAGCTCTTGGAGAGATTCAATATGCTCATACAGTACAAACCTGGTCCCAAGCTTACCATGGCAGACACCCTCTCACGCCTATATGTCTGTGCCGTGAGAGGGAAAAATGGGCTCAACCCAGACTGGCCTCTCTTAGTACTACAAACAAAAGACAATGGTTTCCCCCTGGTACACCCAATATAACAAAGAAAACAGTTATCAAAAACAAACACCTATTTGCTGACGTATACGGGACCCTACACAGAAAAAGGTCTGGTGGTACTACCATTCCCTATATCCCCACGCACCAGCGGGTAGACACCATCCTACGCTATCACAGAGACCTTGGACACACCATAGCCAAAACCAATATGAGTTTCTTAAGCACAAGGCCTGGTGACCAGCCTTATATTGCGATGTTCAAGAAGTCCTAGACCAATGTGAGGTATGCAAAAAGTTGCCAAAAGCAAAACCCCTCCAAAGTCAGTACTCCCCATCCACACACAACTACCCTTCAAAGTATGAGCCCTTGACGTTGTTGGCACCATGCCAGGGAAACACAATGATAAGAAATACATCATCACCACCATAGACTTTGCTAAAAGATGGCCAGTAGCCCAAGCAGTAAGGGCGCACACTGGCAACAATGTACAACAATTTATTGGTAAAGAGATAATCAGAAAGTTTGGAAAGCCAGAACTCCTGATAACTGATGGAGGGAAAGAATTGACCTCCAAAACCACTAATGTATACCTTGCTGAAAATGGGGTCAAGCACACCGTAATAACACCATACCACCCACAGGCCAATGGACGTGTAGAGCAGCTTAATGGCAGCCTTGTGCAAGCCTTAGACAAGCTCATTGCCAGGAGACCTACAGACTGTTATAAGCATCTACCAACTGCACTACTTGTGTGCCAAACCCAAGAGAACAGATCAACTGGGAAAAGCCCATTTGAGCTAGTATACAGCACACAGCCAAATATAATTCAAGCATTGATAGGACCCAAACTGGAAATCCCAAGTAAAGTCCCCCCACACTCAGACCCTCAAGTTATAGAAGCCAACAGCAAACAAACAGAAAAGAAAAGTGAACATCTGCAAAAAACCTTTGTCCCCATCTGAGATAGACATGAAGTTGGGGACAAAGTTTGAGTCATGAATGTTGGTAAAAGCAAACTACAACCTGAGAAAGTAGGGCCAACAATTATTCTAAAAGTAAACAAAAATAACACTTACCTTGTGCAAGGACTCAGGAAACACAAGCAAGACAAGACCCTACACCATGATTGCCTGAGACCCTGCAAAGCAAGACAAAAACAACAAGAAACCACCCTGCCCGCCACAGAACAACAATTAGTCTAGTACAGCACCCAGGCTCCAGACAACCTCCCTGACAACCTACCCCCAGAGGAGGCCAACCTTCAGTTGGGGGGTGTCAAAAAAGCAGGCTCAACCCGCCAGCAAGGTTACAAACAAATGGGTTTGTGACCCACAATCCAATTACCTGGCCACTTGAAACCAGACTAGGAAGTCAACTCAAAGTACCAAATCCAACAACATGAACAGATGATGATCCCTTACAGTGATACCTTGTTTTGGCACTTGACTCATTACCAGGATCAAGCCACCCCCTTCATTATCCAGCTGTGTGATCAACACAATTATGTTCCTGTTATCCTTGATTCACAATGACTATATAATCACTATCTCTCAATAAAGATTATTATCTAGCTTTTAAATATTTTTTTCTCCTTGTAACTCTGCTAAAACAGCACAGTTACAACATTTGTCTCATTTCAATTTTAATTTTTATGGAATATAAAAAATATTTTTATAATAAAGAGTTAATTTACATAGTAAATTGAAAAATATTTTGCTTATATCTTCTTACTCTATTACTTATAGTATTTTTTATTACATTTTAGAACTCTCTGAAATTATTTTAGTATAATACTTTAGTTTAAAAATAATTTAATATTAAAAATTTCTAGGGTAAAGTGTTTTGTTAATTAAAAAAGTGTCAACATCCAGGAAACAACATTAAGTAAAACCAGGTTGTCACTTTACTACTTTAAAATCAGAACCTGAACGTAAAAATGCAGGATTGTCAAATCCTTGGTCCAAATTTTGAATCACTTTTGCAGGATGGCCTTTTTTAATTAAATTGATTTTTTTGAGTATTTATTTGAATATTTGAAAATGCGGGAACTCATAGACACTTTGCAAAGTTCAAGTCAAACTTCATATTTTCAATGGACAAAATGAATTAACTGGAATCAGATTTGAAGCGTTCAAATCCATCAACCATTTTCATTAAGTTTACTATGTTTTTTGAAATTGTGGGATTGTTAAATCCAAGAACCAAATTTCAAATTACTTTTGAATGCCACTAGTAAACTCAGATATTAATTGCAGGAACTGGAATCCAATTTTAATGTACACTAAGCACACTAGAAAACACCAACCCAAATAAAGAAGCTCCACCACAACTAAAATTGAACTAAAAATTCAATCTCAATAACCATAATTAGACATAAAAAGTTATTAAACTTTAAAATCATCCAAACCCAGAAAGGATACAATATTATACACTTCAAATCACGGATATAGAAACTCTGCTACAATTCAAGGCTAAATCAAGAGAAAACAACTACCCATAACTAAACCAATTAATCTAAATAAATACTTATTTAATATAATATATTTTTTATTTATTTTATGGACCGTCAATTGCATTCTCAACCCGCTCCTGCATCAGCTTGCGGGACAGCCCATTCATGAGGGCGTCCCAGAGGGTCCAAGAACAGACCAAGAACCCAGATTGAGGGGAGTCATGCCAATACACAGGCCTCCCAAGGTTTCAGCGCCAGCCAACCACCTCCTGCATCCCAAGCCAGAACTACCAGCTTGAATCCCAGGCAGAAGCCACTTTCAAGGCCTGCTACCAAAGTCTCCTACACCAGGGTCACCAGGAACACTGAGGTTACTTAAACCCCCACTGTTTACCCAGTTGTCACCTGGCCCTGCACTCTTGATCCAAGAGTTGCTACTTACTGCCCCTGTGTCTTTGACACCACCTACAAGCCATTGGCCACCACTGAGGAACCATCTGCGCCTATTGTGTATTCAACCATTGACAGCGCCACTGCAAGCAAGCATGATCCCACCTTCTACACGAAGGTCCCTGTCCCCTGTGTTGATCCTGGTAACCAGGATGCTGTGGTACCTGCCAAGGGCCGGCGTTAGTTGATGGATAGTGAGCGTGAAGCTCTCCTCAACTGCTTGAATGGGGGAATGGGGGTTTGGGATATTGTGTCCCATTTTGTGTCACAGCCAGATATATTATGGATATCAACACCAAGTATGGCAAAACCGGGCAAATTGCCAAATCCACCAAGGCTAAGCAGCAGCCTAAACTCCTTCAGCCTGTTCATAATAATGCAATCAAGCAGTGGGTAGCCAAGGATTGCCACCTGGACACACTTGCTGTCAAATCAATGCTTGCCACAGAGTTTGGGCTTTCTGTTTCTAAAATCCTTGTTTACAAAGTAATGGTTGATTTGGGCTTCTCATGGAAGGTACTTGGAGTTTCTCTGTACAATAGGAACAGTGAAAAGACCATCAAGGATTGACGCATTTATGCCAAGACATATCTGGCACTAAAGGAGACTGAGAATGTCTAGTTCTTCTATATTGACAAATTGTTGTTTTCCTCCTCACTCAGATCTAGGCATGGGTGGGTTGAGAAGGGGTCCAAGGACGGTGTAGCCCATTGTGCAGCTTTCTGTTCCCAGACCTATTCTATGGTTGCGCTTCTTGGTCCTTGCGGGTTGGACCAATATCAGATGATTAAAGGCTCCCATAACAGCAGGACCTTTCTCAATTTTCTCCAAGCTGTCAAGGAGTACCTTTGGATAAATTACAGCGGCACAACCAACATTGTTGTGCTTTATAATGTTGGGCTCCACAAAGTGGATCTGGTTGTGTCCAAATTCCCCCCCCATTGATAAAAACAATCATTCTGCCAGCCACTGCCTTTCAGACTGCCCAATGTAACTCCTCTTCCTTCTGCCTTATTCTCCATTTCTGAATCCAATCAAGAAGGTGTTTGGTTGGATCAAGAACAAGGTGAAACAAGGCCTCCCTCAGGACACAGAGGATCTCTTCAACATTCTTGAGATCAGCTAATTTGCAATGCCACCTAATGTGGTGGCGGCTTTCTATGAGCACTCAAAGTCCTTACTCCCAAAAGCCCTGGCCTCCAAGCCAATCAGATAAATGGATGCTCTGGGTTTTATTTATTTTTAGTTTTATTTAGTTTGTTTTTATTAGGACTCAATAATTATTATTTATATATAATAATGTGACGTTTGAATGTATTATAGACATTTAAGAACACATAGAGAAGGTAAGTAAAATTAATTATACTAGGTATGAGGATAAATATTTTTATTATAATGCACTGAATATTATTATTGGTGTTTGCACCAACAAATAAATAAATTAAAAAAGATAGAAATAGATTAATTTTATTTAAATAATTGTGAATTGTTGATGGTACTTTGGCTTTTTTAAGCCACAAATTGGACCTCACATGTTATCATCTGATCCTTGTTATTTCAGTGCCACTATAGCCACACAACACAACCACCAATGATTTTCATGTATTGCTTACTAATTAGTACTTAGGACGCAGGTCAAGTATAACAAATATGTTTACCAAATCACATTACAAGGGAAAGGTAATTCAAGTTCTAAACAATCATTTGTTTAGAACAATAGTGGAGCAGGCCGCATGATGCAGATAAATTCAATTCTCAATGTTTATCTATGTGATAAATAAACCCTTACTTTACAAGATAATAAATAATAAATAAAAACATTTTTAACTTATTTTTAATATTTGATGTGGTTGCAACTTTAACCATTATCTTGTAATATATTTATATATGTTAATATTATAATTTACATACTAAAATTTAAAACAAAAATTAAAATATTTAAAGTAAAATTATAATTATAAATCTTAAAAGTTAAATATTAAAAGTTTAAATAATCAAAATGTAACATTTTCATCAAATCATGATTTATTCAATATTAAAATATTTGATATTAAAATTTTTAATATTGTAATATGTATTATTAAAATTTTAATATTAACTTTTGGATACAAATTTTTTTATTATTTAAATATGTAATATTAAAAATTTTAAAGTAAAATTTTAATAGTACATAATTCAGTATAAAAAATTTAGTATTAAAATAAAAAATAAAAAAAAATTATTTGCAAGGGGAAAATATTTATTGGGGGATGCTAACTACAAAGGGAATGTGATTATTCTGGGGAATTATACCCTGAAATTAAATTTTCAGCTAATACATCTATTTGGATCCACATACTCTTCTGTATGTGGTGGACAACCCTGGATGTGATTGCTAGAGGGGTGGCGCCCTGTACCCTGGTGGTTGCTAATTGTTTGATAAAAGGCAGGCGGGTGAGTGAATTGACTAGTAGGTTTTTTTTCAGGAGGCACATAGTACCTGTATAGCGTTGCCAATGCAAATGAGTCATACAGGACGTTCTTGACTGTCCTGTATTTCTGTGGTGTTTTCTGGCAGTCTAGGGCTACGCGGCATATGTCAATCTGTATAGGTACATCCTCCAACTTTTTGATGTTGGTTTTTAATATGCAGTGGAGGAGAATTCCCAGGTATACCGTGACGTGGATTCTTTGCAAGGTATACTTTTCCAAGAACATGCATAATTTTTTGAATGTTTGAATTAACCTATTAATATAGGATGTTTGGTTGAACTTGAAGAGGGTTCTGGGGGCGCCTGACTTGAATCAGCCCCCCAGGACTCAGCAAAAGATATTAATAAAGGTTTAAAATTATTCACAAGGACTGCATCCCCAACCTTATTTGATAGTGCCTTAAAAACTTCATTAAAAATTGCAGATTTCAAATATTCATTTCCTATTTGAAAGTCAGTTTTTATTAAATTCTTTTCTTATTTGTTGATGTTTGTGAAGGGGAATAGTTGAATGCTTTTGTATATGTATTCATTGAAGTTCAGTTTGATATCCCTGCAAATCTCATTCATTTCTTTGATTTTGATGGTTGATCCTAGTTCATATGCTTCCCTTATCCATGGCAAGCACCCCGCAGGTGGTGAATATTCCCTATCTTGAGCTTCAATATTAAAAAATTATTCATATTCTGTTAAATTATTTTATTTATTTGGTTTTTATTTATTTGTTTTACAGGGGCCACCAGTGACTGGTAGCCCCCGTAAAACCAACTTGCCGTAAAGCTGCCACTTCTGCAACCTCATCCCCATTCCTGGTGATGACTAAAATAAATATAAGTAAAACATAAAAAGACTTACTAATTGTTTCCCCTGTGGCCCCCTCAGCCACAGGCGCCACTTTGTCAAACTTTATGAGCGTTGGATGCTCTTCATTAATTTTTTCTAGGCTTAATTTTTATATTTCTTGCAACTTGTGTTTCTTCTTGGTTTTCATTTGATAAAGCTTCTGTATTTCTTGAAGCGCTTCTGCTTCTTGATTGTGTTTCATTTTTCATCTGTTTCCATTTGATTGTTTTCCTCTTCATTGGTGTTGATTTCCTTTTGAATTTCTGTTCCTTTAATTAGTTTGATCTTATTGTTTTCTTTGGCCCCCTGCCATAACTCCCACAAATTGTAGGCTGTGTTGTTGAACTTCAGACTTGATAAAATTGCTCCCTGTAGATTAAGTAATGATTGTTTGTTCTTTTTGTCAATAATATTTCCTAGTTTGTTCATAGCATCTTCTTTTGACTGGATTAGCGGCTGTCCCTTGTTACCCAGCTTTCCTGTTACTATTTCCCTGATATTTTTTCTATTTTGACAACCTTTTACAGGTGTTCTTATAATTTTTTATCAAGTTATAGATATTTGACATTCTGTTTTTATTACATCAAAAAACTGGTTTTCATAGTACTACCTTCAATGCGTAAATATTTTTCATCATCATTAATAAATTAAAGACCATGAATGTAAATATTGTATTAGAATATTGCAATTAGATGTCAACTCTTGATATATTGATACTATGTGCATAACTCAATGCATTTTGTTAATAAAATCCATTGTAAACTAGGTCTTTTTCATTACAATTTAAAATAAATTGACTGTGTTTATATTAGAGAGCCATTAACGCTTAGTAAAAATATTGAAAATTAGTGCATTTTACAGCCTGTATATTTACCTATTGGTAATACTTCTGTAACCTTTTTAGTCAGATTTTGCAAGGTAATAATAATGTAATGTGTTAATAAATTACTGTTTATTGTCATTAATTGGCTGATTTTCTTTGTTGTGGAAATTGTGCATTTTCTGATATTTACACACTAGTATCCAATTGGTTGGTTTCACATCCAATCACACAAGCAATAGGAAAACAAGCCGCCATCCCAACCACATCCAGTCTTGGGGTGGCAGCTTGTTTTCATATTGCCTGTGCAATTGGATGTGAAGCTAACCAATTGGGTACTAGTGCATAAATATCAGAAAATGAACAATTGCCCCAGCAAAAAAAAATCAGCCAATTAATGACAATAAACAGTAATTTATTAACACATTACATTATTATTACCTCGCAAAATCTGACTAAAAAGGTTACAGAAGTTGTACCAATAGGTAAATATACAGGCTGTAAAATGCACTAATTTTCCATATTTGTACTAAGAGTTAATGGCACTAATATAAACACAAACCATTTCATTAAATTATAATGAAAAAGACCTAGCTTACAATGGATTTTATTAAACAAAATACATTGAGATATGCACATAATATCAAAATATCAAGAGTTGACGTCAAACTGCAATATTCTAATGTAATATTTACATTTATTGTCTTTAATTTATTAATGATGATGAAAAATATGTATGCTCATAATTTTAAGCTATTTGTAAAATGTACAACATTGTATTAATTATGAGAAATGTTGATAATGTAAAAAGAAAAATTATTATTATGAATTGAAAGAGAGATATCAATTTTAATAAGTTATCACAAAGAAAAGATTTATTTACTAATCAAAGGACGGGAAGGGGAGGGAATGGGCGGAATGAACATTGCCTTCATCTGTGTCTGTGAAAGAGGCAACATCAGAGATAGTAGGGAGGGAATGGGTGGTGGTTTGGGAATCAGGGTTGAAAGGCAGGTGGCTTGATGAGGGGTTGGGGAGGCAGGGTTTGTTGACTGGGAAGGGGCAGCAAGAGCTGATTGCTTCAATTGCTTGAATTCTTCTTCTGTCACATATACTGGCTTGACAAAACTGATGGACTGACGTGGGGGAGACAGGGGTCCTTTCTGGACTTATCACTACCACTTGCATAGAATATGATGAGATCAAAGAAGTCCTGGACAGACGTGGAAGGGAAAAGCTCATACCTCTTATCAAAAGGGTGCATAGTTTGTTGTAGGTGGCAGGCTTTAAGCGCCTGAGGGCATAAACAAAATTTTAAAGACATACATCTGCAAGATGCATGTTGGCGTAGTTGATGGGGTAGGGCCAGCAGGTATGCCCCGCAGCCCTGATTTCTTGGGTAGCCCATTCCCGCTGCTCCATCTCTGCACTCAGTACAACTATGTGCACAGTGTTTTGTGTGGTCCACTCCTCCAGCATGGCCTTGAGCTCTGTCTGGTAGGCATACCTATCTGTGGTGTTCAATATTGCTAAGTAATAATTGACGCCAAATGGGGAAACTGTCAATCAAACCCCAACAAACCGATACAATATTGGGCTGCACTTGTACACGTCAGACTGGATATGCTTCTCTCCAAAGTCTTGGATACTTGCAGATATCTTAGCATACAACAGGAAAATTATGTCATTACGGGCCCTCATTGCCCTTCCTTTGATAAAATTAATATTAGTTGAATTGTAGGGTTAGTGTCCACCAAAATAGGGCCACTGAGAACTTGATTGGACAAGATTCTAGTAGCAACCACAACTCCGTGCATCCACAAATTCACCGTTATTTTGTTGGTGAAAATGCCATGGAGTCCCAACTGGAGACGTACCTGGACAAGGAGCATCCGGGGTCACATTCCATAATGATAATCATAAGGGGGTTGGCTGTGTCACCTTTGGTCAAAGTACAGGCGCCAGTTGGGAGCTTCTTAGTAGGAGGGCCACAGTTGGCGTGGTCTTGCAGGGTTGCAGCCACAGTAGACTTTGCAAACCCCATTGCGGCCGCAATTTCCCCAAGGGACATAAGCTTCCCTTGATTTTCAGCCATTTTGAGAACAATCTCCGGAGTGATTAGTTTTCTTCTGCGTCTTGCAGGCTGATTGGCTGGGGGAGGGATGTGTTCATCATGGGAACTGGTCAATGCCATCTGATTGTCTGTTTTGGGGTCCTGGGCTCTCTGGGTGACCCCATGGCTAAAATGGCTGGTTCTGGATGCCATTGCTAATAAGGGATTTGGGTTAGTAGCTGCCTGTGCGTGATGGGCAAACAGGGCCATGCTTGAGGACGCAGGAGAAAGAACACACTCCTGGGTAGTGCTTGCAGAGGGACCTGCGGGTTGGGAGTGGCCATAGACAGAGGCTTCACCATTAAGAGACCCAGTGTAGCCCTTCATAATTTTATCAAGGCCAGGGAACAGCTTGTTGACTTGGTTGTTATTGAAAGAAGACATAATAAATTTTTATTATAATTTTAAACTCGAGAAGAGGAATTTATATTTTGGTCAATTTTATTGTTATATATGTTAATTTTGTGAATATTATGATCTAAATTTTAGCCGTCCTAAATTGGAATAGGGTGATTTTTGAGAACGCATATGATTCCTAAAAAAAATAGTACAGATCCACTCTAGATCCTTTAGCATCCTTTTTGAGACACCCATAAATTATTTTTATTTCAAATTCATTGCAAATTATGATTTGAAACTTTGTTCTTGGATTTGACAATCCTGCAATTTCAGATTCATTAAGTTTTACATGATGTCTATGATTTGTTTGAAATTCAGGAAATCTCAAATCATACATTAGAATCACACATTTCTGATTCATGTATCCCGCATTTGTTTGCTGGGTTTTGTCTTTTGTTAGTTGAGTTATCTGCTCAAGAGATTTGAAATTTGCCAATTTAAATAAATCAAAAAATTTAAATTAAATGTTTGATTTTATTAAATATTTTATTTTTCACTCAGCTGAGTTGCCCGCA
>QTSX02006433.1:440672-481206 GCA_014839935.2 Entomophthora muscae | reverse complement strand
TAATTTTCAGGTGGTGCAGCGGCGCTTGACGTAAAAGTAGTTCTGCGCTTTGGCGCCTAATCCAGTCACTAGGCAGTGCCGCGGCGCTTGTGTATTTTTAAAGTGCCGCAGCGGCAAATCATGTATCATTTAATTGTCAGGGTGGCGCTTATCATTGGCTAGTTTAAGGCTCAGGTCAGCAGACTACTGCTGATCCAATATGCATATAGTTTATACTACCAATTTATGTAATTTGGTAGCTGCAATTCATATCCACAAGCTCTGTCATAATTAGTATCACTGTATTTTGTACTACTAATTTATGGATTTGGCTGTAGTAATCTGTCAGGATTCCCTTTCTTTACTTATGCTGCTAGTTATTTTTTTGAGGATCACCAAGACCAGTCAAAAGCTTTAATTGGTTCACAAACAAATTTACACTTATTCAACCTTTTTTCTTCATTCCCTTACCCTACTGTTTAATTTCATCTAAGATTAACAGTTAATTCTTTCTTTCAAAGTTACCTTCACTCAGGACAATTCTTGAGCCTGCTATCTTTTTCATAAGATTAGCAACAATTAATCCAAACTCTTACCTTTCATATTCTTCAAAGTGGCTTACGCCAGCACTTCAGAGCTTGTTTTTCTGATTTCTCGCTTGCTTTCTGATCTCCTGTTTGTTTTCTCGCTTAAAAATAAGCAAGCCAAGCAGTCTGCTGCTTCTCCCAACTCTCCTTACTGTCTACTTAACTTTTTAAGTTAAATGTAGTTAACACCATGTTTTCTCTGCCTCTCTTCACAACAAAGCTTTCCTAACTACTTTTGGTTAGAATCCTCCTCCATATTTTGCTCACCTCAATTCAGATCAGAATAAAAGGCCTGAGTTTTGTCCAATCTCAACTTAAGTTGAGATTGTTTGACTTGCACCTCAAAAAAGGTACTTGTTAGGTTTTGTGGCTTGTGTTTTCTTTTCCAATCTAGTTTTAACTTTTACTTTCAATATTATGATTCCTTTTGATTTTCTATTTCATCAGTTAGGTATTTTCTATAATAATACACACAATTTAATTATTGATAGTTTTAATCCTCCAACTAGTGGTGAGCAATTCCCTGATTTAGAAATTGATTTTTGACCAAGTCTTCAGTCATTAAGACTGGATTCTACTTTATTTTCTTAGGATTAATCAATTGCCTAGCCCTTATTTTACTTCCTACAAGCTTCTAGGAGCCCTGGTCCAGTTGTTACTACAAACCTTACCTACTTTTTTGTATTCAACCAACATAAATATAAACAGCATTAAAGCTTTAGTTTACAATCATCTACCACAAACTATGAGACCTTACATTATCCCAATCCATGGGCCCTGTCATAATTGGCATCATTGCTTGGTCGAAATTCCCAACAGAGGCCACCTCATCAAGATGCACCCAAAGGCCTTAAGTAACAATTGTCCCCACCAAACTACCTTAGTAGTTTGATATTTTATCTTTAATAAATATCTTGCCTCAATGATTCACTTATTTTAATATTTCCCAATCAGATTTGTAATAACCAGATTGCTAGATTCTACATTCTCACCTCTAAAATTTCCTGGTAATCTTTCTCCTCCTGGCAAAATGATTCCTTAAAACCACAGAATTGAATGTGAACCTATCTATGCTGCTGATTCCTTGACATTGAGCCAAATTAAGGTCTTCCTGATGTACCTGTACATAATCTTCTGCTGCACCTTTCCTTATTCACTTTTCAAGGGTTACCATTTCCAAGTAAACACACATTGCCTCCTCCTCATTGGTAATGACATCCTCATTTGGGTGTACATTCCCCATTTGATCAATTATGACGAGCTCTCACTCTACTTCACCCTGACACTACACCACCACTCAGCTCTTGTGTGGGAAGCCCAAATGCTCCTGGAAATTTGTCTCCCCTGTTGTTAACTGGGTATTTGATCTTATTCTACCTGACCCTGACTGTCCTCATTGATTCCTGTATCCTGTACCTGGGGAAATGGACTTCCCCTTGCCATGCAATCTCTTATATTATGAAGTTGGGACCAGCCCTTTACCTGGCCCTGCCATACAATTGATCCAAATCAGCTCACTGACCAACAGAGCGCAAGAATGAGGACAGTTCATAACATAAATGTCTTAACAAACTAGTTCTTCTCTGTACAAAGCCCCATTTATATAATACCACCCCTCATGAAGATTATGCTATCAACTAAACAATTTATCATATATAGAGTAATATATCTTATCTAGAATCACCTATTATCTCCCCATCTCTGTGACTGCTAAAACAGTATAGTTTATGACAATGGCTAAAAATGATTTTAATCAATATGCATGTCTGTTTTTTACTCTCCAGTATTGTTGACTGGAATAGGTTAATAATCAATATGTCTTATCTTTAAAGCTCAATGAGCCTTTATATAGCACAAACATAATTTAATTATTATGTGGTAGTAAATTGCTGCATATCAACCAACTTAATGTATAGTAAGCTGATGTTATCTAACTTATTAGAGAGTAGAAAATATCGGGTGTAGTTTGGAATAAAACTAGTTTTATTTCTCAAGCATATGGATATTTCTCTTAGTGTTATGGGTTGTTGATGAGACTTTAAACCTTAATAGAGAAGTGATTCCGGATTGGATTTTTAGTCTTCTCTGATTTAATAGATCAGAATTGCTTGTGCTTGCAAAGTTATCATGTCTAAGCCATCATCCTTTTGCTGAGCTAAATAAAATTAGGATTGATGCTGTCTGATGGGGTTTTAACATTGGGACAAAGCTTTGGTAAATAAATTCCAAAACAAGTACGTCTTCTGAATCTGTTTGATGGGCTGGCAAAATACCTTGGATCACCATGTGTTCATTCTTAAAATCCATGATGTGGCTTTGCAAGATGATTGGTGGGCTGGTTCCATTAGTGTCAATGATAGGGTCAACTGCACCAATTTCAAAGGACAACTACATGCAGTGACTAAACCCAGCACGGGAATTTTACGAGCATCCTTGACTGCACTCGAACTCTTCGATCCGTCAGGTTACGCCCCGCCGTATCAGCTGTTACTAAGGCGGGTTGGAACACCCTCGCAATCAGCAAAAGGCACACCTCTATATAATATACCAGACCTAAACTCTGTGAAGACAAAGCCCTTTAATTACATATATTCGCTTTTTAAAGCCCTCCTCACGTATGACTTTTAATTATTATTATCTGTACAGTCTATACTGCTTTTAAGCCTATTTGCCTTTTATGTTTTTTAATTATATTTATTTTAGCTGGTAGACATGCCTTCTTCCCGTTTAGTCACCATCACTTTAAGGGAGCGTGGGGACAAGCCTGATTTCCACCTTCAAGTCGATCCCTCTTCAATCACCGTCTCTGCGTTCAAGGACATTTTAGAGACCCAACATGGAATTCCAGCTTCTAGGCTTCGCCTAATACATGCTGGAGTAGTTCTCAGTGATGAATTTACTTTAGACAGATACAGTAATAATCTTCTATATACTCTATTTCGCAATATATATAATTTTTTTCATCTTTTTCCAAATATTTGCCTTAACATTATTTTTTAAGGTGTAAGAGAGGGAAGTGTAATCCATGTTATTCGATGTGCAGCCAATAGCTCCCAACCAAATGAACCAACTGATTCAGCAGCGGCCGGGAGCACAACTTCACCACTTGGATTCACAAATCAAAGTTCAGACTCCCAGCTTATGCGGGCGCTTTCTAGCAACCCAACTATGCGAGTAAGTAGTTTTAACTCACTTTTTTGGCCTCTTCTTTTATCTATTAGATTATACCCTCCTTTTCTTTTCTTCTTCTCATGCTGTTTTTCAGAGGCTTGCCGAGAATCCAGAGTTAATGCGAGCTATGCTTCTTTCAAATCCCCAAGTTCGCGATGTGGTTGAAAAGAATCCCGAATATGGTCACGATGTTGAGCGATCCCAACTTTTTTCGCCAGGCAAGCATCATCTCATGAATCGCTCACTAGAAGACGTATAATTTTTTCTAAACTTTGCTTAAATTTAGGGGTTTGAAATGGCCAGGAACCCTGATAAGATGAGAGAAGTTCTTAGAAACAATGACCGCGCGATTTCAAATCTCGAAATGCTACCAGGAGGCTTTAACCATCTGAAAAAGATTTACCAGAGCCTTCAAGAGCCAATGGAAAGTGCACAACGAGGAGTAATAGACCATTTAGTTTTGTAACTTACTTTTCCAGCAAGATAGTTCGTCGGAAGCTGCAAATAGGCAGTTTGCTGAGATGTACGGAGTGCAAATGACCGAAGGTAGTTCATCATAGCTGCTTAGATTCTTACTATATTCTAGATAATATGGTTAATAATCAGCCTCTTCCTAACCCATGGAGCCCTCCACCCCAGCAGCAAAGACTCCCTCGTACTCGTGGCTCAGCATGTAAGCCCAAATACTTGATTTTAGAGTAACCGCTGAGTAGGGGCGCCCAACACAGATTTATCTCAGGTATGAGGTTTACCTTGAACTATCCTAAATATTAATAGAGCCGTTTGACTTCATTCCACGAACTTCAGAACTATATGGATAGACAGAAAAATCGATCTAGCAACAGGAACACAACGTCGAATGATAAGCCGCCACAACCCTCAATGGCTTCAAATGTCGAAGATATGCAGGAGCATCTGAGAAGGATGGACTTTAACAGTCCATCTGGAGCAGCTCAACAGGGAGCAGCATCCCTCGAGCCCAGGTAGCCTTACTTCCAATACACTTCTAATATTTAAGCCCTGAGCTTCTTTCAGCCTATGCTACACAGATTGAGCGTCTTAATGAGATGGGATTCGACAATTTGTCCGACAACATAAGGTAATGTTTGCCTTGGCACATCTAACAGTACAGGGCGCTTCAGGCTTCTGGCGGGGATGTGGATGATGCAGTTGAATGGCTGCTTCAATTAAAGGGCTAATATCTTGCTTCTGAGCATTAACTTAAATTGCAATTCATTTCTCAATGATGGATGATGCCAGGATTCCTAATGCCCAATAGTACTCTGCTTTCCGAGACAACTTATTAAATGTTCAGACGCATCTGCCTTTATTTAAATGCACTGCTCTATCTTGGATTTAAATATTTATATTTATATTTAACCATCTATGTGACAAGCTTATATCATGCTCCATATTTCTCAATCACTCCTTTTCACTTTGCCACACTGAGCATAACTCAAATTTTTCCAAAACACAGTTTAATTTGGATTTAAGATGCCTGCTTGACTTCTTAAATCCGAATTAGATATTTGCTTATTTTATAAACTATTCTATGAATATGTACAACACTTTTGAAATGCTTTTACTCGATGAATCTAAAAGGAAACATGTCATGTACGTCTGAGATATTTGGACTTAAATCAACTCTACATGACTTGCTAATACTCTGATCTGCTTTCTTTAATCCCATTATTCACAAGTTACTATGGCAAGGCAACTATTTTATTTTTGTTTAACTCAAACTCTCAGTAATCCTCAGTTTAAAACTTGTTTCAATTGAGAGTCAAAGCTCACAGCTGTTGTTGTGACAAGCCCAAGTCCACACGGATCCACTGTGGACTCAACTCAAACTGTTACCTAATTAGGGCAACCATCAATATCACCCATCAGCAATGGCATCACTTATTGCCACAAATGGTGTTCCACTAATATTGCCCTAGTAGGTTCACTCCTTTTCCCACACACATCAAACCAAAGATAATTTGTTTTCAGAGCCATCTCCAAGTGCCCCATCACAAGGGTATAAAAATCCTCTTCTGTTCAATAAAGATATACTTCCCCAAATCATTCCTTTTCTCTTTCTTATAAATGCTGCCTGTAGCACAGTTACAACACAATAGAAATGCTATGCTACTCCCCCTCATCATGAATAGCTTCAACCTCACATTCTTAAGTGGGCTCTCATAGAAGGATGCACCTCCACCAATAAGGTTCACAAGGCCATGGTGGAGGCAAACCACTAGGCCACCATGAGGTCCTGCAAAGTAGCTGAAATATCTTCCCAATTTATGTTGTACCGAGAAGCACTCACCTTCAAGTCGGCTACTGCCAGCTCCACCACCATAATGCCGGTAACAAACATCCTCAAGAGGGAAATTTTAAACCAGTGCAGGTGAAGGAGCTGGGACTCACCTTGTTTCCAGCACCATCATTCTTATAACCTATTTATGAAACTATTGCAAGGCAAAATGGTGTGCTGAGATATCTAGGGAAAAGCAATGAGGATAAAGAAGACAAATCCTTTGCTTTTTTAACAGCACTAAACCAAATTGAGACAATAGGCTCACTAATTTGTGCCTCTGAGAGTATACTGAACAGACAAAGTCAAGATCAAAATCAAGAGCAGCACATGTAGAAAAAGATCAGCAAGGTAAATGAAGGAAGTAGCAGTATAAAGTGCCAGCCAGGGGGCTATCAAGGAGTTACAAGCCAACAGCATTGCAGCTGAAGCCTTTGTAAATTCACTGTCACCTTTGGCTTTGGACTGATCCATCTTCCCCCGCCGCACCAAAAAAGGGCCAAAAATTGCAGCCCAGCCACTCAACTCTCTAGACAATTTAGCACATACTGTCAACAAGAGGTTTGTCCTGGCCTACCCTGCAGGCCCCCTGGCTTTGGTAGTTCTCTCCTGGGAAGAAACGTTAATTGATTTGGACTATTTACTGGCCTGGTGTTGCCCTCTCTTAAAAACAATTAGAGACACCCAATCAAAAGACACCACACCAATAACCACAAAATTGATTGAATCTGAAATGGTTGAAATGTTCTCCAACCAATCAGATGCACCAGCGGAAATTAACTTGAAACTCTCCAGTCCTCATGGTTCTGATCTGAAAATTTTATACCCCACCCAATCAGATTCAATTCCTGCTGTCATGTGATTACTGTCCTGCAAACTCATTCCTTTTTATGCAGCAAGGGGACTTTCAGTCCCCTGCTTGTCTATTTTCATTCATTAAAAACTTTAGACCTTGTTGCTTAAACTTTGTTGTAAATTTTGAAGTGTTGACCCATTTTTGAGTCTCCCTACACATTATACAAAGTGTTAGTAATTTTCAGTTTTGTTATTTACCTTGACCTGTCCTGTCCCAACCCGGTCTCCTTTTCAAAGCTCTTTAGCTTAGTCGCCGCCTTTGATCTTTACGCTAGCACTTTACGCTTTCAAAACACTCATTCAAACTTAGATTTTAATTTAAAACTCTTTATAAATCTTAGTTCAAGTTTAAGTTTTTACCTGATTCTCTTTGTTTTTGAACCCACTCTTTGTTTTTGCATCCACCAAGCCACCTGAACCCAACGCCAAGGCTCCCAAGTGTTTTCTACTGTTTTTTTTCTGGTTTCTTTGTTGTAACTGTGCTGTTTTAGCAGAGTTACATGGGGAAAAATATTTAGAGGATAGATAATAATATTTATTGTGAGATAGTGATTATATAGCTATTGTGAATCAATGGATAGCAGGAACATGATTGGTGATCACACGGCTGGATAGAAGAGGGGGTGGCTAGATCCTGATAATGAGTCAAGCGCCAAATCAAGATATCCACTGTTAAGGATCATCATCTGTTCAAGTTGATAGATTTGGCAATTTGAGTTGACTTCCTAGTCTGGCTTTGAGTGACCAGGTAATCAGATTGCGGGTCACAAACCCGCTTGGTTGGAACCTTGCTGGCGGGTTGAGCCTGTGGTTTTGACACTCCCCGGCTGAAGGTTGGCCTCTTCTGGAGGCAGGTTGTCAGGGAGGTTGTTGGGAGCCCAGGCGCCATATTAAACCAGTTGTTGCTCGGTGGCAGGCAGGGCGGTTTCTTGTTGTTTCTGTCTTGCTTTGCAGGGTCGTAGGCGGTCGTGGTGTAAGGTCTTGTCTTGCTTGCGTTTCCTGAGCCCTTGCACAAGGTAAGTGTTATTGTTGTTTACCTTTAGAATGATTGCTGGCCCTACTTTTTTGGGTTGTAGTTTGCTCTTGTTGACATTCATGACCCAGACTTTGTCTACAACTTCATGTCTTTGACAGATGGGAATGAAGGTCTTTTGTAAGTGTTCCTTTTATTTGGCTGCTTGTTTGCTGTTGGCCTCTATTACTTGAGGATCTGAGTGAGGGGGGACTTGACTTGGAATTTCTTTTTTGGGTCCTGTCAATGCTTGAATGATATTTGGCTGTGTGCTGTATATCAGTTCAAATGGGCTTTTCCTGGTGGATCTGTTCACTCGGGTTTGGCACACAAGTAACACAGTCAGTAGCTGCTTATACCAGTCTTCAGGTCTTCTGGCGGTGAGTTTGGCTAGGGCTTGCACGGGGCTACCATTAAGCCGCTCTACGCGTTCATTGGCCTGTGGATGGTATGGTGTTGTGACGGTGTGTTTGACTCCATTCTTGGTGAGGTACACATTGGTGTCTTTGGAGGTCAATTATTTGCCCCCATTGGTTATCAGGAGTTCTGGCTTTCCAAACTTGCTGATTATTTCCTTGCCAATGAATTGTTGAACGTCATTACCGGTGTGCGTTTTCACTGCTTGGGCTACTGGCCACCTTGTTGCAAAATTGATGGCTGTGATGATGTATTTTTTGTCATTGTGTTTTCCTGGCATGGGGCCCACAATGTCAAGAGCCTATACCTTGAACAGTAGTTGGGTTTGAATGGGGAGTACAGACTTAGGCGGGGTTTTGCTTTTGGCAAACTTTTTGCAGACCTCACACTATTCTAGCACTTCCTGGACATTGCGGTATAAGGTTGGCCACCAGGCTTTATGCTTTAGGAATTTGTATAGATTTTGGCTCTTAGTATGTCCAAGATCTCTGTGGTAGCAAAGAATGGTATCAACTCGTTGATGTGTGGGGATGTAGGGGATGGTTGTGCCATCCGACATCTTTCTGTGAAGAGTCCCATATACATCAGCGAAGAGGTTTTCATTCTTGATGGCCGTTTCTTTGGTGATATTGGTTGTGCCTGCGGGAAACCCTTTGTTTTTTGTACAGAGCACTAGGAGAGGCCAGTCTGGGTCGAGCTCATTCTCTCCCCTAGAAGCGCGGACATACAGGCGGGACAGGGCGTCTGCCATGGCAAGTTTGGCCCCAGGCTTATATTGGATGAGCATGCTAAACCTTTCTAAGATTTCCATCCACCGCGCTTGGTGACGTGACAGGTTTGCTTGTGTCTTGAAATAGATGAGCAACTTATGATTGGTTAGTGCTGTGAATTCTTCCTGACATTCCAGGTAACAGCGCCATTTGACTAGGCAGTGTATGATGGCCAACAGTTCTTTGTCGTGGATTGGGTATCGACACTTGCCATCTGTCAGTTTGCGCAACTCATAGGCTACGGGCATGAAATCACCATCACTATTCTTAATTTGTAGTACTCCCCCAATGGATGCATCTGAAGAGTTGGTTTCCATCTGGTATTCCCTGTCTCGTTTGGGGTATTGTAAGATAAAAGCTGTTGTGAGCTTTTCCTTAAGACGTCTAAAACAAAGGTCACATTGGGGGGTCCATACAAACTTGGACTTGACACCTGTTATGGCAGACAAGGGGGCAGTCAAGACGCCGCAGTTGGGTATGAAGCGTCATACATAGGCTACCGTTCCCAAGAAAGTGCGGAGTTCTGATTTGTCCTTGGGAGGTGGCATTTTGCAGATGGCTTGTATCTTCTGGCTGTCAGGTTTGATGCCGTCTTTTGAGACTATATGTCCCAAGAAAGGGTAGTTGCTTTCGGAAGAACTGACATTTGGAGGGCTTGGCCAATAGTTTGTGTTGTGCCAGGGTCACAAAGACTTCCTCCAGGTCTTTGTGGTGCTGTTCCACCGAGGGGCTGTAGACAATAATATGGTCTAGGTACACTAGTGTGTGTTTGCCTATGTGTGGCGCAAACACTTTGTTCATGAAGGTTACGAAGGTAGACGGGGCATTGGTCATGCCAAAGTTGAGTACCACACATTCATAGGAACCGTACTTAGTGCAGAAGGCTGTCTTGGGGATGTCTTCCTCCTTGATGCAAATCTGGTTATAGCCTGCAGTTAGATCAATATTGGAGAAGACGGATGCTCCTCCCAAGGCGTCAAAGAGATTGTTGATTAGTGGTAATGGGTAACAATTCTTAATGGTGACTTTGTTTAAGGCGCGTTAGTCTGTGACCAGGCGTAAGGTACCATTCTTTTTAGCCACAAAGAATACGGCAGCCCCAAAGGGAGACTGTGAGGGGCGGATAAGTCCTTTTTCCAGTGCCTCCTTGAGATAGGCACGCAGGGCGTTGTCCTTGTTTTGGGTCAGCCTGTAAATGGGGCGTGCCTTGGGTACAGCCCCCTTGAGTTGGATCAAGTGTTGGATGTGTTTCTCAGGGGGTAGCCCAGGTAACACCTCCTTGAAGATTTCTGGGTGCCGGGCCACAATGTCGCAATCTTGCGGTGTGGAGGTGTCCTGGTGGTCCTTGAAGTGTATGATTTCATACTGGCAGGAGTCCCAGTCAATTGCTTTCAGGCTTTCCTTCTCGTCCAAAGTCTCTGTGATGCGCACAAAGACAAGGTCTTGTAGGAGTTGGTCTACAGAGTCCGGGTAGATTTGGTGGTTGACACCTTCACGCTTGATGGTCAACACTGAGGTTGCCCAGTCCACGTGGGGGTTGTTTCTCTGTAACCAGTCTAGTCCCAGTACAATGTCAAACTTAGGGAAGTCAATGACAGGACCTTGGATGATGGAGCAGAGGTTCTCAAGCATGACGGAGAAGGGAGCAGTTTCTTTTGTCACGGCAATGTGATGTTCATCAGCCAGGACCACGTTTTTAATCCGCAAAGGATTAGTGGCCAGCTTGGATTTATCCACAAAGCTGCTGTTGACTAAGGTCCAATCTGCACCCGAGTCCAAGAGTGCTGAGCCTGTGTAACTGCAAAAGCGGAAAGGGTAAGACATCAATTTATTGGGATGTCTGGCAATGGTGTACATTACTGGGTCTTCCGAGGGCACTTGAATCATTGGGCATTTGTCCACGTCCTTGGCTTGGTATTCATTGTTGGGTGAGTCAGGAGTTGCATGAGGAGAGCTTGGCTTGCTTAGTGCTCTCCCTGGGCTTTTCCCTCATCTTGGTTGCCTTGGGTGGCGGTGACACGGAAATGAGTGCAATTTGACTGGCCATTATTTCCATTTACATGCCCATTCAAACCTGTGGGTTTGTGATTGGTGTTGTTTCTGTTGCCTCCAGGAGGTGGTTGGGTAGAGCGCCTGCTTGGATGGGAGTCCTTGGGCCTTTATTGTTTCCCCGTCTGTGCCTTGTGTAGAGTGTCGGATGTTTGTTCCGCTTTTTCTGCTTCACAGTACAGGCTTTTCAGGTTGGTTACCTGGTTCAGGTTCACATGTCTCATCACGTGCAACTTGAGAGAGTTGTAGTACATGAGGTGTGTTGCTGGGGTGTCAAAGGCCATGTCAGATGGGGCGCAGAGACGGAGTTCCTTGTAGACGCAGGTGAGTTCTTTAACAGTGCCTGTCTGGGTCAGGTTCTTTACTTGGTGTATGATCATGAGTGCCATATTCTTAAGCACAAATCTCGCCAAGAAGTCCTGTTTGAAGATGTCCCAGTTCTTGTCAGTGTGCTCTTTGTGCCACTTGTTGCACCAGGTGCTAGCGTCATGGGTCAGACAAATGGAAATCTCCGCAATCCAAAATTGCTGTGGGCATTCCATCTGAGCCAGCTTGCTAAGGGTGGACTGGATCCATGTGGCAGCATTGTCGTTGTTGGCCCCTGCAAAGGGCTCCAAGGCGGCGCTGCAAAGTCTTTGTGCAACATAGGCGGGCATGGTGGTTTTGTCAGCTGGTTGTGGCATCAAGGAAGGCGCCTGAAAGAACCCTTGGGCGGACAGGGCGTTGAAGGCGGGTATCAGGATCACCGTGTTTTGGTAGAGAACAAAGCCATCAGGTATCTTGGTACCAGGAGTATACAGCGTCCAGTCAGGCAGGAGGCCAGACATAATTCTGTCGAGGATTTGTTGGCTGTGGCGTGTGCGGGCAACAGGCAGAATTTTTCAAGATAAGGTAGGATGGAGAGCCTACCTGTGCTCAAATGTTGTAACTGTGCTCCAATGTTGTAACTGTGCTGTTTTAGCAGAGTTACACTGGGAAAATATTTAGAAGATAGATTATAATCTTTATTGTGAGATAGTGATTATGTAGCTATTGTGAATCAATGGATAGCAGGAACATGATTGGTGATCACACAGCTGGATGAAAGAGGGAGTGGCTTGATCCTGATAATGAGTCAAGCGCCAAATCAAGATATCCACCATAAAGGATCATCATCTGTTCAAGTTGATAGATTTGGAAATTTGAGTTGACTTCCTAGTCTGGCTTTGAGTGACCGGGTAATTGGATTGCGGGTCACAAACCCACTTGGTTGGAACCTTGCTGGCGGGTCAAGCCTGTGGTTTTGACATCTTCTTGTGGCTGCCCTCCCCTTGGGAAACTTTACCTCTCTGAGAGTTAAAAACTACATATTTTAATTCCAAATTTCATGGCCATTCTTACCATGATCTTCCCTGCCTTAAAATTTGTAACATTCACCTTGGCACCCCTTGTGATCCTCCTCTGGACCACTGCTCCCAAGTTATGGTCACGGTTCTCCACTTCTGTGCACCTTGTGGGAAACAATTCCTCTAGCCTTTTGTACCTCCCTGGCGAGCTTCTTGTCTTGGGTGAGAAAATTGTTAAGAGTCTGACTTGTGACAACCTGAAGTTTCCCGCCGTAGACTAACCCAAGTCTGCCCCGCGTTGGAGATGGTTCCTGTCTCCCCCACCTGTGGCTCAGACAAAGGCAACACAGCTCCCCCTAGTTCCAGTAGGACAGTACCCTGCTCCCACTAGTACACCCTGGTTGCTCACTGGGTTAGCCTTGATGGGATTGAATGTGTATTTCCCTCAGCTGTCCCTGTGTCCTCCTTTTTGTCTCCCCTCCAAGCGGCCATCCCAGTACTCCACTGGGCGGCATCCTGGTGGTTCATCTTGCTGGGATGAGAGCCAAACTAATGTTAGTTTAGCCCCCCTCTCTCACACCAAGGTTTCAAATAAGAGGACCAAAAGACTCAAGTATCCAAGCATTTTTGGGGGATATTATGAATAACAGCATTCACCATGTTTTGATTTTGCCTTTGGTGGGACATTTCAAAGACAAATCTCTTGCTTTTGCTTTTGACTCTTGAAATGAACTGGCTTCCGCTTCAGGAAATATGATTGTTCAGTTTCCTGACTCTGCGCAACTCACTTGCCCCACTCATGCTTGTGGCAAGTGATCCTACCGTCCTGGTAGTGTTTTGTGGTATTCTCAACCACTATATATTCCATTTCCATATTCACCAATAAAATTAAGTTCTATTCACATTTTTTTCTTTGTGTCTTCTGTACTTCCACACCTCTCTCTAGCCACTCCTAGCAGAGATTATTCATCCAGGGCCGCAAGGTAAACGCAATTGCCTTCCCTGTCATCTAACCAAGACTTAGTATGAATCCAATCCTAAGGTTAGAATTCCCTGTTGTGTGTCTGTGCCGCGCCTCAGAACACAACAAAAATAGTGCTCACTACAGGGGCTGTAAGACCCTTGGTTATCCCTTTTGCATCCACGTTTTCAGGTCCTTTGTCTCTGCCTATACAAGAGCCAACTTCACCTGAAATTACTAGCCCTCCTATTGAAGAAGACATTGCCGACCTGCCTATTGTCCCTACTGTATTGAACCTTGAGAATGGTCCATGCCTAGTTGCTTACCCTATGGGTACCCCTGACTTGGAACAAGTCATGGCGGTAGCCCTTGGGATAGCTCAGGACGGGGCCATCCCTCGCCTTCAGCTACAGTTTAGCCATGCCAAATATTATGAGTTAATTGTGGCCCCTCAGTTCCCATAACATCTCCTCTCAGCGGCTGGCTCCGCTGATCACCTGCTGTCATCCTTTGTACAGCCTGCCTTGACCCACCACCAGATGGTGTTGGGACTCCACGTCCAAGAAATCTTGTCTCTACAAGCAGCTGTTACCCATCATTGGAACCAGTTTTCTGCCTACCAACAGTGGATACATTCCCTTTTCTCCCTGGTATCTGATAATCAACGTGATTTGGTCACCTCTCAAACACGTCTAGTCAATTCCATCAAGCAAATGCGCCAGTCCATCCCTGAGTATGTTAGGGAGCAACTACATGAGTTTCACCAGTTAGAACAACCCTGGCGCACTCAAGTAGACTCCATCCTAAACACTTATCTCTCCAATTTTGAGCGCCTAGTGCAACAGCTCAATGCATTCAGTGTCTATTCCTTTGAAAAATTGCAACAGGTAGCTGACCTTGCAGCCCAAGGTCTAAATGAACTCAGTGCAGAATTTGATCAAGAGAGAGCTACCACTGCTGCTGCTATAGCCAAACTTCAGAGTCAGGTAAATGGCTGTCTACTCCCAAACCTGATGCCCCGCCTTCTCCTCCTGCTGATGATCTGGTGGACAGAGAGCAGAGGATCTGGGAGGCCATCTGAGAATTACGCGCTTCCACTTGTAGCCAAGGACGTCCTACTGAAACACCTCAACCTGACCCCCAGGTTTTTGCGCTGACTGCTCAGGTTGCTGAACTACAGCAAGAAGTTGCTGCTTTACATGAGGTAGTGACGGCTGTTGCTATCCCACTTGGGGTTGACAAGGAGGATGGCTGTTGTCCTGGTTTGGCGGGGGCTCCTTGAATCCACTGTGCCAGAGAGTTGATTGCCCTAGCTAATGAGGTGGACCATTTGAAACAAGACCAGACTGAGTTGGACAGAGACGTACAGGAGATGAGTGAGTTGATTGATTTGGTAAACAACAGATTCACCCCTTGCCTATCAGTGGGGCCATCCCTTACTTTGCGGCTGGCTGAGCTCTCCACTGTTGTCACTACCCAAGGACAACACCTAGATGTTACTGAATAACAGACCACTCTAGACAACACTATGGGTGCCAGAACCACCAAGACTCTGACAACCCTTGAAGAAAGTGTTTGACAACTATGGGCTAGACAACCCCCTCCATATCTGAAGCTGAGTTCTCCCTGCGCATAAATGTACTTGATAGCAGCAATGGTGGTCCAGCTACCAAGGCACACTTCAAGCCTACTTTTAACCAAGTCTCTGATCCCAAAACCTTGACTATTGCAGCTTTCTTAACTATTTACAAGACTGCCATGAGACAAGCATCAGATGAAGTTAATAAAGAACATATTCTGACCTGCCTACACCTGACCTTTCAAGAGGTAGTTGTACCAGAGCTGCCCACCATTGAGACCTGGGAAGACATGAAACAACTCTTGATTGACAAGTTTGATGGTGATCTTAGCTTGGAGGTGAAAAAGTATGCTTTCATGCACATATCCTTCAAGCCCAAAAAGACATTAGCTGAATTTGCAGACAGATTTTACATGGAGGGACAACAGTTAATAACAAGCAGACAATTGACGGCGCATGAAGCGTATATGGCCTGCGCTCAAGCCCTCAAGGTGAATTGACTCCTATGCCTTCATTTCAAGGCCCACAAGGCTATGCTGTCCTCCATGAAAAGTATAAAGACACTGCTCCAAGATATGCATCTTACCCATTCTGGGGCAGTTGTTTGGGAAAGTTGTGCCGCTTCCAACTCTGGCTCCTCTTCTTGCGGCCCTCGTATCCTCACTATGAACTCCCAAAATCCTCCTCAACGTCAGGGTTGCCACAACTGCGGTCAGATAGGCCACCACTCTTTTGTCTGCACCAATTGGCGGGTTGAAGGAGCTGATTGCAAGGATCAGTCAGGAAAAGAACAGTCAACCTAGAGGTGGAGACGCTCTTGGTTGACAATTATTCCCAGTCTTCTTCTATACCTCCGCCTGCTACTGACTCTGATCCTGCTGATGATGAGGCTCCTCCTATCCTTCTTCTGTTCCATGACATTTCTGATGATTCTGATGTGGATGAATCTGATGTTGAAGACCCTGATGCATACAGGTATTCTGTTCTTGCTGTCCCAGAGACTATTGCAGTTCCCTACAAGCTACAATCTGGGAAGACTACAACTACCTCCAAACCCTCGTCTGAAGCCAAAGCAATAGTCTCCCTCCCCTATCTTACTCAGGCAAAACGGTCCCCTGTATTAGTGGAATCATCAGAGTAAGCCGCTGAAGTCACAGACGCCGTTTTCAAGAATGTATCTGTCTCACTCCCTCTCCAAACTGTATATAAGGAGTTTCTGGGACTACAATGCATGATTGAGAAATGGGACAAGGAACTAGCTGAGGCACAGGATATCTTGGCTGTTCTGCCACCCTTTGGACGCACCACCATCCAAGTAGAGATATCTATCCATAAGGTCAAGATCAAAGTTGTCCTGGACACCGGCTCTCAGGTCAACGTTGTTTCTTCTAAACTGATGAAGAAGTTTAAGCTGGCCCCTGATCTCAACTACCATCAATCCTATGGCACCGCTGGTCTCTCCATGACTTGCGCCATTGGTGTGTACTCTGCCTTACCAATGCAATTTGGTAAACTCCTGTTGGCTGCGCCGGCTGTTGTTCTAGAAAATGAGAGCTATGACCTTTTGGTTGGTACCCAGTTTCTTCAGGAATATAATGGGATTATCAACCTAAAGGATGGTTATCTTTCTATCCTAGGGTACAAAACTCTCTGATCTTTGAGAAGCCAATCAAAGTTCCTGGTAAACGTTTGAAGACATGTACTCTGGAGTACCCCACTGGAGTTTTCACCCTAAAATACCAAACCCATTCCACCAACATGAAGTGTCCCCCCATGGCTTGCCCTGCGTCTGAAGGAATTCCTCTCATGGCCACGTCTGCTGTCACCATCCCTCCAGGCTCTCAGGCAATCCTAGACTCTCAGATATCATATGAACTGCCTGAACAGACTTTCTTAGAGCTGTACTCCCCTCCTTTGCTGGGGCGTAACAAGCCTTACCTTTGTCCTGGAATTCTGGACGTTTCCCACAAGGATCCCGTTCAATTAATAGTTGCCAATCTTACTGCGCTTCCTATGACAGTATCCAGAGGACAGGTTGTTGGTTACAGAAAGTTATTAAATGCTCCTGACGTCTTGTCTCTTCACCCTTTTGGAACGTTTCAAGACTTTAACCTACCCAAAGACAAGCCTCAAGTCCTATCTCTGTTCACTGCCCAAGACTTCCCTCAGTTGTCCCTGGTCCAACAGAAAGAGGTGCTTGATTTACTAGACCAGTTCTCAGACATCTTTGCTAAAGATAGTACTGATTATGGGCTAGCCAAAGGTGTGATTCATCAGATTGACACAGGAGATGCTCCCCCCTTTTGTGCCAAGCCATACCGCCGCAGCCAAGTGGAAGATGCGCAGGTTTCTAAGGAGCTCAAACAACTGCTGGATGCTGGACTGCTAGCTCCCTCTCAAAGTCCCTGGGCTTCCCCTCTTCTCATCTTAAAGAAAAATGATGGAGGTCACAGGATTGTGATGGACTATTGAAGGTTGAATTCTCTAACCAAGAAAGATTCCTATCCCTTACCGCACATTGATGCTGCTCTTTGACGCCTTGGAGGTTCTAAGTTTTTCTCTGCCATGGACTTGGCGTCTGGCTACTGGCAAGTTGACCTCTCTCCTGAAGACTGTCAGAAGGCTGCTCTCATCCCATTAGAAGGATTGTTTGAGCCTACCTGCATGCTGCAAGGGCTCTGTAATGCCCTGGCAACTTTCCAAGGGCCATGGACTCCATCCTGCGTGACTTGAAGTTATTGTGTGTCTTAGTCTATCTAGTCGATATAACAGTCTTCAGCGCAACTTTCATTGATCACCTAGCCCATCTTAAAGAGGTGTTCATAAAGATCCAAGAAGCTGGCCTCAATCTAAAACCCTCTAAGTGTGCTTTCTTCAAAGAAAGCCTTGAATTCCTGGGCCATGAAGTAACCCAAACGGGAATTTGTCCAATGACCAAGAAGGTTGAAGCCATTGACAAAATGCTTCCGCCCACCAACCTCTTAGAAGTATAATTCTTTCTGGGTATGATGGGTTACTATAGACAATTCATTCCTGATTTTGCTGATACTAGAAAACCCCTGGTCCAACTATTGCATAATGTTCCTTTCAAATGGACCGCCAGCCAACAGCAAGCCTTCAAGATTCTAAAGCAGAAACTCAAAGAAGCACCCATTTTAGTGTACCCCAATTACAATATTGAATTCATCTTGTACACTGATGCTAGTGACTTTGCTATTTGGGATATCTTGGCTCAGCTCAACAATGAAGGTGTGGACCACCCTGTAGCCTATACTTCCCGTGTGCTGAATAAGCATGAAAAGAATTATAGTGTTACAGAGAAGGAGTGTCTCGCTGTGCTGCATGCAGTCAAACAATTCCACCACTACATATATGGTACCCATTTCACTGTCGTCACTGATCACGCTTTGCTCAAATGGTTACAACAACTTAAGGAGCCTGAAGGACGCTTAGCCAGATGGGCCCTCTGCCTGCAAGGTTATGACTTCACTGTGCTCCATTGCCCCGGGATTCAACATCAGAACGCCAATGGATTGTCCCAAATGCCCATCCTTGCCCTACATCCTGCTGAGGCAGACAACCTGTACAAGCTAATTGGCTACTCTTCTTCCTAGGAAAGTGAGACAGAAGAAGTTTGACTTGCCCTGTCCAAATTGTCTGAAGACACCCTCATACGCGACAACCAACTCTTCAAGAAGGTGTGGGGTCAATACCTGTCATACATGCACCCCAGTCTTTGCCTCTCCTTGGTGTTGCAGGTTCATAAAGAAACTGGCCATGGAGGCATTGCTAAGACTTTTGACTGGCTACAGAAGAATTACTTCTGGGAGAATTTTTGCCTGTTGATCCCAGATGTCATAACTAGTTGCCATGACTGCCAACTTCAGAGACCCCGAGCTGCTTCTCACAAGTTCAAATTGGTCCCTCCTCAACATGCCTTTCACACTGTCAGCATTGATGCTGTAGGTCCTCTCCCCCGCTCACGTTCTGGATGCCGCTTTATCCTAATTGCCGTCGACCACTTCAGCAAGTGAGTAGAAGCTCGCCCTACTAAAGACATCACTGCTAAGACTACTGCTGCCTTCCTGCTGCAGGATGTTTTCTACCGCCATGGCTGTCCTCAAGTGCTGTTATCAGACAACGGAACCAATTTCAATGCCAAACTTGTAATCTCTGTTGTTGAAGCTCTAGGGACTCACCAGTCTTTCCCTGCCCCCTATAATCCTTCCACTAATGGGGCAGTTGAGCGTGCCAACTCAACACTGGTTTCTATCATGAGGAAACTCACCTACTCTGATGCTGCCAATTGGGATCTATACTTACCTGCTGCACTCTTTGCCTATTGTCTGAGCAGGCATCATATCACAGGGTACTCCCCCTTTGCCATGTTGTATGGGCGTGAAGCCACCACTCTGTTGCTCTTGGGTGTTCCCCTACTCTCCTCTGATAAGGCCATGAACTCTGACAACCACATCAAAGACTTAGTCAACCGCATCATTGATATACAGGCCACTGCCTACACTTCTGCCTATAAGACTAAGATGCTTGAGCTCTCTCCAGACAACGCTAGGTGTTCCCCCTTGCCTGAGTTTGATGTTGGTGACCATGTCTTACACTATCAACACCGTGTGGGTGGACGCGCACACAAACTGGACTCCCTGTGGATTGGCCCTTTAGAGGTGACTTTCAAAAAAGGATCTGAGTACACTGTAAAGCTCCTCTCCAGTGGTTGTCCTTTTGCTTGCGTACACGCCAAGTTCCTCTGCAAGTATCACCCCCCTAAGGCCAATCTAGAGGGGGGCAATGTCGTGAATAACAGCATTCATCATGTTTTGATTTCGCCTTTGGTGGGTCATTTCAAAGATGAATCTCTTGCTTTTGCTTTCAACACTCTAAATGAACTGGCTTCTGCTTCAGGAAATATGATTGTTTGGTTTCCTGACTCTGCGCAACTCACTCGTGCCACTCATGCTTGTGGCAAGTGATCCTACTGTCCTGTAGTGTTTTGTGGTATTCTCAACCACTATATATTCCATTTCCATATTCACCAATAAAATTAAGTTCTATTCACATTTTTGTCTTTGTGTCTTCTGTACTTCTGCGCCTCTCTCTAGCCACGCCTAGCAGAGATTATTCATCCAGGGCCGCAAGGTAAACGCAATTGCCTTCCCTGTCATCTAACCAAGACTTAGTACAAATCCAATCCTAAGGTTAGGATTCCCCGTTGTGTGTCTGTGCCACGCCTCAGAACACAACAGGGGACCTCATATTTTTTCAGGGGTAATAAAGCTATCTAGAAACTTGTTTCTAGAGTGAGGGAGGTTTAGAGGAGTCTGGGTTGAAGGGTAGATTTTGGGGGCCTCTGATTGGCTGCCTCAAACATTTTTCACCCTTATCTGTGCTACCTGAAAGTATGCATCAATGGTGCCATAATTCAAAAATTTCTGGCAACCAATGGGCTGGTCACCTTCTACTAAGGAAAGCTGACATCAGGTGATTTGCTCCCCAAAATCATTTGGTTCAAAGAAAGAGATGTCAAGTTGTGACAGAATTGCTGGGTAGTATGAAAAAGGTCTACAAGTGGTGTGGGACAACCACCCAAACCCATAAGGAGTTGATAATTAACCACCTGTCACATCCCATACCAGAGCCTAGCTGGACTCCCATGGGGGAGGCGGACTGAGCCTGAAAGGCCATGTACACAGTTGATGCAATCCTGAAAATATAGTTCACAGCAGTAGCTAGGGGTTGCCAACTCCCAGTATGGGGCACAACCTGGTCAGCCAGCCCCAATAATGTGATTTAGACAACCCCCAACTTAATGAAGTCTTGGGCAGGAGGTACACTGGGCAAATGGGGAGTGGATGAGATCTCCTTAATGATAGTCTGAATTGGGACTCTAGAATGGTCAGGAGGAAGATCCAGGTAGCAAGGGTAGAAGAACTCCAAGTCAATGGCGCAAGATGGCATAACCAGGTGGACAGGAGTGTAAAGTGACTCCCCCATTTAGCCCTGGATAGGACTATCTTCCCTTGGTGTATCAAGAAATCTGCTTGGATTCAAGCTAAACCCCTTAATTCTCTTGGGGATTTAGCTCACACAATTGACAAGAACTTTTTCCTGGTGTATCCTTCTCAGGTGGTAACCAATAACAATCAGATTTATGTTCTCACTTGGGAGGAATATCTGATTAATTTAGACTATTTGTTGGGTTGGGTTTGTCCATATGTAAAACCAATTAAATGCAATCAATCAGGTTGCGCTTCTGTTGAATCAACAAATTCCAATCCAACTGGATTAAATGCTCCCCTAAACCATTCCATTGTTGCCAGCCAGTCAGAGTCAAAGCTGGAAATTATTGCAAAATCCTCCAACTCACTGGATTCACCTTGCAAAATTTCTCCTGCAGCCAATCAAATCCGCGCCTTGGGTCAGGTGACCCTGAACTCTAAACTCCTCCTTTAAAGCAAGACAGGGGACTGAAAGTCCCTTGCTTGCTCATTTTAACAAATAAAAGTTTAGCTTTACAAAAACAAATTTTTGGAAATTTGGGTCCCTTCTGTTGACCTTTTTTCTTTATAGTTTAGTAGAAGTTTTGGCTTTTTCTTACCTTAATCCTTGCTCCCTGGGCCCCAGCATCCCTTTTGAAGCTCCTAGAGTTATTGTTAACGTAAAAGTTAAAGCTTACTGCTCTTGCTTTCAAAAAATCAACTCAAACTTTAAATTATTAATTAAAACTATATAATTACCCATTTGAAGTTTGTTTTTGCTCCCCTCTTGCTTTGCCGTCTACTTAGCACCCATATACACCCAAAGAATTGCCTTCTGCTTGCTCTCAAAGTGTATAGGTTGTCCTTGATATCCTCTTTAATTTTAAGCCTACTGGGAGATCCCCTATTGTTTCTGATTGTGAGATTTAACTTGGTTCTTGACTACAAAGCCCATTATATTCTCCTGGCCTCCTAGAAAATGCTGGTCCCCCCTGTTTAAGTTTGTGGTGTTCACTTTAGCACCAGTATTGGTGATGATTTGGACCACCACCCTAGATCTTTGGAGTTAAATTTTCCATTTGTTCCACTGTGTATGGAACAATCCCTTACAATTTATGCAATTGTTTGAGGACATTCCTGGGCAAGCTCACAATATTCTTGCAACCAGAAAGAACCTTGTAAAGAGCCTCACATGTGATGACCTCAAACTAAGACCCCTCAAGCCAGATTTCTCAGCCCCCAAAACCTGGGCTCCCCAATGTCTCCCCTCTCTGTGGACTCAGATCCTGAGGCTCAAGAAGAGGAGTTGGATACCCAAGAGTATGCTCCCTAGTGCACTCCATGGTTACTTAGCGGGATGATTTTGATGGGCTTAGATTCCTACTTCCCCCAACTGTCTTCTACATCCTCTCTTTGGATGCCACTCCAAGTGGCCATACCAGTCTTGCACTGGATGGTGTCCTGGTGGGTTCTCCCCCCAGGATGGGAGCCAAACTTAGTTAGTTTAGCCCCCCTCTCTTACAAGGAGCAGATCCAGGAGGGAAAGGATAGACACAAGTGTATTATGTAGTAGATTCACAAAGAAATGCAAACAGAATGATTATATTGGTGCAAAAATAGATAATTCCTGCAAGAAAATAATGGCTCCTGGGCATAAAGTTGTTTATTTCAAGATGTCAACAGTGAGAAAGGCATCCCTTTCTCACTACTTATCCTTACTGAAGAATACTTAGCCCTTTTTACCACCAGAGGCCTGGTGGCATCATCTTCAGTGGTACTTGAAAAATGCTTGGAATATTGTGTGCTGGGGCCTATGGGCAGGTGCTTATTGGCTGCTTCTTTGTGGCCATGGGTTTGGCTGTAGTATGTTGAGGTGCCACAGCTATTATTAGAACAAAAGAGCATTTGAGCGCCTGATTACTTGATTGAGCAATTACTAGTAATTTTTTTTATTTACTGATAAAGTAGTTTTCAAACCTGTTGAGATAAATGTATATTATTCAGTTTAGAATGTATGAACTCAGTCTAAAAATGCAATCAAAGTGGATCCAAATCTATTGTAATTTAATATAAATTCCTTGATTTTTGTTTTTGTTTTTAGACTGAGTTCATGCGTTCTAAACTGATTAATATACATTTATCTCAACAGGTTTAAAAACTACTGTATAAAGGGGACCCAATTTTGTGTTTAATGTCAATTCCAGGGTTTCACAGCATGTGGGCCTCATGAACCCCTGACCCTTCACGGTCAAAAATGGGGTTTAATCTGGAAAGAAAATAGGTAATTGTTTTCACACAGTTTGTTGTGATGTATCCAGGCAGGATAACCAATTGTCTAGGGCATTCTGGGCCCTGAAAATAACAATTGTGACATCACTCTAGAAATTCTAAAAGTAATTTTATTGAAAAATATACAGAAGGATGCCATAATATTAGAAAAAGGTCCTAGAAATAGTGGTGCCAGAAACAAGATGTATGAGAGTTGGGGAAGATTAGGAAGAAATAAACCTGCTCCCAATTATGATTAAAGCCAGGGTTCTATAACAACCAAAAAAGCTTGCTATCAGAAATTCCAGGGAGACCAAAGGGGGGAAGAGATTGACTGACACCCTAAAGCAATAGGTAAAACTCAATGGCAAAGGTTAGAAATTTTTTTGAACTTCATTAGATTAGAGAATAATGAAGCAAGAGCTTTTCATAGCTTTTGTGTTCATTTAAAAGAATAAATGGGATTGGAGTGGGGGCAAGGAAGATCAAGGCAAATCAACAAATAAGATGAGCCACAAGTGCAATTCTTGAGGCAGGGAAAATAAAAGATTGAATGGAAAAAATTGTAAGGGAAATTATCTCAACTAAAATTTAGGAGGTTATCTTAGATGCACAATAACACTGCTCCCAGCTGCTCTTGCACATAATCTTTGACCAGGGGTGTCTCTTGGATGGGTTAGGTAGTGTCAGGACCTGGTGCCAAGGCTTTCAGCTTTGGAGCTGATAAGCCTGAAAGATACACATGGGTCCAGTTGGGAAGAGTGGGAGTGTGAGGATACTATACAATATAGGAGAGGTGGAGGATGCTTCTTTGCAGAGGAGAAGTACTCACTGGGGTCTGGTGAGGCTCCAGCAGTCCCTGGTACCAAGGGGGAAGGAAATATCTCATATATATGTATAAAAGAATATACAGGGGGAAATATAGTGGAATAAACTCTAAGTCTTTATTAGGCAATGACTGACATTTGAGAAAGAGAAGAGTCCTTAGAATTTATAGTGATATAAAGGATTGAGTCTAGACTTGAAATTTAAGTTGAATTGGGGCAGTTGGGTTCCTGCATCTGAATAGAATCATATGTCAGATATCCAGTCTTGGGCGTCTGGCCCATTGGTTTCAGGAATCACTAGGGCTGAGTTTTTTGCAGGTAAAGCCCACCACAAGAGAAGTGCTAACTTAAAGAGGTAGGAGAAGGACTTTCCCACCCAGGAACACAGGCTGGCAGTTGGGATTATAGTGTCAATAACCCCTGTGAGGGTGATGTACACAATAACAAACAGCTTGCCAGTGTGATTGGTTGGGAGGTTGGGTGAGGAGACAGGCATTGGCTTGAGGGTCACAGGCAGTTCCATACAGAGATTATAGGCAGGCAGGTAGTTGAACTTACCTCTAAAAAACTTGGTGTTGATAGTATCTAGGGGCCTTGACAGTTGTATCTAACTGCGGATTGTATGCAGGCCAAGGGATCTAGTTTGAGGATCTTTTCTGGGGTGTAATCCTTATATTTGGATTTCAGAGGGTACTATGTAAAGTAGACAGGACCAAAAGGAACACCTGGAGGACAGGAATCTGCAGGGGGCAGGAGGGCCGGATGATCTTGTACTGATTTGATAGATGGCAAAGACAAAATAAGGCAGTAGCTGTGTAAGCAAAAGTAACAACATTTATTCAAAGATGGCAATAAGTTTGGAGCACAGGGTCCTTGGGTCTATATAGCACCCCAATTCC
This sequence comes from Entomophthora muscae, assembly GCA_014839935.2. Classification (NCBI taxonomy): domain Eukaryota; kingdom Fungi; phylum Entomophthoromycota; class Entomophthoromycetes; order Entomophthorales; family Entomophthoraceae; genus Entomophthora; species Entomophthora muscae. The sequence goes on along the minus strand of QTSX02006433.1, from coordinate 456,218 downwards.
AAACTTAACATTTTCCATGGGGATTTCTTCAGAGCATTGAGAAATGTGGGTCTGGGGGATCTGGGTGCTTGGTTTCAAAGGCAGCAAAATGGCACTTGGGCTGAGAGTTCTTTAATTGTTCAAAAGACATCAAATTGGCTACTTGATTATCTTGCTCTAGAGTTTTGGTCATGGGGTTGGGCTGCAGGCCTGTGCCTTCTCCTGGGGGTGACTCTTGATTGGCTGCGGGTGTAGCCTTTAAACTAATGAAGCTAATGGTCAGAATTTTGTTGCCTCCATTAGGTAACTTAATTGTACCCTCATTTGGTGCAATGATTCCTTTGGTTTGACTTGCTTCATCATTTGGGACATCATTCTTGGCTTCAGCTTGCGGGGGCTTGACCTCAGGAAAACGCGGGCAGGCAGCCCACAGGGATTCAGGATCAGGGTTCAAATCCTGCCCTTAGTCCTGGGTTTCAAGGGGGAAAGAATTGTCAATACTGACATCATATTGCGTTTAAAGCTACATATCATGGGCTCTTTGAAATCTGGCACATAGAATAGGTGCTGGGGTCTGTATTTCACATCAGTCTGGGTAGTTCCTAATTCCTGGTGAACTAGTGTTGGATCTGGCAGTAGTTCTTTAATGGGTGGCTGACTATGATTATGACATCATAATTGTGTTTGAGGGCTTGGACCCTTACAGGTGGTGACATCTTTTGGTGCTTTGACAATTATTAGTATGAGAACTTTTCTTGGGTTTTTTTGGTTGATCTTTTGATAAGTTTCCTGGCTTATTTTGGTAAAAATCATCAATAATTTGATGAGGATTGAAGTGAAGACCTGAAGAAGGCGTAAATTTACAAGGTGGGTATCAAGGAGTAAGTAAAAGCCTGCTAATTATAAACTTGAGAGAATCTAAGCCTCATTTAACACCTAATACTACCTGCCTACTGCCAAAAGCTCTTCTAAGTTCAACATCCACAAAGTAGACACCCTATAATTCCACCAGCGGTATTATGACAATTCCATATTATAGGATAGTCATATTTGAAATAAAATCATATACTTGGCTTTTCTCTTACATATCTGAGACAATAATCTCTTTCTCCTTGTAGATGCTGGTCAGGCGGCACCATAGTCATCCTGGAATTTACCAATAATTACCACCCCAAGCTTGTATCCAGTTTTTTCAAGCCTGACTAATTAGATAGCTCTAGAAGTTTACTCATAACCCATGGGATAAGCAAATTATTTTAAATATAGGCAACATTCTCAGCATCCTCTCAGTAACTATTATAAAGGGCCTTAATTTTCAGGATACTAATTTTTTGTTGGAACACTGTTTGATGCAGGCAGTGTGATAGAAATTGCGGGATAGTATGAAGCTGTTTCTAAATGATGGGGAATTACCACCCTAATCCAAATAGAATTAATGATTAACCACCAGCCCAGCTTCAGATATTATTTTGTGAGATTTCTAATTGAGATACTAGGATTAAGTAAAATAATTAATCCTAACCAAAGTATCCCAAGATAAATAGCCTGTGAAAGAATCAGAGAATCTTCAGAATAAAATTCAGGACATTGATATGCAACACAATTTTCATTTTCAAAGATGGGGGACCACTCCAAGATTGGCAGACATTGAATTAATATTGGGAGGTGCCAACAACAAAGTTCCAACTGCAGGGCCCCATCTTTCAGTAATGATCCAGCTTAGAATCAGATTGTAGGGAATGTAGCGCAACAATCCAACTACAGGATGCATTTTAGAAAGTAAATTAGACCAAGGGATATTTGATTTTTATTGAGTAAATTTTTGGGAGGACTCAACTCTTAGAGTTGAAACAGTGAAAATTATTCAATATATATCAAAAATTGACTAAGCAATACCACCTGGATCCTGGGCTCCTATTCCTTCCACATTGTCAAGTGATTATCTGGTCCAGGTTGCAAAGAACCCTTGGGTGACCAATTTCTGACAACCATTCTGATTAATAATTTCATATCTAGTAACCCTTAAGTTATGTCAATTTATCAATTTCAGCTTACAGGGGGGATTGGATTCAAACAATGAACTGGAGCAGCCATAAACCATTTTCAATCAACCATTTGATTCAAGTCCATTAAATCAGTGAGCTTTTTTAAAGGTTTCCCAGCTCTTCAAGCTTTCCTACAGGGCCAAATAATCCTGGCATTATGGAATGTACTGTGACAGGCAGGGGGGACCACCAGGTCAGAGGTTAATGCCCACCATAGAATGGGAGCCAATTTGATAGCATAGGATAGAATTGGCCAAGCAAGGACCAATGACTGTAATTTGGCACCATGGAATCCACCAAGCCTGTGAAAGTAATATAGAGCAATCAAAACATGTGAGTGGAAGTGGTGTCAGCAGTGGTAACAATTTCTTGTGTGCAGTTGGGCTGTGGGCTTGGAGGTGGAATTATTGGTACAAGATAAGTAGGAAGATAGTTGTATTTGTCATATAACAATCTGAGCGGCCTTATGTACCACTTTCCTTCATAACCAATTGTTTTAGTGACTCTAGTTCTTGCCAAGGGGTTGGCAATAAGTATATTTTCTAATATAAACTCAGAATAAGCTGAGTTTGGAGGGTACTTTTTGAAATTTAAGGGTCCAAAGGGTGCTCCAGGCAGACAGAATGATGCAGGCAAAAAGTCTGTGGGTTTGTTGGTAGAAGTGGCAGGGGCCTGTGAGACTGAGGTGGAGATAGTAAAATACTAAAACTAGATAAAATAGAATCTGTGTGAACCAAATGTTTATTTAAGCCTTATTATCAGAATGGCAATACCACTGTCCTCCTTGTAGCAGGATTTTTATACCACTAGAATCTGCATCCCCAAAATTTTCAAGCTTTAGGTCTACAGGATTTCTTCCAGCAAGACTTTGGCATTTGAGAGAGGCTTTTTGGGCGGCCAATTCTGAGTTGACTGGTTGTGGTGTTCCAGTCCACCAGTCCCCAAAGTGTGTCCTGGGTCATACCCAGGGACTGGCTGTAAGAGGTTGTCATTCTCTAGTAAGGGAAAATGTATCTCAAAAATATGTATAGGGGTCAAAATGGGCTTTTATTCACTCTCAGAAGGAAGGTCTCCTTAGAAACCTTCTGGTATATGGCACGGGGGTCAGTTAAATAATATGGGTTTGCCAATAATCAGAGTCCTCCAATAATACCTTGTACTCCTTGTACTTGGTCTTGGACTCCTGCACCTTAGTCTTGGACTTCTTCTCCTTAAACTTGGACTCCTGCACCTTATCATTAGACTCCTGCGCCACGCTTAAGATCCAGCTCCTTAATCTTGGGCTCCAGCTCTCTTTATAGCTCTGGTGGCCTTGTCATTCCACTTGTATTAGTCCAACCAAGCTCCTGCTGGTGATCAAAAGGTTTCCAAAAACCTCTTGGCAGAGACTCAAAAGACCTGGAAAAGACTCCGTAAAAGCCCAGGATAGACCCTGTAGCTTTCCAGCTAGCTTCCTTATTATAGTGTCTTTTTCCCAATAGTTTTGCCTTTAGAATGGCTTTCTTCAAAAGCTTAAACTATTGCCGCTCACTTTTTCCTATAATAACTTAAGCTTACATACTTACTTTCTCAAAAGATTAAAGTATTAATTCACCATTTCATTGCTTATACTTTAAGCTTTTGGCTTCCAATCAATCATATTCATCAGGAAACATGCCATAACTTACCCAATAAATGCAGAGCGCAAATCTAGACCATTTCTGATATTCCACTGTGATCCAAATAAGAAACCATTTACACCGCTCAAAGCACTCAAAGCAACAACTCTTTGTACACCAAAGCGTTAATTGGTTCACTGTTCCAGCACCAGTTTTCCCTGCATTAAACCTAAACCCATTTAAATAGTAGAATACTATTTAAACTGTTTTTTTGGAACTCTTCAACGTTTTCCCCATATATTTACAAATATTGTAAAATTCAAGGAAAACATCCCAAAAATTAACTTTGTATTCAGCTCTCATAGCAACATACCTTCATTTATCCTAGGAACTTAGTAAATAAATCTCTTACCCACACTTTTATCCACATTCCTTCTTGAGTTTACTACTAAGCCAAGGCAAAACATTCCACATTTTTCCACCTCAGCAAATTAATTAGGCAAAATCTTGGCTCATTTCTCCAGACCACCAGTTTTTCACTGTCATCTTCTGATCCTTCAGCTGGCTCATGTTCCAGCTCTTCAGCTTAACCAGCAATCAGTCCATATGACTACTCCTTTATCATGAACAGCTACTCCTGCATCATGATCTCTGAGCACTTCAACTTATCCTCACTAGGAACCATCTTGGTTCCAACTTCACAATGAATCATCTTGGTTCCAAACTTCAACATGAACCAACAGTCCCTCAACTAGTCTTCACTGTGATCATGCAGTCCTTATTACTAGTCTTCTCTGCTTATCCCATACTATGAACCACCTTGGCTCTTTATCTCAGTCCCTGTTACTAGAACCTGTAGCCCCAGGCATGAGTCTACATTGAACTGGTGTTTGACTGGGCCCTTTCAAGTGACAATCCACTTAGGCCATCCAACCATAGATAAATTAAGTCAATGTCATTGTTTTTACTCACCCAGGTGAATAAGTCTGGGCCTTCAGCCGCAAAGTAACCAGCTTTACTTCCAAGAGGCCTGATCACACCAAGTTCTGCAGCTGCTTCCCCAAGCAACTGCCTTGGTGACACCTCTGAGCAAATCCATGCCTCCAATGCTCACTCTGGGTCCCCCAAAGAACCCATAGGGACATAAACAAGGACACCCTACCAGTCCTTTAGGTAAGATGCTTGCTCACAGACCTCTTGTAAGCGTATCAGGGTACATAGAGCCCTCAGAGATCTTCCCTCCCTGGAAGCCTGCGCTACCTTCCAGGGGTCCAAAACTCACAGCCCTGGTAGGTAAGTCCCCTATCATGCTGGCATACACTTCTACCCTGGAAGCCTGTGTTACCTGCCAGGGCCTAAAAATATTCCGGCCTGAGTAGCACATGCTCTCCATAAGGCTGGATCACTCCCCACCCCAAGCAGCTAAAGTTCCCTGCTGAGCTATCTCATTCCTCACCCCTAGCAGCCACAGTTCCCTGCTGGGTGAGGACCTCTAGCCCACAGCAGCTAATATCTCCTGCCGGGTGGGGACAACATTTACCTCTAGTAGTCTTTTTTACCTACTAGCCAGGCTTTACCTTCCTCTAGTAGCCATTATTCCCTACTAGGCCTCTACCTGCAACAAACAACCAAACTTTTACTTGGCCAACATTAGCCCCACCTGCAACCCACCAAACATGTGGACTGTCACACTGGTACTGGGAATAGAAGTGGTGACGCTCTATTTCTCTGTCTCTATTCCCTGTAACACACAACTGGTCTGTGACTGTACGACAGTCACTTTTAGCATTTAGACAAATAAATACTTCAATATATATAAGGCTGTTACTTTTTGTTTTTTATTTCATATAGATAACTTTGATTGTAATTTTTCCTATAAAGATCCATGGAAACTGGGTATCAAAATTTAAAAAAAGAATAGAATATGGTTTGTTAGTTAGGCTTTAATAACCAAAAAATTGAGGCAAGATTGGCCAAATTAATCTTGGGGACTAGGTGTCTTGCAAAAGGTTTAATTAACCAAAAATATTGATTAAAATGTACCTGCAGATATGATTAATGAGAATTTAATCATTGGGCCGAAATTGACTTGACTGTGTCAGGTAAATAATTGGTTGTTACAAAAGTAACAGCTTTGAAGCCCTGGGCGGGAATCAAACCTGCTCCTAGCCACCAGGCGGGGCTAGCAGGTGGGGAGATTCACCCGCACCTGGATTTTTGCTTTTTGAAGCAAATCCAGGTGCGGTAACCATTCCTGCCCTGGTGGCAGCTGAGGGGGCCTACTTTGGGCCCCAAAAGCTATGCCCAAGCCTTGATGGGTTTGGCTGGGCCTTGGCAGGCTATTTTTAGCTGCCCAGTAAACCCAGACCAAGCCCACCCTCCATTAAGTAATTTGGGGTCCCCAATTGGAGATCCCTTTTTTAATCAAGTTATTTGACCTCAGGAAAGCCTGTCAAGCCAGTCTGAAAATGATGATCAAATTGGGAAACCCCCATAATCCTAGAAGCCAAACCTGCCAGAACCAATGGTCAGCCAAGCCAAGATGGGCCACCAAAAAGCCAAACAACTGTTCATGAAAACCCCAAAAATAACCATGAATCAGACAACCAAACAGCAGAACCTGAAATACCAAGCCTTGTCACCCAGATAGCATCAGAAGAATACCCAGAGGCACCTGCATGTGAGTAAGTATATAAATCAGAAGCACTTGAAAAAGTTCTGTATTGTCATCCTTACCAAATAAAGTTGTTATGAACCTTTGGTTCACCAATTTGTTTCCATACCTATTTTTGATACTCTTCCATCTGCATACACCCAAGCGTCAGCACCCCTCTACTGGGATAGATAGTCAGACTCCAGTTGATAAACCCAAAGCCTTTGACTACTACCGCCCACCCAACACTCCATTTGACCCTGTGCATTTCACTGAGTATCCCACCAATCCTGACCACAAACCCTGGACATTGGAAGACTTGCAGTGGTACACCCACCCAAACGCTCCCAAGGAACCCTACCAAATTGTCCAAGACAGCAAAGCAATTACCATCTACCCTTTGATCTTCAACAGGAAGTACAACAATCCTGTCACCTACTTGGTCCCTATGGAACCGCCCCCAACACCCAAACCAACCATCTCAACCCCCTCCCCCACTTCTGATGCCTCTGGCCAGAGTAGTCAATTCCTGGGAGTGCTTTACCTTGCACTCAAGGGATTGATTGACTCTGCCTTGCCAGAGGCTAGACCTTAGGCTGTGGCTGGAAAGGCCCTTTAATACCTGTTAAAGTTAGGTCCCATCATCTGGTGGGCCATGCCAGTACCTGCTTTGACTCTTCCCTCACCTGCTGGAGCCCCACAGTACTCCTGGTATCCTGACATTGGTGTCTTTGAATTGAATTGATTAACTGCATAGGTTGACCAATATAATTGACAGGAGATCAATTAACTGATGATAAATAAATGTAGACAATGATGTCTGAGAATTTAGTTTTTATCAGCTGGTTTCTAGTTGGAACAACAATAGTTAGGATTTGGAATATGCATATTCTACTGGATTTTTGGCGCCAGGAACTGAGAAACTCCATTCTAAATTAATACATTTGATAAGGAGCAACTTTAAGGGAAGCTTCAAATATGGAATTAAGAAGAAGAGAAGTATCTTTTATTGGATAATACTTTAGACTTATATAGCTTTTGATGTTTCAGGGGTTTAGTTGGATCAAACCTAGGGGTTAGTCATGTGCAGGATGGGTTCAAGTTGCTGGATACTTGGATTAGTCATGTGATACTGGTTTGTTGCATTTCTTGGTATGTAGAATGGTATATTGGATTGGCACCAAACCAGACAATGGATGAATGTTAAGTGTGTTAGCAATGGCCAGAATACCTGTAAATCCGGCTCCTTGACACATTGAAACAAAAGATATCATGTGATTTCTTTGTATTGTAGATAAATTCTCATAGGTTGAGAAATGAAGGGGATAATTTAGTTAAAACTCCATATTGGATGACATTGTTATGTCATAAATCACATGATAGGAATCAAGGGTTGATTATTGAACTGGAGGGGTTTCAGCCAAATATACCCTGAATGGTATATAAGCAAAAATAGCAATATTCCAATAAAATATATTCTATCAACTTTGACGCTTTTCCCTCACTCTTTTTCAATTATTATGTATTTTTAATTATTATTTGAAAGAGAAAAGTTTTGAGCCCTTATAGTTAAAACTTCTGCCGCCAGAAAGGATATCCCTGAAGGCTCCTTGGAGGGGTTCTGGGAGAGTCTTGAGGTTGCAAAGACTTTGCCTAAGGATTTTTTAGAAGAAGTTAAAACAGCTTTTGAGGAGTTATATTCAGACTATTTTGCTAAAGAGGGAGCCCCAGTAAAAGGAAATCAGATTTATGCTTGGGATTTGTGGAACTTGCTAGTAGGGTTTGATGAGATTTTGCAGCAGGTGAAAAACGCTGCAAACCAAGAGATTGAGGCTCTCAAGTTGAGAGAAGAGAAAAGTGTGAAAATAAGAACCCAATGGTATGACACTAAGGTGTTATCACAGAAAATTTTCTTCCCTGGAGGTAAAGCTTGCTGAAGCTTTATCCCAGGAAGGTGCTGGTAGAAAGAGTCAGTCAGGAAACAAAAATGGTAAGTTTGGCTGTTTTGACCTGGATCCTTCACACCGTCTAAATACATCATCAATTTGGTGCTGAGGCCTGATGTTGATGAACATTTATTGGAGGGTTTAATTCTGGTTCCAGCATTAACCTCCTTTTGGCAAACAGCTACCTCAGCATAGGCCAGTGTCTTATGTGGCATGCATTTTACTGTGACCAATGCTCCATTAGGGAAAAATTCTTAGCTTAGTAAGTGGGTGATCAAACATCCTTTAGACTCAAGCCCAAAAAACGCGGGCAGCTGGCCCTTTGGCCCTCTTGGCTAACAGCTTGTATTTCATGGGGATCAGGGTTAAATTCTTGGATTTAGCCTGCATTTAGTATTAAAATAAAAATGGCATTCATGACAGTAGTGCTATCTAAGTCAATAGGGGGTTTGTCTTTCTCATCCAAGCCAAACTAAGTACTACATCATATTTAGGTATGGGATGATGGGGCTGCCAAGGATAGTTTGCACATCCCCTATTTGGGCCCAAAAGGGGTTTGCCTCTCTGGTGACTGGTATGCTCCTATTATCTGACATAATAAACATCTTGATGTTGCTCCTGGCTGTAGATAATTTCACAAGGTTGGTAAATTTCTTGTCAACAAGGGACTTGTCTGCTCCAGTGTCAAATAGTGCTGTGCCCTGATATCTGCAAAAGTGGAAAGGATAAGTGAGGAGTTTACTTCCAGTTTGGGCGGCAAACAGTATAGGATTGCTGGAGGGTACCTGGATCATAGTAATTGAGTCCACATCTTGATCCCTATATTAGTCTTTCAAAGTGGGGGAGGACAGCTTGCCTAAGCACTCCCTTGAGCTTTTCCCTCCTTGGGTGTATTGTTAGTATTCATAGGATTCACCTGATTTTTGTGATTTTTGCCTCAAGGGTGAGAGTTATTAGCTTGGTTGACTTGCTTATTGGGTCAAGTATCCTTATTTGCTGATGGAATCTATTTCCAGTTGTTGATTGCTGTCAGGGCTCAGAATGCCCTGGACAATCAGCTGGCCTTCCTAGAGGCAAAAACCCACAGCTTAGAAACCCCTCCAAAGTATCTCCCAGAGCAAAAAAACCCTTTCAACTAACAAATGGCCCAGGGTTTGAAAGGCATATGAGCCTCAAATCCCTGGCTTCAATTCTATTATTGAATTCAGGACTCTCAGCTATCAGGAAATGACACATCAGGAGCACAATTTTTTGATTGCACATTTGGGCGCTCAATTGCTTGTGGGATCTATAAATAACTGTGGCACCTTGACATGCTGCAGTTCAAGAAAGGTTCATGTTATACCAACCAATGAGCACCCACTTCCTGGTCCAAATATGCAAATTCCAGTGAAAATTGTAAGTTCAACTGAAATTAATATCATCAGTTCTCTGGTGGCACAAAAGGCCACAAAATTACCAGTAAGTATAATTAGTGAAGAGGAGAAGCCCTCCTCACTGTTGAAATCTTAATAAAGCGAGCTTATGCCCAGAAATCATTATCTTATTGCAGGAATTATATATTTTTGCTCTAATTTAATTATTCTCTTTGAATCTATTTGGGAATCCACAACACAATATAAACTTGTCTACCCATATCCTCCTGGCTATACTCCTTCTACCTCAGTCAATCCACCCTGCACTCTTGACGTGGAGTATTTCCACCCCCATCATCTGCATCTCCTGCCTGCTATGAAGGAGATTCCTACTGTCCCCTGCCCAATGTGCCTCCTGCCCAGGACTTCAGTAAGTTGGGGTTTGTCTACATCACAGTATTGGGGGTGGCTAACCAAGTTGTGCCCCATACTGGGAGTTGGTTACCCCTAGCTACTGCAGTTAACTACCTGGTACAAATTGCACCTATTGTGTACATGGCCTTCCAGGCCCAGTCTGCCTCCCATGTGGGAGTCTAGTCACACTCTGGTTTGGGCTGTGACAGTTGCATGAAGATTGTCAGATTTCTGAGCAGCTTGTTTTCCTTTCAAGAATACATCCTGGAGATTATTGCAGTGTCTCATATTAAAATGGAATCTGATGTGTGTGGGGAGACCATTTTAGAAGTCCAGACATGGTCCAGCCTCATCAAAGTTAATGGTGTCAGGAGCCCAATAATGTATGTCTTTTTATGATGAGATGTATTTCTCAATAGTTCTCATCATTTTAAAGGTTCTGAGCTCTGTCATGATCACAAAATCAGAGTTCTTTATGGAAAATTTTTCCAGGAAGGCATTTTTTAACATGTCCCAGTCTTCATTGTGATCAAAATGTTGTTTGAACAATTTTCTCACAAATTTGGAAGCAGCCTGGTAACATGTAGGGCTATTTTACTGGACCAGAGTCTGTGGGGATAGACCACTTGTGTAAACTTGTTTTGTGTGCTTTGAATTCAGAGGTTGGCATTTTCACAGTGTAGTACTGAGAAGGTTTCAATTTCTGCTGAGCAGAGACACTTAAATACAATGTTGGGTATTTTGGGCAGGTCTTGGATTGGAGGTGGGTTCAGGACTCCTTGTGTGCTGAGGAAGTTATACTGTTTGGTAGGTAAAAGGATACTGTTGAATATAGTGTATCCTGTAAGGACGTCCTGACTTTCTTTGTGCCTTCTCCAGCCAGTGGGGAGTGTCATATGCTGAGTTCTTTCCTTTGGAGTGAATTTTTTTCTTTGAGTTGTGTAGGTGTAGATAATCTACCTGTGCTACCAATGTCAAGTATATACTTCTGGGAAGTATAATAAACAAGATAAATGGGAAAACTAAGAAGATAATGATACTTTATTAATATGAATATTGAGGATTATATATTATCATAGGAAGCCACATGCTGTCCATGTACGTTGTCACAGCCCATAACAGAGTCTGACTGGACTCCCATAGGGGAGGCAGGCCGGTCCTGTAAGGCCATGTACACAATAGGCGCAATATGGACCAGGTAGTTGAGTGCAGTAGCTAGGGGGCGCCAACTCCCAGTATGTGGCACAACTTGGTTGGTCAGCCCCAATACTGTGATATAGACAAACCCCAACTTGCTGAAGTCCTGGGCAGGAGGCACATTGAGCAGGGGGGAGCAGCAGGAATCTCCTTCATAGCAGGCAGGAGATCCAGGTGATGGGGGTGGTAATACTCCACGTCAAGAGTGCAGGGTGGATTGACTGAGGTAGCAGGAGTATAGCCAGGAGAATATGGGTAGGCAAGATTGTATTGTGTTGTGGATTCCCAAAAAGATGCAAAGAGGATAATTAAATTGGAGCAAAAATAAACAATTCCTGCAATAAGATAATTATTTCTGGGCATAAACTCGCTTTAGTAGGATTTAACAGTGAGGAAGGCTTCTCCTTCTAACTACTTATACTTACTGGTAGTTTGTATCCTTTTGTGCCACCAGGGAACTGATGGCATTAAATTCAGTTGAACTTACAATTTTCAATGGAATTTGCGTACTTGGGCCTAGAAGTAGATGCTCATTGGTTGGTATAACATGCATCTTTCTTGAATGCAGCATGTCAAGGTGCCACAGTTATTTATAGATCCTGCAAGCAATTGAGCGCCCAAATGCGCAATAAAACAATTGTGCTCCTGATGTGCCATTTCCTGATAGTTGAGAGGCCCAAATTCAATAATAGAATTGAAGCCAGGGATTTGAGGCTTTTTTGCCTCTCAAATCCTGGGCCATTTGTTAGTTGAAAGGGTTTTTTTGCTCTGGGAGATACTTGGTAGGGGTTCCCAAGCTGTGGGGGTTTTGCCTCTAGGAAGGCCAGCTGATTGTCAAGGGCATACTGGGCCCTGACATACGTCATGATAGTCATGGGGCTTGTCCAGGTAATGTTTGGCTTAGAAATCAAAAGTTTTGATCTCCATATTAAATGGGCAATTGATAAGAGTGCCACCAACTTAATTATTAGCAAGGGCATCACTTAGGAATTTACTTCTCCAATAGGGAGTAGTCAAAGATGTTGCAACAAAAGCAATTGATCAGTGTGTGCTTTGTCTCTCCTAAAGGATTAGTCTATAATATATAACCTTTTATATCAAATAAAGATATGATCTAGTTTATATTATTTCCCCACTAGTAACTCTGCCAATACAGCACAGTTAATACACCAGGATGATATGTCCATATTTTTGATTTTGTTATGGCATTTCTTTAGAAATATTCTTAGATGAAATTGGCTGAGTCTCTGATCAATGTGTCTTTTAATGAGAAAATGTAAAATTAGCAAGCTATCCTACCATCTTAAAAAATTGGTGAACCTATTTTTAATAATCAGTTTAAATGTTCTTCTTTAAATTATAATTGAACCACAATGTTCATTAATTTGGGAATATCAGTTATCAGGCTGCTGTTACCCCATCAAGATCAAACCTGAAGCTACTGGGAGGAGAACTGATCAGCTAACCCTAATTATACAGGATTCCCTGACACACTGACTATTTTTATACACAAAAAATGGGATCCACTATGGTAGAGACTTTTAATCTGTGAAAATATCTTGGATCACAAATGAATTTGTTGGCATCAAGTTTGTTGGGCTCAAAATTTGAGATTGAAGAAATGCTTGAACATCAATGCATAAGCACATTGTTTAAACTTTGGGCATTATTGCAGATTCTTTTGCTACTACTTTACAGAAAAAAATGGAGCTAGTTGTTTAACTTTCTTTCATCAGCAAATATCCATTTTTCCATAAACATGTATCATGTGCTTGCTTTTACAAGTTTCAAGTGACTTTTAAATATGTGTGAGGAAGAGGAGCTAAACTAACTAAGATTGGCTCTCATCCTGAGAGAATATCCCACCAGGATGCTATCCAGTGCAACACTGGGATGGTTGCTCAAACAGGTGTCCAGAAGGACAAAATGGGGGACATTTAATGCAGGTATGTTAAGGTCTAAACCCAAATAGAAGGAATAGTCTGCCCCTGTAGAACCAGAAACCAGCAAAGAGCTTCAGCCAAACCCTTGAGAAAATAGACAACTTAAATGCTGTAATTAATAAAAGTTGGTCAAAGCTGGAGTTGCCCAAATAGCCCTGGAAAATCTGGACTTGCCTTATTTTTCCCCAATTAATTATGACAAGAAAATTACACATTATACAATTGTTGGTGATGATAGAGCTCAACTAGCTGGTTGCCAATTTTTTGAATTATGATGTCATTGATTCAAATTCAAAAGTAGGTACTCAAAATACTGAAAATATTTTGCCAGCCAATCAGATGCTTTAAAAGCCCCATCCCTATCCTAAATCACTTTAAAACTTTCCCCATTCCCCACTAGAAACTTTTTTTCTAGATAGCTTATTTATCCTCAAAGAAAGAAAGTTTTCCCAAAAAAATTAGCTCATCTGGGGTTGTTTACCCCTATCCTTTAGAGATTGTTGTCTGTCATGGTCAAGGCTACCATCAATTCCTTGGCTGCTCCCTGGCCCACCCTCTATTTGTTATCACCCACAGATTCTTCTTCCAATTTGCCCTGCAAATCATTTTCACACTGAAAATTTTGAATTTTATTGTCATGCCCTGCCCCAAAGGGCAGGCTCTTTAAAATTATTATTTTTATGTATTTTTGATTAATTTAAAGTTCAGTATTTTTCTAATATTGAAGTTTTTGAATTGAGAGTTAATATATAAGTATTTTAAACTAATTACCTTGTTTTTTGTGAATTTACATTTGAATTGACGTTGTTGTTGTTGTCTTTTGTTTCTCAGCTATTTAATTAACTTTATATTCTCTACTTTAAGTTAGAAAATTTTTACTTTTTGCTCACTTTTCAAAACTCCTGTTTACGTTGTTGCCACTTTCCCCAGCTTCATTCTTGCTGATCAAACTTCAAACTGGTCTTCTGTTTCCCTTTTTCTGTACCTGGTTTCTCCAACTTCTCTAGTTTCTCCTTTTCTTGGCTGCTTTCTTCTGGCTATCAGTCTCCAACAGAAAAGGCTTTTTCTTCTATAAATAAAGAGCTTTTGAAGAGTAGGCTTTAAGCCAAAATTCTAAGTGATTTCTTCCCCTTCAATCTTTTATCTAATTTTAAAACTTGAGATCTTAATTTCTAGAAATTTATACATTTTTATTAGTTTCATTTTAAAGTTTAGCCTTTTCTTTCCTTAAACAGATGGAACTTGTAGAACAACAAGCCTTAGGCTTGTTGTATCCATTGTTTTCCCTTAAGAAATCATTCAATAGTTATATGTACCAATTTGCTGATGAAGAATATCTAATATTGACATTCCCTTAGTTACAAATTTTTCACTATTAAATAATTTATTTTATCTTCTTTGCTTAGGGTTCTTACACTCATTTACTACTTTTGTGACACAATATAGGTTTTTAGCAGTGTTCTGTAAGATTATCTTACAGACAGTTCCTACGTTTTTATATCTTTTAAATTTGAATCCTAATGCCTTGCACACTCTAGTTTATAACCTTGTGCCATTATGGGCAAGACCTTACATTATTTTGGATTCCCATGGGATTGACCCAGGCAATACTTTCTCCATCTCTTCTATCATCTTTTTAGCCTTGTTTCTCTCTATTATTATTGTAACGTTGTTATCTCTAGTAGTTTTCTTAGTTGGTTGGTTATATGATAAGGTTTTTTGTAATAAGGAGGGGCATACCCCTACTACCTACACCAACCAAACAGTAGTTCTCAATACCCTAGCTCATATTTCACCACCCCCTATTATTTTTAACACTAGCTTATTCACAGGCTCACTTTACTGCTTACGGGTCTGAGTTCTTCACCAACTCCCAGAAGGTCCTCCATCTTGCAGAGAAACTCACCAGTCACTACAGAGATTGGTTTAGCTCTCACTCAATACGCAACCCAGGTATCCTCCAGAACTACAATCTCTTTGTAAGTTCACTACTACCCTTCTTGGGAGAAGATGAGGAGTTGTCCACCCCCTCTGCTTCTTGGTTTGTAGGTCTCACACAAGGTGTTGTGTTCTGAGGTGTGGCACAGACACACAACAGGAAATCCTAAACTTAGGATTGGATTTGTACTAAGTCTCAGTTATATGACAGGGAAGGCTATGTGTTTACCTTGTGGCCCTGGAAGAATAATCTCTATTAGTTGTGGCTAGAGAGAGACGCAGAAGTACTGAAGACACAAATTCAAAAATGTGAATATAACTTAATTTTTATTAGTGAATATGAAATGGATCATATAGCGGCTATTAATACCACAAAACACTACCAGGAAAGTAGGATCACTTGCCACCAGCATGAGTGGGACAAGTGGGTTGCGCAGGATCAAGAAACCAAACAATTGTATTTTCTGAAGTGGAAGCC